>JARUPY010000025.1:0-114995 GCA_029817715.1 Melastoma dodecandrum
CTCTCCACGAGGAGCTAGGATATAGCTTTGGAGCCCAACCTTACTACTTGAGCCATCCCTTCTTCAGGGAAGATGTCGTCTCCATCAAGGCTTCGACCTTCCCTCGGGCTTCAGATATCGGTGCATCTATGACTGCAAGCGGTTTGGCAGCGTCTTCTTCGATGAGGGTTGTTACTGTAGATTCCTTTGGAGCGAAGGCTGATGGCAAACATGACGATACACTCGTACTTGCCCCTCCCTGTTTTCCCTACTGTCGCTTTACTTAAGTACTGGCTTTATATATCTTACAAACACAAAGGTATGCCGCTGAGCTTCAGCTTCCTGTCGTAACATAATGATTGTGGAAATGCGCAGGCATTTCAGAAGGCATGGACTGAAGCTTGTTCTACCAGTAAAGGCGCTGTGCTCCTCGTACCCAACAAGAACTACCTCATTGGTCCCATCACATTTTCAGGTCCATGCCAATCCAACATTTTCTTGCAGGCAAGTGTCTTTTATTGATGTCTTAGTTCACAAATTTGCATATGCATCGTCACATTTTCTTTTACTTATACGTTCTCGAAAGAGTCCCTCTTATACTAATCTCGGAAATAAAAATGGCTTTGGTTTTAAAGATGAAAGGGAGCATAAAAGCATCGGCTGATCAATCCGACTACCAGAATGACTGGAGACACTGGATCTTGTTAAAAAATGTGGCCAACCTAGTTGTCGACGGTGGTAGTAGTGGAAAGATCGACGGCAATGGAAAAATTTGGTGGCAAAACTCCTGCAAAGTTGATGAATCTCTGGTACGTTATTACACACACCAACGTGATTCTGTTTATGTAATTAAGTTCCGCAATCAAAATTCCTGATCTCATCAGAAAGCTCACGATCTTCTTCCATTATTCATTACAGCCATGCAAGGGTGCGCCAACGGTAATCTGAAGAGCTCACAATCTTCGATTCCATTATCTCTCGACTTCTTCAAAAAGTGTGTGATATAAACTCGATGACCAGGCAATGACATTCTATGGGTGTAACAACTTAAGGGTACAGAATTTGAAGATTCAGAATGCTCAACAAATTCATACGTCATTTGAGAAATGCAACATTGTCAACGTTTCCGGTATCCAAGTGACTGCTCCGGCAGACAGCCCCAACACCGATGGGATTCACGTCACAGGCACCCAGAACATTCATATTTCTAACTGTGTCATCGGTACAGGTAAAGATCTATGAGTAAGGATCAAGTGCACATCATTTCCGTCTCGGCTTGTCTGTGTTGTGAATGGCTACGTGGAACTATTCCTTAAAGGTGATGACTGCATTTCAATTGTGGCCGGATCGCAAAAGGTGTATGCCAAGAACATAACTTGCGGACCAGGTCATGGAATCAGGTCATTCGGTCCCTTACGTTGGTCTTTTAGCTCAGATATCTCTCACTGTCAACTAATGAAGACTGATCAACAAATAATGCTAAACATCCACTCGGTGCATTGATGCAGTATCGGGAGTTTAGGTTCCGACAACTCTGCCGCCTATGTTTCTGGAGTGTATGTCGATGGAGCCAAGCTCACTGGGACAACAAATGGGGTGAGGCTCAAGACATGGCAGGGGGGATCGGGAAGTGCGAGCCAGATATCCTTCAAGAACATCCAGATGCAAAGCGTGAGCAACCCTATAATTATCGACCAAAACTATTGCGACCAAGCTCAACCTTGCGAAAATCAGCTGCTATTATTATCTTATACGACCCGTGACCGTGTCATAGGCAATCCATCGTAATCATCCTCTTTTTCCATCTGCAATGCAGAGATCGGCCGTGCAAGTGAAGGGCGTGGTGTATGAGAACATTAAGGGGACGAGTGCCACAGACATGGCTGTCCGCTTCAGTTGCAGCAGTAGCGTCCCTTGCCGGGGGATTACCATGCAGGACATTAGCCTAAGGGCCGTCGACGGCTCGGCGGTCAAAGCTTCCTGCGACAACGTCGATGTTAAAGACCACGGCAACGTCTCTCCCATTTTGCCCGTCGTAGATTACCATGCCTTCAGGAAAACGGATTGTACATTAAATCCTGGAGGAAGGTAAATAAGCATGAGATCATTACGGGCCGTTCATGTAACACGAAATAATTGACCGGCCGCGATTCTTGAAGGTAAGAAAATAGACTTCATGATCATATCATTTTGCAACATCGCATCATGTCCATATTTTATTTGATTTTATTGGGCTTAGTCCATAAATAGATCGAGTGGGCTTCCAATAGCCCAATTTAAAAAAGATCCAAAATTCAAAACACAATAACAAATGCTCTTTCAAAATCATAAATTCTTTCATCCCAATTCCTAATCAAACATGTTGGTTGATGATGAACCTTATAATCTAAGTATTGACTCAATGTGTGTTATGCAACATATTATACTTGGTTCTGTTTAATTTCCGAGGCGAATGACATGGAAACGTGCCTCAAATGTTGCTTTCACTCGGTAAGCCAAAAACACGACCCAGAAGATGAAAAGAAAAACAAGGGTTATCGCCTAATCATATCATCATAATCTCCCATGAATCAAACAAAATGAACGACACACACAAATATGTTCTGTTCTGGGGCCTGAAGGAAGCACAGGATTCTTGTCCTTCCTTTGAACCAGGGAAAAGCATCCGCTTTTTGCTGTGTTCTTTGATCGATAAAGGGTTATAATCCACGAGTCCGATTTCCCGCCATTTTATATATAATACCGAGCAAGCAAACCACGGTGCTTGCGACTAATCGCTATTGTGGCAAGACTGGGATGGATAGCTCGGCGAGGTCCAGATCGTCCTCTGCTTACCATGGCGCGCCCTGGAAGGATGAAATGTACGGCCATAGCACGGTTAAAAGCGGAGTCTGGAGTCTTGGTGAGGATTGCGTCTCTCATGCCGATACTGAACGGGAGTCGGATTTCGATGCCTCCCTGCTGTAAGTTAGGGAAATTATATACCGTTTATTCTTTTGAAAGAAAAATGACTGGGCGGGAGGTGTTGGCTTATGTGATCTTTCGGTTTTCGATCATAGGAACGATGAGACACGGCAGCCTCTTTCGAGGAAGGTCCCGGTTCCTCCTCCTCTAATAAATCCTTACCGCATGGTCATCGCATTCCGGTTTGCGGCGCTTGGCCTTTTCTTCTATTGGCGGTTGGGAAATCCTGTTCGCAATGCCTACGTCCTGTGGTTGATGAGCGTGGTCGGTGAGATCGGGTTGGCCATGTCCTGGATTCTCGAGCAGCTCACTAAATGGCGGCCAGTGAAACGCGAGACCTATCTCGAGCGTCTGGCTGTGAGGCAAATGACAATAACTCGACAAAACCAACTTCTTCTTTTTTTTTTTTCTTTTTGCCCCGCTTTGATTTATTGTACTGAAAAAAAATGTAAATAATGAAATCGCAATGGAAGATACAACACTGCGAGAGCCTTCTCAGCTTGCTGGCATTGATGTCATCGACCATGGCAGCTGATCCACAGGGAGAGAATCTCCAATCAAGACGGCCAACACTCCTGCTATCTGTTTCTTCGCCGTGGACTATCCAGCTTGGATAAGATTTCATGCTACATTTCAGATGAAGGATCCATCCACGTTGACGTTTGAGGCTGTTCAAGAAACGTCGGAGTTTGCGAAGGAAATTGGTTCCTTACTGCAAGAAAATACTGCATTGAGCCCCGTTCGTCCGGAGCAGTACTATTTCCCTCAGTGCTGACTACTTGAGGAACAAGGTCCATCCCTCTTTCATCAAGGACCGCCGAGCGAATGAAGGTATTGTGTTTACCACAACTTTTAGACTTTTTTTAATCTTGTTAATGATGTGGGTTGACAGCGTGTACGCATCCGACTTGCAAGAGAGTAGTACGAAGAGTTCAAAGTATAATTTGAACAGAACTCGTAGGCAAGTGCGAAGAAGGCTCCTCGTGAAAGGACGGGTCCATGAAAGACGGTACACCATGGCCTGGGAATAATGCACGCGATCATCCTGGAATAATTCAGGTGTTATTTAGGCCAAGGCGGGGGGCATGACGCGGTCGGGAAGGTGCTTCCAAGGGCTGATTTACGTGTCTCGTGAGATTCCGACCGGATGCCGAACATCACGGGAAGGCCGGAGCCATGAACGCACTGGTGAGTCCTTATAGTATGTGCGACCATTCTGCAATAACTAAACCGTGCAAATGGAGATCTAACGGCACCTTTCACGGGATTCTTTATAAATGCAGGTCCGTGTGTCCGGATATATTCACAAACTTACCATTCATATAGAATCTAGACCTGTAACCAGTACATAAATAACAGCAAGGCGTTGCAGGAAGCAATGTGCTTTCTCATGGATCCCAAGTAACGGTGGGACTACACAGCTTTCGTTCAATTCCCCCTGAAACTTGACAGGACAGATAGAAACAACAGCTTTGAGAGTCGCAAACAACCGTGTTCTTCGATGCAAGTTCTTCTGTCTCTTGGACCTGGTTGAAGCCTACTTTTCCTTAGTGTAGTATATATCAGGTTTCTTTACGTGTCTTTAACTGCAGGTAAATCTACGATAGCCTAGATGGTGTCCGCAAGGGGCCCGTTATAACATTGGCACGGCACTGGCGTTTTCAACGGCGCAGATGTTTGTATGGTTACGAGGCTCCAAGGAAAATCAAACATGGAAAGCGAAATAGTCTCAAAACATGCCTGGGAAGATCAAGGAAACATGGATTCCAACTTAAGCAAGGAATCAGAAATGGAATTGCTGGGAAAGCCAAAGAGCTCCTCGGATGCCGAAATCCCGATGTAGATAGCATTCGAGAATTGGTGGCAACTGAAGAAGCAAACCAAGACGAGTTGAAACTGTGCATCAGCAAAAGCTGTTCGGAAAATCTAAAGGATTCATCGAGTCAGTACCCGACTTCGAAATGGGAACCATCTCACAATTTTTTAACTCTGGAATCCCACCTCAAGGGAGGCTATCCAAGTTATTCAGCTGTGGATACGAAGACATCACCAAATGGGGAAGTAGAAGTGAGTTAAATATTTACAATTCCCGGGAACTCGAGCATTGCCTGGTTGGCTTTTAGATTCTTCGTTTTTTTAATCAGCAACAAATAACTATGACTAACGTGTTTCTTCTGAAAATTCATTTGAGCAGATAGGTTTGGATTTATGTCTCTGGTTCTGAGGAATTCCTCGTTGGACTAAAAAGGTGCACTCCCTTTAGGTTGGAGATCTATATACTGCCCACCAAGAATCCCTGCCTTTCAGCGAATTGGCTACCGTCCAATCTTATGGAACGTCTGAACCGATCACATGACTGGGCAAAAGGTTCGATCTGCCTCCTCTTTATAGACCAGCACTGCCCCATATGGAATGGTTGTGAATGGAAGGACCTAAAGCCGCTTCAGAGATTCGCAATCATCAACTGTACTGTTTATCCGCTCACTCAGATTTGCCACTGGTCGTGTTTAGCATTATTGCCATCACTCTGCCTCTTCCTTCTCACGGGAAGTTCGTGTTGCCACAGGTTGGTGGTCATTTCTTCGGAATATAATTCATAATGTATTTACAGCCGGTTTAATGAAAGTTTTCTGATCACAGATCGACAAAACAGGCTGCATTGCCTTGACGACTCTTTTCTTTACAATCCCAGTCAACAAACGTATTGGAAATGCGATGGGGTGAGATCGGGATCCATGAATGGAGGAGGAACAAACAATTCTCAGTGATAGTTGCCTGTCTCGGCTCACTCTCTTTGCAGTGGTACAAGGTTGAATCAAAGTTCTCCTCCAACATCGACATTAAAAGTCCACTCATCTCACGATGAGTCCAGTGTCAACAAGGAACCGCCCTCTTCCGACCCATATATCCTCAGGTGGACGAGCCTACTGATACCCCACCAAAAGGCCCGCCTGATGATAAACCTGGTGGCGAATCGTTGCGGGGATTTCATCGGCAATAAGCAACGGCTACCAGGCATGGAGCGTGATGTTCTGCAAGCTGGTGTTGAGCGGTCCATCCGTGATTCTCCATCTCCACCCCGTTGTAGGGGGACTGACGAGCAACAGGAACAGATTGCCAACAATCGTTCTGGTGTGGACAGTGTTGCTAGCCTCCATCTTTTCACTACTTTGGCTTCACGTCAAACCCTTTCGCCACCCGGATGGTCGGGCCCCAGCATTGAGCCAATGCGGAATCAACTGTTAAACTGGAGTTTTCTTCGCGATTATGCTTCTTCGTTTCTTCATTGTCTTCTTCTCTTCTGGTTTGGTTCTTTTGTAAAAAAGATTTTCAATTCTACTCCATCTCTGTGTCCCTATTCCGTGCACGAATCTATCCTCCCCTACCTTAGAAAGGACAATCCCCCAACTGCTCTGGATGGTACGAACCTGTGCAAGCACAGTAATCGGCTCCAAATGTCTTAAATACTTTTGGTCTCGATAATAGTCAGGTCGTTATTGTTTTCTGTACGGACCAAATTTAATTCTTCTTCTATCTGCAAGCCCGGAGGCATAAAGCCCACAGATGTCGTATACCAAGTTCAGGCCTAACAACTGTAAGCCCATGTAATCTTAAATTAAAAGATAAAGCCCTGAACAGGTCCACACACAGCCCTAACCCACCAAGTAAAAGTGGTCGAATAAATAGACCCAAATCTAATCCGAATTTACGGCCCAATCTTACTTTAGGATAATAAGCCCATTTTGATCCTAGCCCAGTCCAATTCATTTTTGCCGCCAGGTTCTCTCGGTTGATCAGGGGAGGTGGCGGACGGGAAGGAGGATACCGTCCCGAGGTGGGAAGATCTTGCTGGTACATTATCAACCTTGGAGGAGGAGGATGAGCAAAATCATGTTCATGAAGTGGGCGCCACCTTCTCCCTTCCTTTTGAGGTATTCGTATGATGCTAACTGCCAAATGCCTTCTCTTTTACCTCCATTCGCTTGTCCGTCCATCATTCCGGATTCGTTGCTAAGGAAAGAAGACTTCTCCGACAATGGCTCTATATGTACCAGAAGTCCTATCGAAGTGTGCACAATATCAAAAATGGATCAATTTATTTTTCGTGAAGGCGGTTTAATAGCTTAGTACCGGTTCAACCGGTGGTGGAGATAAATAAAAACAAGGTTTCGTAACTCAAATATTGTTGTTTCGAATTAAGTCAAGTCGCAAGTATTTTGAGGCTTCATATTTCTTTTAGCCCAGTTTGATGTCCAGAGGATCAATAGTACGACATAAGTGAAGTGCCCATTCCAGAGACCGTCCAAAGTGAGATGGAAACTCAGGCCCAGCCTATGGCGTAAAGCTAAGCCCAATTAGGTCTAAGACCTGCACTGGGCTGAACCTGGAATTTGAATATAGAATGGGCATATTATCAAGGACCTGGATTGGGCCCATCAATTTGGCTTATGTTAGGGCTTTCGATCCAACCTCTTGTGCTTGGGCTAGGTGGGGTCTAGTTAGGCGCTTTTATATTAATTAAGGGTTATATTTATGTGCTTATATTTTGGGCCTACGTTATGGGCCTAGACCTTTTGTCTGACTTGGGTCTGGGGTTTTATGGCCTCTGGCCATGCAGATCGAAACGACAAAGTCCCGGCCCGGTCTAATCCAAACCCCAAAATCAATTACCGACACCCCAAATCTCAATGTATTTCAAGCTGATTTCTGGCCCGCATAGCCCGGAACGGGAGGAAGAGCGCGGCGGATGCAGATCACTATGAGGGGGCTGGAACGAGGAATGGCGTAGGAAGGGTGTATCCTCACTCGTCTCTGGAACCTCGTCCGTCAGTCGTTGTTCCGGCCCTGACTCTCTTCTCCCAGTGATTTTTTTTTCAAACTTTTGGGACACAATCCTCAACAATGCCATTAGTTGATTACCACACTCGAGATCGCGACATCGGGCACTCCGTACTTTCCTAAAATTTCTTAATACTCCGAGCAGTTCCCCAGAAATGTCGTGTTTAGAACACTTGGAGAAAAAAAAATATCCGTTATCTTAGTTTAAAATTTTTCTGGCATTGAAGTAGGGCAGTGGCTACGGACAATTTTTCTCCCAGCTGATACCGTCCAAGTTTAAGTACAATGTCACGGTTAGGTACCGCGACCACCAAGTAAAAATGTGTCCAGGGAAGGCGAACTCTGGAGTTTTTGTTCCAAAATCACCGTTAGTCCGAAAATAGTTCTGAATTGACGGTCCAAAAGTTTCGAAAATTTTTGTATACCGCCCTGAACTCGAAACTCTAAGAGTTCGACTTCAATTTACAAAGAAGTCGAATTCTTATAGTTCGAGTTCTGGTAATAAGCAAGACGAACTCTTAGAGTTCGAGTTTCATCAGAGAACAAACGGTTTCCCAACACATAGAAAAATTTTTCTAAGTTAATCGTACTGGCGAAGAGTCGAATTCTTAGATTTTGAGTTCATGTGGGGTCGTCCCAACGTACATGAAGTCGAAAACTCTTGGAGTTCAACTTCCGCCTTGCCTATGCCGAACTCGAACCCTAATAAGTTCGACTTCTCTATCAATCAAAGTCGAACTCTTAGAGTTCGAGTTCGGGACGGTATACAAGAAATTTTCGAAATTTTGGACAACATTATTTTGAAACAAAACTCAGCGAACTCGTCGTAAGAAATTGTTTACTAGACAGAGAGATAGTAAGATTGTGCCCTAAAAAAAACCCAAAAATAATGAAAGGGGAAGGATGGGGCTTAACCTGAAAGAACTTACTTGGGCGAGGTCGCTCATGGCTGGGACAACGTTTACGCTAAAAGAACCCGACTTTATAATAGAGGGTGATCAAAAACCATTAAAACGCTCTTTGGGGGTCGTGGCTTAGGAGCACTTATGAAATTTTCAACTTTTTTGAGACCTTTGTGTCCCATAGTCCATAAATCATGACTTTAGCGAAATACCACAGTCTTGGACCGTCACATGAGAGGGCTCCCCAAACCATTTTTTTTGGACTTTCAAAATGTTCAAAGCTCCTCAAAGTGACGGTCAGAACCCCGAGTTACAGACACTTCAAGAAAAATTTATCAAGTACCTCCTTTGCATTTTCAGGTGTCTGAATAATATCGCGGACCAAGGACAAAATTTAACAAGTAGAACTGTCTTGCGTTCTGCTGTTTTGAAATTATATCGCGGTCAAGGACAACAAAAAAAAAAAAAAAAATCCCTTCGACGTAAAATGATGTCCCGAATAGTGTGACCCACGCCCGAGTTAATTGCGGGACCGCGACGACTTATAAAATTCATGATCGCGCTTCATATAAGTTTCCTCCACAAACAACATACATAAATAAAAGTCCCCACTTCAAATAAGTTAAAAAATCTTAACGGTTATATCAAACACCTAGCATAATAAGCTTTTGTAAAAAGTCTAACGAAGGAACGCTAATATCTAATCGAGAACGATTGGCCAAATAAAATGCATCATTCATTTCGTGCGAGTCTTCCAGCAGTTCTTCTATTCCTTCTTACATAACACCGAAGTGGTTGGTAATTGTTGCACTTCTTGGTCATCTTGCTATAATGACGAACTTCCCGAATATTATAGTGTTTAGCTGAGAAAGCGGTAACCAGAAGTCCTTTTAGAGCCTAAGTGATACTCGAGGAGTTTAAACTCATAATTTGATCGACGTTGGTGGTGATGAAGTCATATAATGGTATATCGCGTTGGTTGCGTCAATCATGAGATCATCACCCCTTTTCTTGAAAGTCCATTTCCCCTTTCCACGACTTCTGAGGACTTATAATTTTAAAAACTTTCGAAGAGCCTCCTGTTTTGTGGTCCAGGACGTGGTGTTTCCAGTAAAGTCGCGGCTGTGGACTGTCGGATACCAAACTCCCAAAAGCTGGAAAAATTCACAAGTCTCCCTAAGGTCGTCCCTCCAAAACCGTGAGAGGTTTTGTTCCAATTTAACCTTAATATTTATCAAAATAATTCGCGAAAATCACCTCTCAATTTCGAAATTCCGCAAATAACCCTCGTGAAATCGGCCTTAGAAAGGCCGACCTCAAATTCTTAAAGAAGTCGGCCTTTGAAAAGGCCGACATCAAAAAATAAAAATAAAAATAAAAAATATTATAGGAAGTCGGCCTTTCAAAGGACCGACTTCCATCAAATAAAAAAAAAAATCCCCCAAATCCCCCAAAATCCCCCGTTTTCCTTGTTTTTTTTTCTTATTCATGGAAGTCGGCCTTTCAAAGGCCGACTTTTCATCCCAAAATTTTTTTTTTTTATATTATTCACGAAGTCGGCCTTTCAAAGGCCGACTTTTTTAAGGAATTGAAGTCGGCCTTTCAAAGGCCGATTTTAACAAGGTTTATTTTAACCGAATTTCCAAACTGAACGAGGTCATTTCGCGAATTATTTTGACAAAACAAGGTTAAATTGGAACAAAGCTTCCAAAACGTGAACTATATCTACTTCTGAAAGTCACGATATCAAAATAGCCTTTTTATGTATATGATCACTGTTACATAGTCGTGGCTTTAGGGATTAGGATTTTATGACCGGCGACTTTTCATCTTTTTTCCTCAATTGTCGTTGTTTCGAACTAACGTCTTCCTTTGTATTTTTCAAAGTCACGGTCCGAAACAACCGAAAGCAATATGTTGGAAATATTAAAAAGTAAAATCGTTTTAAGAAGAAACCAACCAATATATATTTATAGACCTCGGTCAAGAAGAGACCCGACCTTATAGTGTTATTTTACTAAGTGTTATTATTATTGGATTAGTCTGTCATGGGGTGCCTATGAGCATCTCAAAGTTTGATGCCAACAAAAATACCAGTACTTTTACCCCTGTAAAAATAAGAGAAATCGCTCTCCTACCTCTCCTCATCACCATCTTCCATTGACCAACTAACCTGATTCGTGGCTTCTCGCCTATTCATAGGAGACAAATCATGTCAAGTCCCTCGAGGGTGATGGCGGTGTCCGGCCACATCAAGCAGACTAACCTTGTCAATGGTTAGTGAATCAACTGGCCCCCTAGCGTAACCTCCTGAAATTGTTGGGGAAATGATCCGAAGATTGACTTTGTTTCCATGATTCAATGATAAAACTACTGGCGGCAAAGCTGAGACATGCTCAATGCCGAGAGGGCTGTACGTGCAAATGCACCCTCATTGGGGATGCAAAGTCGATTTCCGAGAAGGTGGAGATCATGTTTGGTCTACAAGGTTACAGTTGAGGGTGGCTCCTGGAGGGGGGATGCATACCGCAAGATGACAAGGTGAGTGCCATGTGAAGGCGAGGGTACAAGCTGAAGGTGGAGGAAAGGAGGGGAAGCTAAGGGCCAGCGGACAGTTCAAGGCGGGTCGAGTAGGAGGACCCCCACCGAAGGAGGGCCACTCAACAGCGGCGGCATCTAAACACAATGCTTTTGACTTCTCCGTTATAAACATGTAATAAGAGGTTAAAACTGAGATTCTGGGTTTGAATCATCTTGATGATGAGGAAATACTCTTTTTAGCATATGATCTAAATTAAGTTCACATCACCAGATTTTATTCAAAGGTTTAAAAGAGTGGGTGAAGTTTGCATTTCAACTGTTTTGACATGGTTTCATTCAACTGTTTGACATGTTCTCCTTTAAAAAAAAAAAAAATTGGGTCAAAAACATTAATAGGTTATCAAAACTTCCTCAATATATAAGTCACGGCTGAAACCTCGGGAAAATCATTCCAACCAAAACCTTTTTTTATATACTTCACAAATTACTTCATTGAAAAATAATGAGTAAGGAAGTAGGGTAAAAAAAAAGGCCCCCTCCGGGCATGATTTTGAAAACACCAGTTATGTTTGTATACTAGTCGGAAACGTGTTACATGTTTTCCGCAGGGAAGAAAGAACATACACAATGCCTAAGAGTACCAGTTATCATACCCAAAAGAAAAGTTCAAATAAAGATGGGATTATTGGTGGAACTCTTTTAAAATAAGGGCCTACCTCCATACCTTTACATGTTTTTTAAACTTGGACTTACTGAAGAAAAAAAAAGAAAAAGAAAAATCCTCAACCAGTCGAAGCTCTGCCTTCTCCTTGCATACGCTTGTGTTCAGTCACTTGGGTGGACATTCCATAAAGCATCGCAAGTAATAAGGAATAATTGAGTGACAGGACAAACCTCGGCGATGCGTTCATCCGTCTCCAACCATAAGTCACGACGAGAGCCCCTCAACCCCCTTGAAGCTATCCGTGACATGAATGGGGACTTAGCTCATGGCAAACATACCTGCCGAGGCCACCTTGTTCCATGCTCAACAGCTTGCTGCTTTCAGAATAAGTTGTCATTACGGGCTGGATGCAGGTAGTCTGAAGACCATTTGGATTGTGCCTCAGAAGCAAGCCATTTGGGCAACTAGTGTCAAAGATCTTCCGTCAATAAATGGATTACCAGCCAGCAAATTGATTCTCTTAGCAACGTCACAATTCATAATCACGGTCAAAGAAAACATTATTTATTTTGCGGGTAGGGGGTGGGATAGAATCCAACGTCTTATATTGAAAAGAGAAGAGGGGAAGAACACAAACTATACCTAGTTGGTTTGCCATCATTACTATAAGACAACTACCAATGGTAACTTCACAATGTCGCGCAGGGGCTTATTGGCTGAAAGTTTGGCCAACTTCTGCTGTTTTACCCAACGCGAAGCGCTTCACAGTGTCCAGGCCATTTCCTTGTAAGATACACCATGGCCAGTTGAGTACAGAAAACCTAGCCACTTGAGTGTTGCCGTCTCAACATAGCTGAACTTTTTAAATGATTGGGAACCAATTCATAATCTAAACTCCAAATCTCGACGATCTATCGGTTGGCATCTATGGACACTGAGCGGAATAGCATTGCCCTTTGGCAAGCCATAACAAAGAACAATGGATGCACATGCTCAGATTATGCCAGAGAGCAGCTGAGTGATACAATCAAATCTGGAGGAGTGCGATAGGAGTATAAAGTGTGGACCCAAGCTATAATCAGGAACACTAAATAGCCAAAGGGAATTTGATAAGCGATGCCAACCTACCATATACCCTAAATACAGACGCAACAATGAAGAAGCAAGCGATGATCTAAGGTGTGTGGACTAGGCAGAGTAATCAGGAACCCAGAGCGGAGAGCTTGGATTGAGAGAATGCGAGGTGGCGACAGGAACCCCAAACATGAATGCAGCCTGCTTGCAGAAGCCACAGCTCTATACAAGGGCCTACAATTATCTACAAAACTTAGGGATCAAGCATGCTCGGCCATCCAAACAGTTGCCACAAGATATTAGTCAAGTTCCTACGCAATGCAGAAGTAGACCATCTCAACCTATAATCGCACCTATTCTAGATGAGAGCAGGTCGCTATTGGGTGAACACAGGGAGGGGGACAAAACAAGGTTGCGGCATAAGCTGGCCAAAGAAGCAACAATACCTTGAGGAGATCCCTACCACCCTTTGTTTTTCCCCACCAGATTTTATTTTGGCACACCCTACATGGGGACATTTCATGTGCTAGGGACTACTGTAACCTAAACCCCAAACGTTGATCTCTAATGCTGGCCCGTTCTGATGCTTACCAAAAAAAAAAAAAAAAGAAGTTACAGAGCTCTAGAGATAACATACGGATTATCAACGAGCTGGTCTATGCTCAAAATGTTTGCCATGTCCCTTGCACATATTTGAATTCAGCTTGGTTTTGGCTTTCAAGGGATGAATCTCCAATAGCATCATCCTCTACGGGGAGCAAACAATTGAGGCTGGCCAGCATCGTAAGTAATAAACTCCGTATAAACCACCACCTACTAAAACTCCTCCAAAAGAGCAATGTTCACTGCAGTGGATAGTTACCTTATCCTTGAATTCAGCGCCTAGCTTTTTCTTCAATCTCATATGTCCTTCTCGCATGGAGCATCAGCATGACCGATTAGAGATCCCAAAGGACAAACATCATCAGGTAAAAACTCAGCCACCAGATGCTCCTCTAACGTAGATAGCTCAGGCTGCACAAAGCGCACAAGATAAAGGCAATGCTAAACAGAGGAGAAGCCAAAAATCCATTACAACAGCCCCAGATTGAGTTGGAAAGCAAATCTTTAACTTTCTGGCAAATTCTCACAGGCTCTTCAAGACTCCTGATGCAAATGAAGTGCAGCTCGTCTGGTCAATCTGCTAACTGTAATCTGGGAGAGAGAGATTGTAATGCAGAATAGTCATCTTCCTCAGATCCGATAAGCATGTTGTTCTGAAGATCCCCGATTCCGTAGTCACGGCCTGCAACTTCCCGTCTTTCAATCAACCGCAAGGAAATGGTCGTCCTGATAATTTAATGGAGATAACCAGAAGGTGTCACTTTGAATAAGATTCAATAGAACCTCTAGCAGCATCAAACACTAGACTGTCCCTGAAGTGATGAACTCTCTAGTGACTAGCCCAGTGATATAAAAAGATTGACGTAGCACCTATTTCGCACATATCCCTCCACACGCGAACTATTTTCAAACAAAGCTACTTTAATAGCGCCAATACCCATGACCAAAGGGTAATTAAAGGAATCAATTTTTACAACGGAGCTGCAAAATCCACCAGATTTTGTAAAAGATGAACTAGCGCTAGGGAGTTATACCGTCTTCTGGATACCAACGGTGTAGCCGAGCGGAGGTCTATCTTGATGAAATCTATATAGTGCTATTTTGACTAATTGTATGTAGGCTCCTTTTTCTACCAAAAAGTGCACATTCTCATATTCATCCAGTCGTGTAAATTTGTGGATATGTTAAACATGTTCCTGATGTG
Source organism: Melastoma dodecandrum (assembly GCA_029817715.1). Lineage (NCBI taxonomy): Eukaryota > Viridiplantae > Streptophyta > Magnoliopsida > Myrtales > Melastomataceae > Melastoma > Melastoma dodecandrum. The sequence goes on from JARUPY010000025.1 coordinate 14,771, forward strand.
GGTCTATAAGCATTCACAGTATGAAAAAACGCGCGGAGATCAAAGATAGAAAGTGCACCATCAAAGTTGAACAGAAGATAAATCGCGGAATAGCTCTCACCGTTCTTTCTGTATGAGAAGTGCTCTTTGCTACTATGAACCAACTGGACAAAATTACCATATGCTGTCGAGGAAAAAGCAATCATTGAAGTTGTACAAGTTAAATAGTAGACCGGCGCCTTGATGGTGGCAATGGTCGCCTGCAAAGACCAATGCATGTAGAAAGACTAAACATAAACAGCAGGACGAACTAAAAAGGCAACCACAATGAAATTCTGAGATAGGTGCCAGCAACAAAGTAGTATCACCAAAACAAAAATACCAAGATGTCAGCTTGGCAGTGAAACAGCCCCAGAACACATTTAACATGAGTCTGTGTCAATCCCGCCATCCGCATACATGAACCAGTAATCCAAAAAAAAAAACATCAAAGTCAGAATCCAAGAGTGTGGTAGTTTTCCTATTAATATGTATCAAAGCACCGACCAGCAGACCATGGCAGTCTAACAGTATAATTGAAGAACAATCCATCGAGACTTTTAAAAGAACCAATAATTATTAAGTCTCACCAAGCCTTCTATTAAGAGATACATCACGCCATGAAAAGGCAAGTTTGAAAACTGTCGCGCACCAAGAACCTCATTACTGGAATTCTCCAAAACAAAAATAACATTTGTTTGAATTATAATCCACATAAAGTAGCCATTTTCTGTTATGGGGCGGATCTTTTTGCCGCATCACTTTGTTACCGTAGTGCCTCACAATAATCCAGCGAGTCAATTACAGGAACTTGCCCGATGGCTAATAAAAAATCCGAACACCCTATCATTTTTTTGTGGATCTGTCGTGCAGTCGGATCCATAAGAACTATTTAACAATAATAATGCAGCTGTACCATTGTGCTCTAGAGGAACCGCAGTACCAGGACAAATATGTAAATGAGGCAATAGCTTCATAGTTTTCAGGAGCATGTTCTCTGGTGTGATAGACTTTGCGGCCCAATAAAGAACAAAGCACAAGAGTAATCAGTCGGCTAGCAAACCTGAGGTATACAGGTTCCGTGAAAAAGGGAATTCGACAGTGGTCAAAAGGAGCATAATAATGTTTTAGAAGAAAATAGATCTCACATGGACATCGAGTAACATATTGCGAGATACGCGGATTCCAGATGGATCTCCAGATTTATACCAAGATTTATCCCAGAGAACTATTAAAAAGCGCGTAATTTAGTAATTGGTGTGAGAATTTTCCAAAAATTGTTCAAACCTCGCCAAGGTGAGAGCACCCTACAACAAGCCAGTTAAACTCTCGTTATAGCAAGAGGTCGTTGACAAATTTCAGAGAAGTACCAATACTACCTTTCATGAACTTTAAGAGAAATGTGGAAAACAACACACAGTACACAGTGGCAAACTAACATACGGATGCAACATATATACAGTTCCACAACTGATGAGCTGAGTTTCTGTCTTATCTTCTTCTTCCTTTTTATAAAGAGAGCGTTCCAATAACTAATTAAAGGTAGTAAACGCCCCGGTAGCGACCAATTATACCTCTTGCTTGAAGAACAAATCAGAAATAATAATGAAAAAAGTATTGTCTATTATCCTTGATAACAAGTTAGACTGACATTAGAAAAAAAATCAATAAGCATGCACTGCCACGATTAATTCTTTCCTTTTTTTTTTTTACTAAATGGCCGACCAGGTGCCGCAACAGGATGTGGTAACTTACATATTCCTTGTCGGATTGTCTCTGACCGTTATTGTCTCCTATCAGTTGGTTGCGAAATGAGGATCTTCTGCATGCTGTTATGCTCTACTGTAGTATGATTTCAATCTTTGCATGCATCCATTGAGAGATTAGATTTTCCATCACTCCTCATCTTTGTTGCTTTATTCTTATCAATCCGGGAGGCACTCGCTTTTTAAGGAAACCATATCATTCTTCAGCTTCTCAAAGCAGCTCAGCAGGAGAGGAAGTAAACATACAGAGTAACCGTTCTCGATAGAAGGTCCGCTGCAAATAGATCTGGATCGCGATTCTTCAAATCTTGGGATTGCAGAGGAGGGATAGGGACACACTGAAGACATGGCATCCCAGGACAACAGAAAGAAAAGATGCGGTGAGCTGTAATTCTTTTTTCATGATCTGGATGGACCCAGAGCTGTCCGTAACTGATGGAACGGAAGGCCGTCGGGAAATGCCATGCAATTTGGTCTCTATTGGTTTAACAGGTGCAAAATGACAAAAAAGAAAGCCTGATAAAAAACAAGGGCTAGAATTTCTTGCCTTGTGTACCTGGTATTTATGAAAGGTTCGGCATAGAAGCCACAAATCTTGTGCAGGGCGATAAACGGCTGAGACTGTAGGTCTCCGCTGTAATTTATAAAAGTGTGAGAGTTTTTCCAACATTACAGCCGATCAGAACACGAATGTGTACCAGCATCTCCAACCTGTTTATTATTATTTCAGAAACAGGGCATTGAGTCCAAAGAAAGATCCCGAGATGACAATAGTGAAACAATGGGAGCTGATCCAAGGGCAAGACGTGCGGAGAGCAAGCATTATCACATCAAGTGCATAGTTATGATGGGAACAGTAACGCTAAAGTGACAACTGGAACAAGGCATTCATCCAACCAACATCCAGAAATTTTCCTTTCAATTTTATGGCATCAGCACGCATAGATAGTCGCAATCATCAAGAGAGCACTGCATGCATTTTCTTTAGATGTCTCAATCACAACACTGCACTGCTTCCAATGATGGCCACTCGTGGGGGGGGGAAGATAGTCGACCTGTTGCATGTAGATCAAGTTGATGAATGACCACGACTATGTCGATCTGGCATTCTGGGGTCTTTAAGGACCGAGTTTTTATTGATCCAGGAATGCTTTATTAAAGCGGATAGCAGAAAGTGTGTACTACTTGTCCTGTCAAATTAAGCGATGCGAGGAAATGTAATCAGGGTATCCATTTAAAAACATAGGCATGATGCACGATAACAGGGGTAGGAGTGAGGATGAGAGTAGATGATAGTGCCAACCTTGCCCTTGCAAATACTTAGAAAGAGGCTGTATCAAGCGACGCTCCCCCCCCCCCCCCTCCCCTCCATGTTTTCAATAAAGGGCTGCGCGACTTGTTTATCGTGTACAAGTCTCACACTATACCCGCAGCCTGAGGGGCAATACAAGGTTGCAGACAAATTAGCTAAGGAATCTCTGAAGCAGGAGAGAGAGCCATCTCACTCCAGACATTCTATTTTGTATTTACTCGCATGAGGACATCCCATACATTGCTGGATCTTATCACCTAAAGTCCCTAACGTCTTTATGAATGCAACGCTAATCCTTGGTCGTTGAACCAAAAAAAAAAAGTCTCCGCACTAATTACCCACATATGTGATATCATACAAAGCCATACCCAAAATGGAATAATACCAATAAAGTACATTAGTAATAAGAAGAGAGACCACTCAGGTAGAGCCCCCTACCAGAACTCTCCATCAACGTGCTGCAATATCCCTACAGAAATGTTGGATTGCAAAACCACGTTCCAATAGAACCAAGAATCACCACACTACTAAAAAAACCGAAGATGACATTCTAAAAAATGCGTCGAATAGTTGTGTAGCCTCCTGTTTTGCCTAACTTGATCCATCGTTATTGATACAAGGCATGGGACCGAAGAAAGCTGGGGTCTTTAGCACATCTTCGCCTGTTCAATTTTTCGACAATGCCACAAATGGAAATTAAGAACAACGAGCATGTATTCCCACAGAAATATCATATAGCTTTGTACTTTGTGAGATCATCAACAAGAATCCCTCAAAGAGGGAACGCTCTTATTTGTGATTTCACGAAAGAAAGAAACAATAATAACGCCCAGTTTTTTTAGCCCCTGTGGCACCCACCTACTTTGTGCAAACCTCGACTGGCCATGGGTGGGGGTCTGAATGTTTTCGTAGAAATTTTGTGTAGTTTTTCCCAAATACACTGAAACAACCTAAGTAAAACAAACGAGAAGAACAGGCAAGGAGCCTGTAAAACATAAAGTAGAATTATATGAGTCACAGCGAACTCATAGTGTAATACATCTGCATGGTGTCAACTGGTAATTGATAAGCTTCCCAAAAAAGAATATTAAAAGACTTCCAAAAAGCAGATGAAGGTTCCATTTTCAGCCTGTTCAGTGCTGGCATTTGCGATTGCAGTGAAGTAAAAGCTGAAGAGAAATTTCTATAGCACATATAAGCTCGATGTTACAACGTGAAACAAAAAAAAAGCTGACCAACAATAGGAACATCCAAGTAATGTCCACCATTTGCATATATATGTATTCCGTGCAATTTTCCATTTCTAAGTTGAGTCTGACATACTATGCTCATGATAGTCACAATTCAGCAGCACTTACGAAGTGTCAAATTCGGTTGAAATATGAGAATATTCCCCCATACAACCAAAATCTGCAAAAGGGTGAACAATTAAGCAATATAATTCCTAACTCAAACTAGGCGCAACTTAGAGCAAATCCGAATTACAATTCTGTTTCTGTAGCATGCCGATGTCAACTAGCGAAAAGGCGACGTCCAAAGAACAAAGACGTCAAGGATAAAGAGATATAATAATTCCACTCAAACAGGCCTCACACCTGTTTTGCGTGCCGTAAACAATGCTGAATCTTTAGAAATCATAAGAATAGACAAGCTCCAGAACAAGGAAAGCTATCGTTGAAGCATTCATGAAATTATTTAAAATCATGTGCACCCTAGATGCCACTATATCCAATTATCATCTGACCCATCCTATACCGACCTCCACAACATTAATATTTGGAGCTTCGTCAGGTTTATCCCTAATCTTGGTGAAGGCTAATATTTAGGACCTAAGTCTATTCAATCACTAGCGATCAATTACTGTGAAGGTTTCGCTGTATTATTCCAATTGAGTACCAATAAAGTATCTAAAGATATTCACTGTACCTCATATTTTTTCAAAGATATTCCCAGTTGTTGGTCCAACTGTCTATCATTGTGGTCGCAATCTTAGCAGTGGCGGAAATTTGCATTGTTTATGTAGATGAATCCTTCATAAGCTTTATAGCACGAATTCATATAGACACAAAAGATCAACTAACACAAAAGCCACAAAAGTAAGCGACTTCTTACCATACTCAGACAATGCTTGTAGACTGGCCGTAGTTCGGTATACGTTTGGTAAAACACCTTTTTCATCTTCTCCATCTTCTTGAGCTAATTGACAATAGCTTTGGAGATTAAAGCTTTCAAGTTTAAACCATATAAGTTCCATCTTTCTCGCAAAAAATGAAGTAGTGTAAAGAGAAATATGTATCCTCGCGATGTAGAGGACCAAACAGTTTTACAGCTTCATATACCAACTACAAAAGTTTTTGCAGTATATGGTGTAGAACACCTGATTACATTTACAAATTCAAAAAGAGTATGTGCATCGCTCGTAAGTCCTCATTTCATCCTGTCGTGGTCTGATTCCAACCAAAGATATTTCATGATGCTTAGCAGCTACCTCGCAAAAAAGAGGCTGTAAGAAAAAAGAGGTAAGTATAAACTATATCAAGAACCAAGCAGATTCTTTCTCTCTGATGAATGAATGTATATTAACAGGAGACCACTGGAACAACTGCTCCATTAATACGATATGGTAAACTAACCATGTAGGTATGTTTGGGTAAAATGAGGAAAATACAATAACCAAATTGATTGGTCAAGTTCGAGGTGCACAATGTCGCCTAAGCAACGTAAAAAATTAACTCGACGAGAAAGTTTATTACATAATAGATATGCCTTAAAGGAGTATTTCATACAAATAGCTCTTCCCAACATAAATTCAAGATCCCAATATAGAAGAGTATAAAATTCTATGGATGCAGGTGAAACTGGGCAACAGTATTTTGAGGAGCTTTTTGTTTCTGACTTCCCTGCTCTAAATAGAATCCCCAAAACAATCTGAGCTCATCTACAAGAAGGGTCTACTTTGAGACCACGAATCAATCACTGGCTAAATTTACCATCACAAAAAAGCGTTTAGTTGAGGTGGAAATAGAGGATTATTACATGTTTTTAGCCTGACCTTCTATAAATAACAAATATTAAGGCTAATTTGACCATAGGAATATAAGAAGTACACGATGAGAAATGCAATAAACAAAGGAGAGATCAAAATTGCAAGGAGACTCACATTTGATCCTTACATGAGACTAGCAACCTTTTGTATATACACATAACAATATTCGTAGCCTCGAAAATTTTCATTCCTCAATTCCTTGTAACACCTTTGCTCCAGAGTATCCGTAATCTGGTCAAGTCAAATAAAAAAAAGTTTGTTCATCTCATTACGGGCATATACTATGTCATTGGCCAAAATCTAAGCAATTACATACACGGTTTCTGAAACTTTTAACGACACAGATGACGATATCTCTCTTTTTCATAAAAAAGTAGTACCTTAGGAATACTGCATGGGATTTTTAGCAGCATATTCACCACAATTTCCCAATTTTGTCGGTCATTCGGCTCTTCATCCTGACACAGCACAGTTGAGAAGTACACAAGATGATTATAATTACTAGCAGAAAAAATTTATCAAAATCCAGATTGAAGTATGGGTTGTTTCAGTAAGAAGGGAAAATTCCTGCTAATAGCTATATTATTAAATTAGTGTCTCACCTCAATGTGAGATGAATGGGCTTAATAACCAAAGCATCAGGCTAATGCAACAAAAAGGACCAATTCAAGTGGACGTTTATACTCATGCACGCATGAAATTTAGGGCTCCTTTGGAGCTTTCGATCATTTACTATAGTATGCATTTTAGTATTTTTGATAATCCCTCCAGCAAAATTTGCAAGTACCCATCCATCTCAGTTTATAAGCTTAAAACCACGCTTTCTAGAACGAAACCCGCTTGGGGATACCACTTACAGTAAGCATTAATCCAGGCATAACAAGCAGAAGCACAAAGATGTTAAACCTGATTTCTCGGGAATATGTCGGCAATCAGCTTCTTGTACCTCTTGACAAGGTTTGTCTGGACCTCGCCCGCATTGCGGGGCAGAAGAAACAGAGACTGCCACATGCCGGCAGGACTTGCCTCGAGATAAAACCGGAGAACGACACTCATATTCCGAGCACAACCTGAAACCAAGGGGTACACAGAGCCTCGGTTTCCCTTCTCTTCCCTCCTTCGCAAATCAAAATTATAAGGCGCGAACTAAGCCACGCAGGGAGAGGAAAGGCAGGGGAATCAAATCCACGCCCCCGCAATTCCCATTTACCACGGCCTGCAAGTTCTGACATACACGGAAGCATAAAAACGGGAATCCCGTGGCATTGTGGGGGTGCGGAAACAACGGAAGAACAACACAATGAAACTTCCAAACGCACGGATGGCATTAGACCTCGTGATCACATTTGCATTTGAAACCCAAGAAGAGAAGGAAATCAATAAAAACCAAAAAACATCATCGGCCTTGATCGCGTCCCTCCCCCCGAGCCCGCCCCCAGGCAAATTTGCAAAATGCAAATGCACAGCAAGATCGGGCAGAGGAACAGCAAGGCAGGGGATGAATAACGAAACGATGATTACTTGGAAACGGAGAACACGATCTCCAACGATCAAGAGGGGTGGCCCAAATTAAAAGAAAGTGCAACATTCCGGTTCGTCGTCGTCAGCTCTCTCCCTCTCTTTTCTCCATCACGACCCGTGAAATTCTCTCCCTTCTTTCTCTGTCCTGTGATAATGATGTTGACCCTTGTAATAACAAAAACCCGCATCCACCCTAATTGGGCTCAAGCAACTCCCGATGATCATATCCTCTCGTTTGTTTTCCCGGCAGTTTGGAGCTTACACCGCGGGGAGGGGACATATCCTTGAAATACGAACTCCTTCCAGCTTTGTACCAAACTATGTTACTTAAAAAAAAAAAAAATCGACTAAATTATAATAAGTAATTTATTTTACGATTTTTTTTAATTCTGTAGAAAGCTCGTCCTAGAATGGAGAATTATGCGTCCCTCTTCCCTCGTTCATAATAGAAAACGTCGTCGTTTGACTATGATGTCGTCTCACAGTCGGAAAAGGAATAAGAATACTTGTGCTTGAGGAATTCCCCTCAATATGAATTAATCCAAACACCACACGATTTGGCTAAACAAAAGAATGTATGCAACCTACACCAAATGCGATTAGGTGACTCGTCCATCGAACCGCAATCTTCTCTTCACTTCCCAGTACCGACTGTGCCCCTCCCTCAGCTGCTATGCTTTTGAGGTGCCTCCATGGTCCCTCTCAACATGCTCCACCAGGGAGACGGGATCACGAAATCCCCGACTACATTTGGGACATACATCTATCATGACCTTCCTAACGCCACTGCGGTTGCCCCCTTTCTCATGAATCTTTTCCACGTGTTCTATCAGGGATGCCAGAGTTGAAAACCTAGCTCCGCATTGCGGACACTGCTCTTCCTGCGCATTACCCCCATGACTGCTGCTGCTCTGTCCCACCCCATCATTCGCCACTTGCAATGCTCGGTTGAATTCCGTGCTTAGTTTCGTCATTCCTGCTTCGGTAAAGGATCGGAAACTCGAAGCGGCATTTGAAAGGCTGCTCGTCCACCTGGACGATGATGCTGTCGGCAGCAGCCCATTTGGCTTCGGACGCTTCCTTTCTACTTATGCTAAAGAAACCAGAGAAGGGAAAGGCCGGTTCAGGTTTCTTCGGACCCGGGCATTTGTGGTCCGGCCCAAACCGATGCTTTCAGGCAGTGACCAACAAGGCAGTCTCGGCATTTAATGGTGTTCGAGAATGTAAGCGTCTCCCTGCAACCTGTCACAGGGCATCTCTTCTTCTTGGTGACCTTGTCGTAATTGGAGGGATCGCAGTCGGTGTTCACATGAGACTCCCAGCAGATATTCGGGTCAACATCAGGAATCAGGTGAACGCCCTTAGCGCACAAGGGGCAAATCACAACGGTTACATCCTTCGAGTCTGCCTTCGGACAGCGATGCTTAGAGTAGCTCCGATGTTCCAAACAGTACACCTGCAGAGCAACAGGGAGGAAACCACATCAATACGACACGGCAAGGCAAACCGAGAGAAAAGGTCAATGGCCAAATCTCTCCGGCAATTTTCGGGCAGAAAAGAATCTAAAACCAGTTCCAAATTAACCCGACAACAGCTGCCCTAGAATAGATCTCCTCAAGCAACAACACCTAAACACGAACAGACTCCTCCAAATTTCAATCGCTACGAATCGTGGCAACTAATCAATCTAGTCCAGGAAACAAAATTCAAATAAAAATTCAGGAGCAGAGATCATGAAAAGGCCACAGTAGGAGGTGGTTTGCCTGAAGGCAGCGATCGCAGGTGAAGGGGAGGAAATCGATTAGCTTGCAGTCATCGACGGAGCAGTGCTTTCCGAGATCGGGAAACTCCGGCGTCCCCATCGAAGTCGGAAATCGGATTCCTCGAGGGTGGGGTCAATCGATGGATCCTGATTCAATCCTTTTTGCCCGCTAAAAATTGAGACGGAAGGGGCAAAGGATTCCTGGAATTTAGGGGGAGGATTGGTCCGAGGCTGAGACCTGTCTTCTCCCTTCGCCCGTACGTAAGAAACCGCGTCCCTCTCGTTGACTGCTTGACCTTGAGACATGTTAATTCGCTTATTATTGAATAGGTTATAGTAATATTTTTATCCCTTACGAACCAACGACTGCCCAAAGACCATAGAGATTATATTTTTGTCCTGGGATGAAACATGTTCATTAGTAACTTTGGTGAATTCCTTATTTTAAAATTGAAAGCCGATTTAAGAATATATGAATAGAAAACCACAAAACTTGGTTAAAAAAAATTTCAACGATGCCAAAGTCAGCAACAATAGTATTTCACATGAAAAAGGAGCACATTATCACTTTTAAAAGCTGCTAAAGAAGAAAACATGCAGTAGTTCATCCCAACAATCTAAATTATAAGCAGCTCATGCATCGATCCTCTCGCCATCATCCAAGATGAGGGGCTTCCCAGTTGGCTTTGCCAACAGATCAGTGTACTCCTGGAATGGCGATTTTGTGAACCGGGTTTCTTTCCAGAAGTCGGGGTGAGGAAGCCGTAGGTCTTTAGGAGGCACTCGAAAGTGGCCTGAAACCAAATAAGCATATATCAGTAAATGTGGCAGACAAGTCACTGGACTCAAAAGCCAATATACGTCAACAAAACCATCCAGATTAACAATCTGGTAACAAATACCATAACCCACGCCATAACCAATCAAACATTACAATGCAAACAACAAAACTCGGTATCCAGAGAGCTCAAGGCATCTGAAAGCAAGAACAAGACAATAACCACACAGAAATCCAATAAAAAAGGTCGTTCAATCTCAAACTAATAAGTTGACCCTGCTAAAGTCCAAATCATATCATCATCGTGAAGAACAGACACCTTCAAAAGGCCCATAACCGAAATGATTCGATCAATGACCAAATCAATCACCATCTCAGCCAAAGTATCAATTCATAGAAAAACAACTATAATAACAGCGTATCACAACAAGAACCAGTCGACAGAGACAATAGCAAAAATATGACCTTCACAAAGTTTCCGAGGGTCTTGGTGGATCCTCTGGACGAGGTGAACACATCCTCAATGCCAGCAAATTGAAGAACCTTCTTCGGCACACGGGCGGCCACAATTCCAGTACCACGAGGGGCTGGCACCATCCTAACAGAAACAGACCCCACACTTACCCCTCACCTTGCACGGGACGGTGTGAGGCTTCCCGATCTTGTTCCCCCAGTAACCACGCCTCACGGGGATAACAGACAGCTTAGCCAGGATAATCGCCCCACGGATAGCAGTGGCCACCTCCTTGCTGCACTTGACACCAAGCCCGACGTGTCCATTCCCATCACCAACGACGACGAACGCCTTGAACCTAGTACGTTGGCCAGCACGGGTCTGCTTCTGGACGGGCATGATCTTCATGACCTCATCCTTGAGGGACGGACCGGCAAGCGTGTCCACGATCTGGTACTCCTTGATGGGGAGAGAGTGGAGGTAGATCTGCTCGAGGGATCGGATCTTTCCTTCCTTGACCAGGCGGCCAAGCTTGGTGACGGGGACCCACTTCTCCTCCTCCTGACGGGGGGCACGTCGGCGCCCACCGCGGCCACCCCTGTCGCCACGTCCACGGCCACCGAAGCCGCGCCCAAACCCGCCGCGATCGCCGCCACGGTCTCCTCTGTCCGCCATGGTTGGTTGGGGCGTTTGCGGTGGATAGGATCGGCTGGAGGGAGAGAGACGCTATGTTTCCTTAGGGTTTTGTTAACGGGGGAGCTTTCCTTATATATGGGTGATTAAAGGGGGTTAGGGCTTTGTATGGGCTTGAACTTGGGCTTACTAAGTGGCCTAGTGGTTTGGCAGGCCCACCTTCGACTCGGCCGATTGATCATCCCATGACGTCACACTTTTTATGAAGCTGCTGCGGTCACCCGACATGTGTGAATAAAAAGGGCAGGCAATGCCAATGATTACTGAAGAAAAAAAATTTTGAAACCGTTGAAATGATAAGGAGGTTAGATTTACACCCGGTTCATCTCTATTGGAAGATTATTCATAGTAAGAGATTCTACTCACGGTTGAGTCTAAATTAATCGATGTGAAACTTAAAAATTGAATAAAAATTTTCAAAATTTAATAAAAATGAATCTTTACATGTAATTTGTAGCTTTATTTTTTTTTTCTACCAACGCCGATTTTAAATAAATTTAGAACATGTATCAAGCCTTGACCGGTGCTTGATAACCTCCTGACTTAAGCGGCGGCTGAACTAAGAGATCTAATACGAGAACAAAGGCGCAAAGATAAAAAACGTGAAGAAATTAGAGAATGAAAAAAGGAACAAGGAAGCTCTCCACAAAGAAGACCTTCGCCTCATATTGCTCAAGAACTGCTGAAATTCCCGAACGTTCAATTAACCATATTAAACTCTCAAGAGAAAAAAAAATATATTTACTTTAAATTAACATGATTAAAAAATTAGAAATGTATTAAAAATTATTTTGAATTAAAATATTAAAGAGAAATTAACGATGTGATTTTTTATGTATTATTTTGTCTTAGAATAATTGCGTCACGGTCGAAATTTTCTATATTTATATTCTTCAAAATTAAGCAATGGAATACCAAAGACAGTCACCAAGGATGTTTTTTAATAAACTCTCGTGGCCTGGCATCGCGCTAAACATGTATTATTTTCTCTTCAGTGTGTTTCTGTTCTTCCCTTCGAATCTTGTACAGTAAGAAATGTGACCGTTGTTTTGTTAACAAGTACCCGAGTGCTTCGTTTTCCTTTTTTCTCAAATAAAAATGGCGAAAACTCGCCTGTTCCCCTCTCCCCTTCTTTCCCATTTTCCATCCTCTCACATTTTTGTGTACTCCTCTGTTCCCCGCAAACTCGTAGCAGCCCCGGTCCTACCCTGGTCGACCGGTTGTGCGCATGAATGGGCGAGGATCAGAATCAGCAGTTACCCCTGGCCCAGCCCCCACCTCCTTCCACGCCAGGACCACGACTCTGCACCGCCAGATCCATACAGGAGCTCCTGGTCGTGCTTGCCGTCATAACACTGGTCGGGGTGGTCGCGGGGATCATGGCCCGCGTCTGCGGAGGAAGGCATCTTGTCGGTAGTGGAGACCCCGACGTGGAAGGATGGGTCGAGCAGACCTGCAGGAGCTGCATTGACGGCGGAGTTTCGCCGTCTTTGAAGGATTCTAAGCCTGAGGCCGAGCAAGCCAAGAAGTGATCCTCATGGAATGGTGGTGTTAAAGCACGGGGTTAGGAAGAAGAAGAAGTAATATTACAATTAATTGTGGTGTGGTTTTCTTTGTATTTACTTCTGTGAATCTGACGTGTCCAAATTTGATTTTAGATTGACCATTGATGGGTTTATTACGCAAAGCGAAGATATTTCCGATCTTTCTTTAAGCCCGAAATTTCCAAAGAGCTTTTGTTGCTGTTCGAAATTTTAAAAATAATCTAATTATTAATTTCTAATTGACACGATATTTATTAAATAATCACTCGAGTTAGTTTTAACGTATTTCAAAAATAATAAACTTATAAAAAATAATAATTAATGTGGTAAAAAGAAATTGCCCCATTATATACTAGAAAGGGCAAAGAATAATTCAGAGACAGGCAGCCGATTATAACTCGCAGCCTCCGACGGAACCAGACCTTTTGTCCGAAGATCCGCGAGGGTATCCGAATTCCGTCGGTGAGGGCCCTCCTTCCCCCTTGACACCTTGTTCATTAGGTGTTCGTGTATTTGCTTATTGACTGCTGCTTGCTGTCCGTCACTAGATCTTCGCTGTGTATCGTTTTCATTTTAGCCGTTCCTCAGAATCCCTAAAATCCGTTCCTTTATCTGCTGATTGCGTGAGGCCGTGGGATTTGGAGGGGAACTCTTCGTTTTCCGGTATTGAGTTTGTAAGTAGCTGTTTTGCAACGGGCGCCGTGTCTAGTATTCCTTTTGTGGGAGTCAACCGTGGTAAGAATCCGAGGAAGAGGTCTGTGTTTAATCTGTAGTAGATGACTTGAGATCTTGTGGGAATCCTCCGGTCTCATCGCGTACCGTTGGGGGGGGGGGGGGTTACAACCTTCCATAAAGTTGGTTTGCGAGGACCAGACGGTTTGTGTCAATAGGCTGATGTATGATACATATTGACCTGGTTGTGAAATTGGAAGTAGGTCTAAATGGCGTCATAGCCTCCCTTTAGTTGCTTCCTTTGCACTAATTTTTAGTGATCTTGGTTTGCTTTGTGGGGATCAGATGTAAATTAGCTCAAGAACTCTTATCTAATTTCCATCCTTCAGAATCTTTTCTCAGTCTTGCTGCGTATATATATCATGGTTGTTTTGAGATCTTTGCAATTGGTTCGCATGTAGATGATTTGGCAAAAGCTTTCCCAGGCTTGAGTTCTTATTGCAGTTTGAGGACTGCTGGAATTTGATAGAATCTGCGACCACTCGTAGTTGTTTTTTCCTGTATGTGACCATTTTCACCATTACTTGATCCCAGAGCAAATATGCGCCCCAAATACATTATTTCTGCTGTTCTGGGGTCATTTGCCATAGCCTATGCCGCCGACCACTTTGTCGCCGACAAGAAAATCTTTGGAGGCAAGTCATGTCCGATTCCTTGAAGCAATGTGAAGTGACATGACAATAGGTTATCCATTGTCTATTGCTGCTAAATCATCCTTGTTGTTTACGTATCAGGGACTACACCATCGACAGTTGCAAACAAGGAGTGGCAGGAAGAAACCGACAAGAAATTCCAAGCATGGCCTCGTACTGCAGGGCCACCCGTGGTGATGAATCCCATCAGCCGTCAGAATTTCATCGTCAAGTCGCCTGACTCTTGAATGTTGTAACTCTTATGCTTCGTCACAGAATAAGCATTGTGGGGACTTTTGTATTAAACTGCACTAGCATGTCCTTGCATTGTCATACACCAAAATTTGTGGAGACTGTGAGCCACAGCAAGAGAAGCATATGCCTTTGTGTTTTGACTGTCCTATTACCTGAAACTATGGTTAATCTTACTCTTGGGTATGGCTGGTTTAATGGGAATGCAACTTCCTTATGTTTGCGTATGTATCATTGTGCTTGAACTTTTGGTACTTCCTTATGGATTGCTTGCCCGTTTCTCTTTCGTTACCCCTCTGTTCTCTTGGCTTTATGTTATCCTTTGCATGCCAAGATAGGCCATCGATTGAGGGTACTATGGTTTCAACTCATTTGAAATTGGCTTGACCATGGTGCATCAAAGGCTTCCGGATAGTCATTTTGTATAAGTTTTACGGATACTTGAAACTGCCTGATTTACATTCATCATAGAACTATTGTTCTTGAGTATATGACTCGGGAGGAGCAGACAAGACTTGGTACATGTGCTCTGACAGGTTGTGGGAAGTGGAATAGATCTTTTTGATTGATTATGTCCATTTGGCTTCTCTTTCAGGTCGAGAAATTACAGTGGAGTTATACAATGGTTGTTGAAAGCAGATGAAACTATATCGACACAACAAGATCTAAGCTATTGTGGGAACTTTCTCACGCAACAGGTTGTCTTATTGAACGATGCAATGAGCTAGGGAAGACATGAAAATGAGCTATTACTAGAACTTTTGCGAAGGACAACGGTACTCCTCTAGGAGATGATCTCATTCCATCTAGTTTTTGCTAAAGTTGGCATCAGTGCAGAATATTATGGCCTCTAGAGAAGTCTTTAATCATTCCCATGCCTCTGTGGTAAAGAACAAGGGCATGTTTCTTTCAAAAGTAAATAAACGTATGTTTGTTCCCTGGAAAAATACTCTGCTGCGACTCTGCCTATAAGCCCATGGCAAGTTCCGGCAAGTTCCGGTAAAGAAGTGGTCTGCACAAGAAAGAATGGAGTAGAATAAGAGAAGGATCAGGAAGACAGAGCAGGCCTGGGGTAAGAAATGCAGATCCCATGGGCTTAGCTTGTTACATGTTAATAAAGATAATCCATAGGAAAAATTTGTAAATACGTAGAATAGTTTCTTAGTTCGTTTGTAAAAACCCAGGACGGCACCTGCAGACGACGGTCTCTTTTCTTGGTTTTTACCGTCCGAGAGGATCATCTTCTTCAAATTCCTTCCTCTAGGCATTGCTTTCAAATGCCAGCTACAGAGAAACATAGGCTAAAGCCTTCTTGTCCGTTCATCAAGTTTCTTGCTTAACAAAACGATCTCCTGTCCCTCATGCCTGAACCTGTCTCCAGTGTCTTGGCCTGGTTGTGGAGAAGCTTCGCAAATTGGCCTTCGGACAGATTGTATTGGCATGGGGTGGGAGAGAAGACCGAAAAAAGCTTATACAGAGACTTAATGCTATCAGAAGGATACTCTCTGATGCTGAGCGGAGGCAAACTGCTGATTCAGCCGTAAGAGGATGGCTGCAGAGGCTCAAGGACCTTTAATGTGACGCTGAGGATTTGGTCAAGAAGTTCGAAGCCAGAGCTTTGCGTTGACAAGGGCAGGCATTGTATCCCGGGAGCTTCAAAGACAAGGTGAGTGACTTGTTTAGTTGTATATCCGATCTGGTCTTCTAGTTTCAAGCCGCAAATAGGATACAAGAACTTAGGGAGAGACCTGAAGAGGAGGACAGAGTCACATTCAACCTTTCACCGGACTACAGGGATAGGGTTGATCTTCCTGGATGACGTTTTTGAAGTGAGACACGACGACTGGACGGGTCTGAGAGATCTGCTGCAGGTAGCCTCTCATGGGAGTATAGTCATCGCAACTTCATGCCACAAGGCAATACCCAGATCACGGGCAATGTACCAGAGTTCAATCTAAGGCCACTATCTGTGGAGGACTCTATGAAGTTAGGAAATGTGGCAGGAAAATAATCGCCAGCATCTGGTGAATATCAGAGAAGAAATTGTTAGGAAATGTGGCAGGAATCCTACGGCAGTCAAGGCATTGGGAAGTTTGTTATATTCACGTACAGGCGCTGATGTAAACAGCAGGGAATGGGTTACGCATCTTGTGTCAAGTAGATCATATCAGTTGAAGACAGAACGACGATCAACAGCGCCAACGACTATCTGCCACTGTCCAATTGTGCACTGCATATTGATGTAGTTTCTGTGGTGTATTCGTATCTATTTCTTGTTTCTGTGTTTGTTATATTGCTCTGGTTGGCAACTACGGCATGTAATTTGTAAAGGATTGTGGAAGATTGCTTTTCTTTTAGCATTTTGTTTTTCAGCTGACGGTGAAAATTAATAAGAACTTGTACTGTTAGTAGATTTCATTAGACAAATCAGATCACTAGATTTCATTCAATCGGGAAAATTAATTGATTTCATTCATTTTGAAAACTTGATCATACATTTGCCATCCGTCTACCAAATTACCGGATAGGTTTGAACTCTGATAATCAATATTTTGCAGCAATTTATCCTTAATAACCTGCTGTTCATACATCTTTTACCTGTCTATGCCTTCGATTTTGTCCTCCACTTCGGAGTACAACTGCCTCAGCCTCTCAATGTTCTGCTCGGAAGTCTCCCAGTATCCGCGGCCATTCGCTTCCAGGAATGTCTGCACCAGCTTCCTGAAGGAGTTCGGGTTCGTGTTCATCAACCTGTTCAGCATCTCCTCGTCCTGGATGAAGGTCGTGTTTGCCTCTTCATACACCCAATTGTCAACCTGGCCGGATGTCGCGCTCCACCCAACCGTGTTGGTGAGTCTCTTCTCAATCTCACGGACCCCCTCGTATCCACAAGTCATCATTCCTTCGTACCATTTTGGGTTCAATAACTTCGTTCGAGCATCGAGACGAACAGTCTCGGAAAGCGTACGGACCTGTGATCCAGGAAGTTAGTTCTCCAGACGTGATGTTTCCTTTCTTTACGGGGGAGCAAACAATGAACGGAGGCAAACCTGAGCATTAGCAGTTGTCGTGTCAGCAATGTAAGCGCTAGGCTTTTTTCCATCTTTCCTCAAACTCTGCACCAAGTTTGTCGGGTCGGAGTCGAAATAGTGACTGACATCAGTCAAAGAGATTTCAGATGAGTCGAGGTTCTGGAAAGTAGCATCGGCCGTGCTGAGGGCCATCTCGAAAACCTTCCTCTTTTCGGTCATTCCTGCACCAGGAGCATCACAATCGAATGCGAAGGACTTCCTGCTCAAATACATATCCTGGAGTTGCTTTTCGTCGTTCCATGAGGAGTTCTCAACAGCAAGATTGATGTTTGAGGAATATGAGCCAGAAGCATTGGAAAAGACACGAGTTGCTGCTTCTCTGACATCAATGCCAAGGGTCTTGGCTTGTTCGAGAGCGTGCTTCCGCACGTAGTTTAGTTCTTCAGGTTCATCAAGCTCCGCAACCATCTTCACTGCCCTGTCAAGCAGATTCATCTACAAAAAAAAGGAAGAACGTCAATCTAACATGCATCTTCATCAAAGCAAAAGCACAACGTTGATGACTAGAACGGCTGGCTATACCATACCTGATTGATGAAGAGGTCTCTAAAGACTCCAGAACAGTTCACAACAACATCAATCCTCGGTCTCCCCAGCTCTTCAAGACTCACAGGTTCGACCCTGTTGACTCGTCCAAAAGTATCAGCAACAGGCCTCACACCAATCATCCACAGGACTTGAGCGAGTGACTCCCCGTATGTTTTTATATTGTCTGTACCCCAAAGCACCAGGGCAACTGTCTCAGGATATTTCCCACCATTGTCAACCTTCTGCCTCTCAATAAGTCGATCCACCACAACCTTTGCACTCTGCAATGCTGCGGTTGTTGGAATGGCCTGCGGATCAAGCGCATGGATGTTCTTCCCTGTCGGCAATACCTTTGGGTTCCTAATGGGATCGCCTCCAGGTCCTGGCTCGACGTACTTCCCCTCAAGAGCTTGTTTTAAACTTCCCAATTCATTGTCGGCCACAACGAGCTTCAAACACTCTCCAAGGAACTCAAAGAGCGTCCTCAATTTTTCCCTATCAGCTCGGTAGAATTTTGTTGTAGACAAGTACTGCACCCATGGCTCATTTATCCCAAACCCCAGGATGGAGGTCAATTTATCAGCCACGTCCACGACCTGGCCCTTCTTATTTGTGGTTTGCTCAACGAAGGAAGAGATGGCGCCGCGTGAGGCTTCAGTGATCTGCCTCAGCAGCTCTACGTCCTTCAATATCCCCTTGTCGCTTCCTCTGTACACATCCTCGATCTCTCTCCCAACCGTCTCAGCGAGAATAGCAGGAAGGGATGATATGCCATCTTCAGGGCGGTCAAGGGCGGCAATATTGACTAGGGTAGCAACAGCTTCCATTGCAGACGGAGGTTCACCGATGACATGGAGTCCACAGGGGAGAAGACGGGATTCGATCTCCATGATCTTCGAGTAAACCTTCCCGACGACGAGATCTCTCTCTTTAGCCGAGATCTCATCTCCCTCATTAGGAAGCTCAACATCCTTGTCGAGATTGCATTGTCTGGCGGTGCTGATAATGGAGCTGACTATTTGCGGCCCACGGCCTGTATCTTTAAGTGATTGATACGACGAGATCAGTTCGCTCAGTTGTTTCAATCCTTTATATAAACCTGCATTCT
The DNA here is from genome assembly GCA_029817715.1 of Melastoma dodecandrum. NCBI lineage: Eukaryota > Viridiplantae > Streptophyta > Magnoliopsida > Myrtales > Melastomataceae > Melastoma > Melastoma dodecandrum. The sequence goes on from JARUPY010000025.1 coordinate 34,009, forward strand.
CTGCCGGAGGAGTCAAGTAGCTGATTGTATTTGCATAGCTCCGCCGTTTCGCAATGGTGGCCTCGGAAGGGTTGTTGGCTGCATAGTAGTAGACATTTGGTATGTTGCCGATAAGACTGTCCGGGTAGCAGACATCACTCATGCCCACCTGTTTTCCGGGCATGAACTCGAGAGATCCATGAGTGCCGAAATGGAGGACTGCATCTGCTTGAAAGATTTTCTCAACAAAAGAATAGTAGGCAGCGAATCCGTGATGTGGACTGGCTGATTTGGAGAAAAGCAGACGCATGGGGTCACCCTCATAGCCAAAAGTCGGCTGGACACCAATGAAGATGTTCCCATATTGCTTTCCATACACCAAGAGATTCTCCCCGTCAGAATTGAGATTGCCTGGTGGCTTTCCCCAGTTCTCTTCCAAGGCTGCAGCATAAGGAGTGAGCTTTTGGTATTCTCGTACGTTCATTTTATATACGACGTTGAGATTCGGGCTGCTGAACTGTGCCTCCTTGTCATGAATCACGTCTTCGATCAGAGCTTCAGCAGTCTCCGGAAGGCCCTCAACATTGTAACCGTCTCGTTGCAGATCTTTGAGCACGGAATAGATCGAAGCAAAGACATTCAAGTATGCCGCCGTTCCAACATTACCTTTGTCTGGAGGGAAGCTGAATACAGTAATTGCAAGCTTCTTCTCAGTCTGCAAATTGTAACATAATCACACAATGAGAAACTTCCCAGAAATTTTAGAATAGGCATACATGACATGATGTGCCAATGAATCCCAAAACAAATAAAGGTGAATTCCACAACGGAAAATGACAAGTCCTATATAACTTAGAGTCAGAAGATCTTAATGTGAGGGGAGAAAAGCACCTTTGATTTCCTTTTGAGTTCAGCCCATCTGATTGCTCTGGTGCAGAGCTGCTCCACTCTTTTATGTAGGGCATGAGATTTCCCTGAAATTAACAGATTCAACCAGTTAACCTAGACTGAACCCTACACTCAGTAACCTTTCAACAAAAGACGGACTTGCAAAGATAAAATTTAAGATGTAGATACTTATTAAAAAAAAAAAAAATTAAGATGTAGATGCTATTAGGCAATCAGAGCCTATGCATACTAACCGCTTTTGGGATCGCGGCCAGCAAAGACGATGGGCTCCATGCCTCCATCGAGCTCTGGAAGCGCCACTTGCAGGGCAACCTGAATAGGGTGAAGCCCAAGAGTACTGTTCAACCACTCCTCTGTGGTCTGGAACACCAGGGGTAGTGCGACAATGTATGGAACATTGAGCTTCCTCAGTGCCTCCACCGCCCTTGGATGGTCCTGCCTTGCCGGTCCCCCGACAAGAGCGAACCCGGTTAAAGAAATGACAGAGTTCACAAATGGTTTCTTCGTGATCGGATCAATGAAGAGTTTTTCCACCGGACCAGAGAAATCAAGACCGCCTGCAAAAATAGGGATGACCTTGGCCCCTCTCGCCTCCAATTCCATGATCACTGCGACATAGTGGCCCTCATCACCAGTGACAATGTGGCTCCTCTGCAAGACCAGCCCAATGACTGGGCCATTCGGTCCTCTCACATTCTCCCCAACGTCCTTCCGAGTTCCATACCAATTCAGATACTCCTTCACATCATCGTACATACAAGGAGCCAAGGGATGCCATATCCCGCTGTCCAAATACAGTACGGGGTCTGAGTACTCGATCTGGGTACCTTTCAGTGCGGGAACATAAGACCCAGATATCATCTTCAGGAAGTTCTGCAGGTTATCGGGGGAACCGCCTAGCCAGAACTGCAGGCTGAGGATGTAAAGCCTTGCGTCCTGAGCCTTGTCACTGGGCAAGTACTTTAAAACCTTGGGCAAAGTCCTCACAAGCTTGAGCATGCTATCGGCGAAACCCGCAGACTGCTTCTTCCTCTTGAAGAGCTGAAAGAAGGGGCTCTTGGATTGCCCAAGCTGTGACATGCTGAATGAGCCAAGCTTGTTCAGCCTCATCACTTCAGGCATCGAAGGGAAGACGAGGACCGCATCGAGCCTGTCCCTTTCCTTCTCCACCGCAGCCTTCACCTTCAAGGCGAGCTCCTCCACGAAGATCAGCGACCCGATGAAGATGTTGGCATCCTCGAGGTCCCGGCAGAAGGTTTCATACGTGTTCTCATCTCGAAGCTCCTCCACCAGGTAACCCACCACCTCAAAGGAGGCAACCTCACTGCTCTTGTTGAGAGCCCGAACCGCAGCCGAGAGGGACGACTGGTACTGTGCCTCAAGCACAACATAAACTATCTTAACCGTGGGGAGGTTCCGATCGTCCCGTTCAGGCACGATCCTCCGGACTTCAGGGGTTGTCTGGGTGAACAGGCCGTTACCCACGACACACTTGACCCTGGGTACCGATCTCACAGAGGGGGAGGAGGACTTGCGGGGGAGGAAGGAGTGGAGGAAGAAGTGCTTGTTGGGGAGGGAGGAGAGCTGTTCTGCCCGCAATGTGAACTGGGAGGATAACAAGGAAGCCATTCTTACAATTGAATTCTCGGGCGGGCAACCTTAGGAAGCAAACTTCTAGCTGAAGAAGAAGAAGAAGAAGAAGAAGGAGGAGGAGGAGGAGGAGGGACTACTTCCCCACCACCGACAACAAGCTCAGTTCCGTTCAAAACCGAACGGAATTCTACAAGTCTATAAACAGCTTTGCTTAGGACAACAATGGGAAGTTCCTCTTTTCTGACAGTACGGGGTTGGAGAGTTAAAAAGGGGGTGAGGAGATTGTTGTTTAGCTGGCTTGGGGTTCGTGGAGATGGGGAGAGACACGTGGCGAGCTGATGTGAGTGTGAAGAGAAACTTTGAGGTGGAGCTTTCGATGGCGGAGACAAGTTTTTATCTATCTGAAAGGGTGGGGGGGGGGGGGGGGGGGAGGGGGGTGTCGAGATTTTGGGATGACTTTGCTGGATTCTGATTGGTTGATGTGGATTTCCTTCCCTTGAGCCGGAAAGAAAATTAGTCTTCGTACCAACTTTAGAAGAAGCAAAAGGGCAACGGTGATGCTGATTGGTGGTGGACTGAGTGATATCTTTTTTTTGTTTGGCTGCTCCCATGTGATTCTAATTTCATGGTAGGTATGCAGGCAAAATGAGATTGTGGTGATTCTTCGTTTGGGGGCATTGTAAAGCAGGAGGAGGAGGAGGTGGTGGTGGGATTGATATTTTCTCTTGCTTTGTGTGGGTTTCCACGGGACAACGCCTCCAAGTCACGAAAGAAGAAGAACCTGATTTCGATTCTGTTAAAATACCATGAGTTGGGACGGCGCGCGCTTGAGAGCATTTCCTCCGAGTCCATCCCAAACAAACTGCTTGCCTGTCCGCAGAACTCAATTACTCCCCCTATACAAAATGCGTACAAAACCCAAACCAGGCAAAAGATTGATCAGAATCGAAATATAATCTGGAACGAGAACATATTAATATATCTGGATGGAATGACAGTCGGAATGTAACTTGAGCCATTGAATATGGTCTTTCACATACTAACAGAACCTATATAATTATCAAATTAGTTCTGCCGGTGCAACCTCATTAAGGACCACAATGATATATGAGCAGAATTCCTCGCGTCTGAAGGTTTCCCAAGACATGGGACCATCGGGGTGTTAACCACATATCTGTTTTCCTAGATCAGTATTCCGCGATAAAGATAAAACAAGAAGAGGTTGCAACCACTCACTGTCTGAATCCTACCCAGAGAGATCGGTGTAGCTGCTGTGTCAAGGTAATAGGGAGAAGAACTCCAGCAACTGATTCTCTCCCATTATTATGCCAAACTTCTGGGAGTAAACAGCGTTGACGACGCTGTCATCCAGAATAACAATGATATCCACTGCTCTTATTTCCATATATTCATTCAGGTTGTGAACCGTGCCATCTGCATGAGGTATTCACAATCTCAATAAAAAATGCTAATTTTGGACAAGTGTAAATCACACAATAGTTGCGTAGTCCCACAGGGAGTGCATATCATTCTATTCGAATTTGGATACAGTTCACTCCAACCTTTGAAAGTTCATTAATCCGGGACTTAAGGAGCAATGGGTCAAATGCTTAGTAAAACATATCTACTTGATTATCTTTAAGATGATTTCTCGGAGTAGAACGAAAGATGGAAACAGAAGCAGCATGATCAACTCAGGTAGGAGAACTTTTAAAGACTAAATTCTATTGGCATGGTTGTATGGGCTTCTGATTCAGTCTCAAGCTTCACGAATTCAGAATTTGAGTATATTTTTTCGATCTTCATCACCCTACTGGAATGCTCATTACTTGAGATCCTAAATTTTGGATAAACAAATCCACTTGAACTTTGATGCAACCAATATTCCCATTGCAAGTGATGAAGGCCTCATCCCATAATTATTCAACAGAATGTGGAGTATTTTATTAACCTAGACTTATGTTTTAGGGATGCCATCAGCAAAAGGTTTTCCTTTCTCTCACCCTGCTTTGTCCAGTAACAGTGGGAATCAAATATCCTTGGAAGAACTGAGGTCAGTTTTTTAGCTTGAATTTAAATTCAAGAACATTGACTCTTAACAATTCTTGCATTTTGTCCAGGCAAAATTATCAGGAATAACATTATGGAACTGCAGTAGATGCATAATGATGGATGGAAAAAAACAGAATCTGCAAATGAGAGGCTGTCCAATACCTTCAGCAACAATAGTATCATGCAGAGGAGGTGGGGCTTGCCAATTTCCTTCAGAATCTTTCATATGTCTTCGATCAGATCCAAAAGAACGAATAAACATAGGAGCATGAATGACTCGAAAAAGCCTGCATCCACAGGTTGAAAATGTCTTCAGGCAATCCAAAAATATGAAAGGCAACAACACAACTGTTGAATGAATAAATGACACATCTATGTATCATAGATTAAATCAACGTCAATCATTCCTCGACAAAACATAAGATTAATTTATGAGAAACATCTGGTTTTATCAAATTCATTGCTGATAGTTCTCTAATGCATCCTGCTATGAATAATACTCAGGAAAGTATTTCCAAGACAGCTGGCACACCTTTGATACTCTGTTAAGTGAGGAGATAAAGGTCGGACGGTTTCCGAGAGATAAAAATTTAGGGGAGAAGGAAATGGCAGGTCTGAGTCCAAATCCCAGACTATGCATGATGTTCCACTTTTCCTCTGTAAGATTTAGAAAAGCAAAAGGTGTGACATGGAACGGAAGGTCGTAATGTCCAAAATGGCAGAGAACCTAAATGAATATGCTTAACTGGAAACAGTGGATCAACAGTGGTCAAACGGATGAGTTATAGCCAGTCACCTGTACACAAATGACATGGTAGTCCCAGACAATAAATCCATCTTCTGACTTGCTTGCCTTCTGATGCCACAAAGGAATCTGCAGAGAATGCACGAAAGGAATAATAGTCGAGAGTTAAGCCAGCACATGGATTTTTTAAGCAAACAAACCACAGAGAAACTTCAAGCTGATGGCGTGCTAGGTAGGAGGAACAGTATTCAAGTCGACACAACCGAATGAACCCGCAATTCATGTCGAAGGAAAAGATAATTCATGCGATATAGTGCTTCCCCTTATAACTATCATAATGTGTCACTAGAGAAATTGAGGAGGATCCGGTAGGTTTTGCAAAGCTTGAAGAAGAGAAATCACCTGCTTGCGATCGTTGGACACGAAAATGACGAAGAGATCAGACGAATCAGCATTCGCGACCCCAGTACTGCTCAGCTTCTTACAAAGCAGGTACACATTCTCCTCGCTATAAAAAAAAAAAAAAAACAAATTATCAAAATCTAATCACCTCTAGACCCAGAAATCTCTCCCCCAAAATACTTGATCGGAGCAATCAATAGTTCATTTCTGCATAAGCTACTTCTCTTACCCAACAACATCGAACCCTAAACCATCACCACCCCATAAATTACAGGAAAATCTCCGTAGGATGAGATTAATTACTCACCAGTAAAACGGCGTGTGATCTAATCGAGGAGTTTCCACCGCATGCATGTCCTCTTCCACCGTACCCGCCATTGCGGGAAACCTTTCCGTCTTTCCACCGAAAACGATTTAATAAATAGCAGCAGGTTCCCAGAGTACATACAACGTAAACGCTGTCGTATTGTCCGCGTCAAACTTTTCACCTCATCCGAGTCAGCGAGGTCCGGCTCTGTACAGCTTGGCGGGAGATGGAGGAATTGGAGGAGGGGGCTGCCTTCGGGTATATTTCGACAAATTTTTCTGCCTTATATAAACATATGTCGTATTCCATGAAATTTAAAACTTTTCATCCAAAGCGATAATTTCTTTTACAAATTTACCAAAATTTTGGGACAAAGCTTTTTTAATGAAAAATTACACTTTCGTGTTGTAGAAGTATAATTCAATCTCGAGAAAATATAGAAAAAACGGCCTAATAATTAAAAATAAGGTGGCAGGTTGCGTAAAAATCTCATTTATTTTATGAATCTTAATTAATTTTTAATATGTCGAAATATTCTTTGTGTTGGATCGTCTCCATTTCTTTAGCGTCGTATATCAAATCACTCCTTAATTTCACGACACATATTTTCAAGAAATATATAAATATATGGATGTTAACGAGTCGTGTCGAGCTCAGACACCACCTATCCAGGTTCGATCCGAGTAAAACATTATCGCCCCGAGCACCGGGTTCAATCTAGTCGAGCTTGGGCTAAAAATTTTCATCATGAGCCCAACCTGAGCACTTTACTCTCTTCTTCACATATTTAATTCTTTTTTAAAATTTATAATTTTATTTTATTATAAAATTGTAAAGACGAGCAAACACTTGTCAAATCAGTAAATCGGCACGAGCCCAAATTGATTGTCAAAATTAAGGCTCGAGCTCGCGGACTCGAGCCTAGCGACGAGTCGAATCGAGTAGATAGTGAGTCGGCCGGGCTGGTCAACATGCCTACATCTATTGCCCATTTTCTTGTGGTTGGTCTAACAGATGATTTTGGCCCAAACACTTCTCGCTCTATCAGCCCGAACTCCATCGTCAGTCCATTGCCCGACTTCTGTTCACTTCACCCCGAGTCCGGAAGAGAAAGCCGGGGGCTGCGGGGAGGGGAGGAAAGCACACACGCATAACATGAGAAAGAGGTAGACGTAGCACGGAGTTTTGTACGAAAATACGCATAGTTTTAAAAAAAAACTGCGAAATACGGTCCGAGTTCCGTAAAATACTATTTTACCGTTGAAGTGGTGCATTTTGAATACAAAGAGGGCGTATTATGTAAATAAGCAGAAACCCACCCCCCAACACTTAGCAAAAAGGGAGGGGCGTCTAACGGGTGGCGGGTATTGAAAACCCGCCCCTTTAAGAAATGCAGAAGGGGCGGATTTTGAAAACCCGCCCCTCTAATAAATGAGTTGGTCGAAGTAATTGCGGGAGTTGCGGTTGACCTTCCCCTTATAACAAGTGACTCTTACCAACTAAGTTAAACGGTTTATTTTGTCTAACCTTTCAAAAGGCGGGTTTTGAAAAATCCGTCCCTTGTTCATTTAAAGGGGAGGGTTTTGAAAACGTGCCCCCCGTTAGACTCACCCGATGAATGAACATTTTTGCTAGAGGTGCGTTTCCAAAACCCGCCCTTTTTGCATTAGACGCGCCCCCTTCGACGGTAGAATCGTATTTTACGAAATTCGAACCGTATTTCGTAAATTTTTTTAAAAACTAAATGTATTTCCGTACGAAACTCGACGTAGGACGTATAGCGACGGATCGCGCGACGGCAGCGTGGAAAGCATGATGCCATTGACCAGGATGAAATAGGCTACATAACATCCCCTCACATAGTTTTACAACTCGGCTTTCCTTGTGAAAATGGGTAGGGAAAACATGGTCGTGCCTCGAAGGTGGACAAAGTCGATTGAGATTTGGGACCAAGTGCTGTGTCAAATTTTGGTGTGTTATTTTCTCCGGACAATTGGAGATTCTCGGGATAAAGACTCGTCCCGAGACCACCGACCCCCAAACCATCTAACCCTTATTATTTCCCGATAAGAGAGACTAACTTATTTAATCGGTTCGCTGTCCAGCTATCACCGATTGATCGGCCCCCTCATAATTAAAATAGTACATGAATAAAGAAACGCTTGCAGCATGTGAGTTTTGTTTCTTAATAACATTCGTCGGTAAAAATATTTGTGAAATGAGATTTTTAGTTTCAAAATTTGTTGACTAATATCTTAAGGAAATGTGTCTTTGAAAGACCGACTTCTAAATTTAAAATAAGAAAGTCGATTTACCCGTATCATGGGGCGGGTAACATATGCCTCCACCAAACGCTGCTCGTTAAATTTTAATGTTAGTCGGAAAAGAAATTTTAAATAAAATAGATAATTTTGAAATTTTGAAAAATAATGTATTGAAATAAAATTTTATAAGTTTCACTTTAAAGAAGTGCCAAGTCTTTCCTTTTTTATTTTATTTTATTTTTTTAAATTTTGTTGGAAGTCGAGTGAGTATTATTTTATAATTTCGAAACTATTTATTTCTTAAAGGTATCGTCCACCAACCGTTAATTGGATACAAAAATAGGAGAAATGTACCGTTTTCTGGTTTCGAAAAAAAAAATCGATTGTAATTTAGGAAATTATGGATTTAGAGCCCCGCGGTTCGAAATATTTACTTTGATTTTAGAGGAAATACACCGTTAAAAACTGCCACAATTAATAAATTGGCAAAAAAATATTTTTCAAGTGATCTAAAATCAAGAACTGCAACTCAGGTGCTGTAAATATGATAGATCCCCACGGCCGTCTTCCCATGAATTACGTGATCAGCAACTTTTACATGCACGCGCAAAAAAGACCGATTATTTCTCAAAACTTTATAATGACGAAATTCAAGTATTAAAAAAAGGTAGAGGAAATGATGTTCCTAAGGTAAGAATGAAATTTCGGTGGGGGGGTCCCCACGGCCATAGAGAGGGTGGGGGGAAATGCTCGTAGCACGGCAGAATCTAAAATCTAAAAGAATCCGTGTAGGTTCCTTCCACGACAACCCCCCACTGCTTTTGCAGCAAAATTATTATTAATACCCAACTTCTACCGACCGACACACATACATAAGTGCCGCATTTATTTTCGTTTGTGGTCATTCTCCAGAAAAATTATTAGTCTTGTAGAAAGGTTTTATATGCCAATGGAAGTGGTTGACTTGAAATGTATGCGATTATATGCCAGAACACACCGGTTGTTTCCGGTCATCACATCAGTTATTGGTGTCGGTGGCCTCAGCGGGAGGTTGAGGAGATTCAGCCCTAAATGAATGCCTGGCTGGGTCTGACGAAACCAACAAAGGAAAATTACATCATTATTTTTTAACAAAAACGGTGAATAGGAATTCCCACAGTTTCATATGCAGGAGATAATTAAGAAAAGTAATCGGCTATTGCGATTATGAGCATCGAATGTTCTCCCCCAGGGCAAAAAAGGGATTGATCCGCCATTCCTGGTGCTCTTTTTTCTAATTGGAAAAGGTAAAGAAGTAAAGGGGGAATGGAAAAATGGCTTGGGGGTCAACTGGGTTTGTCCTCCCATTTGGACTGCTTTTGTGGGTTGAGTGTGGGAGAGATCGCATCATATCATATTATGCCCACCACATCCTCAACCCCATATTAGTCGTGTACCCTTGGGGCCTAACCCTGAGCTGAGCTGCTGAGCAACTGCTACTGGGTCATTCTCATTTACAAGACTAATTGGAGAAGATTCCTCCGTGGCATCGTTTCATTCCAAGAGACAGAATAAACATCACATTTACAGATGCTTTTGACTACCACACCACGAACGATCGATCATGAAAGAAGAAAAAATATACAGTCAAAAACCGAGTTCCTTTTCTATCTGTATATATCTCCCGTCAAAAACCGAGTTTCTAACCAAGCTCACAATCACTGTAGATTACAGACAAGTCGGCCTCCGACGAACATATCAACTTCCTCATCTCCCCCTGGATATTATTATTGCTATTATTATTCCCAACCCACAACAACATCAAATTGTTATTATTGTTTTTATTACCTTTACGACGTCGGGAACTCAATCCCAGCGTGGAATCTTCCTCCGCCGTCACCACCAACTCCACATTCTTCGACAGGAACTCCTTCCCCACGAGCTGGCTCATCACCCCCGACTCGCTCAACGCCTCAGTCGTCGCTCCTCCCTTCCTCCGCCCCTTCCTCTGCTGCTGATCCTGCATTTGCATCGCTACCCTCACTATCTCCATCTGCATCGCCTCCGCCACACGCCTAACCCCACGCATTCCCCCAATGATTGCTCCCGGGTTCACCCTTGGCCGCCCTGATTGCCCCGCATCCCAAGCCCCCTCTTTCTTCCCTCTCCCGTGTCGTTTCCCTTCTTCAGCATTGGTCCCGCCCCACATCACTACCGTCTCTGGACTCCTGTCCCACACCCCGATAAACGGGTTGCTGAGGACGACCCAGTTCTTGACGTCGATCAACATCACGTGCTTGAAGTTCCTCCTCAGCCGCCTGAGCAGCATCGAGGAGCATGACCACCTCCGTAGGCTCATGGGGACATGGTCCAAGAACCCGAGCAGGGACCCCTCGGGGTCGAGCTCGGCCACCGCGAAGCTCACCACTGATCCGTAGCTTGAACGACCCTTCTGGTCAGTCACGGCAGCCCCTGCCTCTCTGGAATTACTCCCTGTCCTCTTTCCCCATAGCGGCTCCCCAGCCTCCTTATCCTTCCTCGTCTTCCTAACAAAATGTGCCGCGTCAAAACTCAGGGCATTGCCTCCGTCGGATGTCTTCCCCTGAAAAATCGTTCGATTGCCTTTGAGGTGATGATCCAAGAGCCTGAGGAACGCATTATCCTCATCCTCTATCACCTTGACAAAACTGGATGACAGGGTGCGATTAGGGAAAACAAGGACCACATCCGACCACGCAGTGAGGCTGGAACGATGCAATGCACGAAGAAACAGGCGTAGCCCATCCTCGGTGGTATCCTCTGGGACGTGACCCACGACGAGGTCGGGCATCGTGTGGGAGCCGCGGCGGTGTAGAAATCCCATCCCCTGAAGTGCGAAGGGAGGGGAAACCTTGGCAGGATCAGGCGCCTTGAGTTGGGTCGAGCCCCGCCTCCAGAGAATGGGGAAGGAAGAGGAGCGGAGGGAGGCGTAAGGGGATTGGTGGTGGGGGCGGGGGGAGTGGTCAAGGGAGGAGAGGGAAAAGAGGAGGAGGGAGAGGGAGAGGAGGAGGGCGCAGATGGAGAGGGTGGAGAGTGCCCTGGAGAGGAGGAGACGACGGGAACGCGTTCGTCGGGATGGGGAGTGCAGGGGAAGAGGGGAGTTAGCGGGAGAAGCAGCAGCATCTGGTGGTTGCTTGAGAGGAGTTGGGGATATGGAGGTGGGGTGGTCATGGTCGTGGCCTTGGGGGAAGAAGACGAGGAGGAAGCTGTCGGGTGTTCCCCATGAGTCATTGCCGCCCGTGACTTTCTTCGCCGCCGTTATTGCCATCTCTCTTGCTGTAAGAAGAAGAAGAAGAAGATGATACAGTTAGTTTAAGTGTGGTGTTCGTTGTTTGGGTTGGGGACTACTCCCCTCCCCCCATCCAAATCCTCCTCTCGGACTCGGGTCTCGGGGGCGAGTTGTTTGTTCCTGAAATTTCCCACTTTCCACCCACACAATGCGACGTCGTTTTCCTGTTTTTCTTCGGTAATAAAAAAATTTGAAAAGGATATACGGAGAATTAACACAGACCCCAGGAGATTGGGGTCCACCTTCTCATAGCTAATCAACTCTAATTTTACGGGTCAAATCCAATTTTTGTACCGAGCGTAGAAATTAAAATTTTATTAACGTCCAAAGAATGTTATTCGGTCAAATCATGTATTATATCGGCTGAATATGATTTTATAAGACAACATGATAATATATTTTATACTTAAGATTTTAGTGTAAAATTAATGGGTTTATATGGTCTTGGGCTTATTCAAATTAAAGTCCAAATTAAATATGTTCTAGCCCAACCAATAATATATTTTATGGCCCGGCTCATATGTCGGCCCATTAATAGTCTGGCCCATACTCCAACCCAATCCAATTGTCGGTTCAATATGGCCCTCAAGCCCATGACACTCTTTGTCCCACATCGGAAAGAGAAGTCACCCAAGACTTCTTCAACTCCTATATAAAGGGAGTCCATCCCCCTTTTAGGGAGATAACTTCAAGAGTGAGGAGCTCCTTCGATAGCGAAGTTTTCGAGCATCTTTTCCTCACTTGATCGACGATGGAGTACTCTAGATCAAGCTTCTACAACAGCCCTGGTGTTCTTCGCCCATCCTCAGAAGACTCTCCAGATCAAGCTTCTACAACAGCCCTGGTGTTCTTCGCCCATCCTCAGAAGACTCTCCAGATCAAGCTTCTATAGCCTTGGTGATCTTCGCCACTTCTGAAGACCCACCGGATCAAGCTCTGCAGCTCCAGTGTCTTCATCAACATATCTCCCTAAAGCTCCAGCAGATATTTGCCAGAGCTTCAGCCCATCCATATTTTGGATATCTTACAAGTATAGAATCAGAGGACTCACGTGCTTTATCCGTGACTAGAGATTGAACCTGCCATTTCTCAATACGACAATTTGTACGTTGCTTCCGGTCTATATACGGACCGTGAGACTTTTTACGTCAACAAATTTCTGGCACGCCCAGTGGGACCATCTCTACCTCTCATCTCTTTACATCTAAGTATCCAGATGGCTTCAAAGATGATCATGCTGAAGAATTCCGTCAATGCTGTGAATAATCAGCTAGTTGGTTTCCCTTCTCACTTGTCTGAAGGCTCTTCATCGCCTGGTTCCATAAACTTCACCAAGACCAGACCGATTGCTGATATATATAAGGAGACGGAAGAGATTCTGAGATCCATCTCTCCAAAGTCATCTCCATCATACAAAGAGGTTACTGAAAGAAGCCTTCTCAGCAAGAGTTCCACATCACCGGTTCATTTGGGTAGTTTCTGCAACAGCTCATCAAGTGTGTCTCCTCTTGAGGATTCTTCATCAGACTGCACTATGAAATGGAGCTTTGCTGAATCAAGGGCCAAAACGCGCAAGCAAATGGAGGAGATAGAAGACATTCTTCGATCTATTCCATCCTGCAAAAGAGATTGCCGAAAAGACGCCACTGAATAAGAGCAATATATCGCCAGTTCCTCTGCCAAGTTTCCATGATAGTTTATCGGAGGACTCTTCACCAAATCAGTCTCGAAGCATTAGTGAGGTTGATCTTGCTGAAAAGTTAGATGAAATCATGCCAGAAAAACTTTGGGATTGCTGAATCACAGAGGAGATAAATATATAAAGCAACGGTCTCAAGTTTTGGATCGAACGAATCCATTTACACACATAGTTCATGGGAGAAAATTGAGTTATTTAGGACCTGGAGGATTAACGGGGCGAACTGCTAGTTTCTAGAATGCCTTCTCCCCCCTATATCTATTCAGGTATGGGGGGGAGTACGCCTTACCATGGCGTTACTCTACCACTGAGTTAAAGGGGCTCCTTTGGCTCAATTCATGAATCAATTATTAATATGCATACAAGATATATCTATTCTATAGATATATGTTGTATAATTTATTTACAACATAGATTATTTCATTTCGTTCATTAATATTACATATTATATTATATTAATGTTAGCAAGGGTACTACTGTAAAAAAACTACTTCAAATTGGAATTGTAAGTTCGACTATTGAAAATGCCATTTTATGGAGAATGAACTCCGAGAAAGTAGAATAAAAATGACACACTAACAATCCATCCTTCCCCCCCAAAAGGAGATTTTAATAAATAACCAATGGTTTTGGATCTTCCAAATCATTCCCGCAGGAGATCCGGACCCATTTTTTTCTGATCCTTCGATAAAAAGATTCATTCTCTCTTGGGAGGGGAACAACGGCTGGAAACGGCTGCTAATACCCCGTAGGCTGAGGAGCAAAAGGAGGAAAAAATGCACAAAGAAAGAATGAATTTATTTTCAATAAACCAAAATCAAGAATGAATAAGGTCTCATACGGCTCCTCGTTCAATTCTTTCGAAGTCATTGGGCCCTTTTCCTCGTCCTGGTTCGTTTCGCCATCCCACCCAATGTAATGTCCTTCGGAAACTAAAGACATCCTTATTTACTAGATAAGCTATTTTGCTTTAATCTCTCTTCTTTCTCGTTCGTCGGCTGGAAACGGCTGCTAATACCCCGTAGGCTGAGGAGCAAAAGGAGGAATCCGCTATTTCTATTGATCCCACTTCCTCATGAATTTATCTTGAATCGTGATCTTTTGGCTCAACTTTATCCAAGTTTTTACGAGGGAGCAACCCCATTTTTTACCTTGAATTGGTCAAAATATGCGGAATTTCGTTGAGAAGAGTTGTAGTTCTTCTATCGAAATCGCAAAAAATCATAAGATTTATTGTGGATCCAACACAACAAACAAGAAAAAACAATAGAACTCATTCTGAATTCTTTCATTCGGAATGAATCAAATCTCCCCAAGTAGGATTCGAACCTACGACCAGTCAGCGTGCAATTCCCTCGACCCCATAGGATATTGTCTAACCAAATCCAATTCTCTCTCGATATGTTCCTCATAAAATCCGATTCGTGCAGATTCTTCCCCCAACTAACGAAGAGATCTTGGCGGAATTGCCCCATATGAAATTGAGCACAATTTTGCAAAGAAAAAGCCATCTTGATCTGTTTTTTCCAGCCGGGACCCTTCTTTTACCGAGTTTCTTTCTTATTTTATTCAACTTGAATGAGTGAATTTTCACGGTCACTCAATTCGCGGCGCTCTTGAATAAGATTTTGCAGTTGCCCCATTTCGGCAGCAATTGCAGATACCGAATCAGTATAGCTATCCTTCCAGTATATGCTTCAACAGGAATCACACAAAGGTAGATTGATAGAATAGAAACCTCTGGTAAAATGCCCGCCCGTAACGTAACCCAGCCCTCCAAGTTTTTGGAATGCTCTAAAATAATAATCTCATTATTGCCTATTCTAGCAAAACCGCCCAGAAGGGATCGTTAAAAGATCATCAATCCCTAATGAAATGGATGTAGCAGTGGCTTGCTGGTATGATGGCTGACACCCCATCGTTGGAA
The DNA here is from genome assembly GCA_029817715.1 of Melastoma dodecandrum. Taxonomy (NCBI): domain Eukaryota; kingdom Viridiplantae; phylum Streptophyta; class Magnoliopsida; order Myrtales; family Melastomataceae; genus Melastoma; species Melastoma dodecandrum. Next base: position 49,193 of record JARUPY010000025.1, read on the forward strand.
GACCAAGTTGCATCACTTGCCAAAGCAGTTGAGGCAATGACGAAATCCATGAGGGATAGGGATCAACAACTTGAGTATGTCATAAGCAGGCTCGAGAATAAAGAGTCTGGAAGAACATCTAATGAGGAAGGTTGTCATATACGCAAGGATAAAGGCAAGAATGTGCTGAATGTGGATGATTCACCGAAGCCTGTATCTGCCCCCGTTGATGCTCCGGTCTCAACTAGAGCAATGAAAGAACTAATACAAGAAGCTCTAAAGGATGAACTTTAGGGAAAGTATGCAACATCTTTGGCATACAATAAGCCATACAGTCAAAGAATCGAAAGTATGAGCATGCCATGGGTTATCAACCCCCATACTTCCAACAATTTGATGGGAAGGGGAATCCAAGGCAACATGTGGCTCATTTTGTCGAGACTTGCAATAATGCTGGTACAGATGGAGACTTGATGGTCAAACAGTTCGTCCGCTCCTTAAAGGGAAATGCCTTTGAATGGTATATCGACATAAAACCAGGAAATATTGACAGTTGGGAGCAGTTGGAAAGAGAATTCTTGAACCGCTTTTATAGCACAAGACGTGTGGTGAGCATGATAGAACTCACTAACACACGTCAATGGGAAGGCGAGCCCGTCATTGATTATATACAACGATGGAGAAACCTAAGTCTAAACTGTAGGGATCGCTTATCTGAGGCGACATCAATAGATATGTGCATTCAAGAAATGCTCTGGAGGATTCGCTATATCCTACAAGGGATCAAACCTCAGTCTTTTGAGGAATTAGCTACAAGAGCACATGATATGGAGTTGAGCTTTGTAGGAGTTGGTGTGGGAGATCTTCCGGTACCTGAGCCATCCAAGGGAACGGGAAGACCAATTAATAGAACTGGGGGCAAGCCTGCCTTCAAGGATAGCAAGAAACAAGTGCTGGCTACAGATGTTGTTCCTATCAAGGTCCCGAATGCGAAGGATAAAGGACAATTGAGCACTTCGACCCATGTTCCAACAACTCCTCGGACAGAGAAGATGCGACCAACTCTGGAGGAGAGGCAGAATAAGCAATATCCTTTCCCTGATTCAGATGTCGCGGATATATTCGACTTTCTTTTGTCTGTTAAAATGATTGAACTCCCCTTGTCAAAACGCCTACAACAAGTGAGTCGAGTGGGAGATCCAAACTTTTGTAAGTATCACCGTGTTCTGGGCCATCCTATTAAGAAGTATTTGTAAGTCCCACAATCGACCATTATTTGTGTTTGGATATACATGCGGCACAAAGGTTAATCGAATCCTAATTGACCCAGGTTCAGCAGTCAATATCATTTCATCAAAAGCTTTGAAGGATATTGCCTTGGGAGTGGATGATCTCTCAAGTAGTCGACTGATAATTCAGGGATATAACCAAGGTAGAGAACGGGCCATTGGAAAAATTTGCCTTTCTCTCACGATAGGTGACATGGAATCTTGCACGACATTCTATGTTATTGATTCAAGGACGACCTATAATATGTTGCTAGGTCGACCATGGATGCACGAATACGGAGTCGTCGCATCAACACTTCATCAATGCTTTAAGTTTATTAAGGATGGAGTGTCGCGTACAGTATGGGCGGATGCTAAACCCTTCACAGAGGAAGAATCAAACTTTGCTGATGCCAAGTTTTACTTTAATAAGGGTACTGATACTGAAGAAAAAGTCTCGAAGCTTGTACCGGTTGTAAAGGATATCACGAAGAAGTCTGGCGTAGAAGTTTCTCCTATCCAACAAGAGGTATCTTCAGTTAATCCGATAGTTAAAAATGAAACGACGGATTATAAGACTAAACAGAATGTGCCAATTCTGCGCTATATCCCAAGAGCCTTCCGAAAAGCCGGGGAACCACCTTTCGTGAGTAGCCACGCTGAAGAAATAGTGGTGCCAAAGGAACTCAACTGGCCAGTGACGAAAATGACGACAATTGCTCAAACGAGTACGCCTTAAAAGGTTTTATCCGGCCTAAACAGGGGCAATCATCTATCCAGATTCATTGCCTGACAGGCGCACCAACGGATTTGATCCAAATGCATTCAGGCTAATCTCTGCGGCCGACTACACAGAAGACTTGAAAGCGCTTGGGGCAACTTCAAAAGAGGCCAATCCAGGAGGTGATACTCAAAAGTCAAAACTCGGTCTTGGGTATGATACTCCTAAGCCCGTCAAAGAGGTGAAGAAGGCTTCAACTCAATACATTGAGGCTGATGAAAACTACAGCCGAATCAACGAGAACTTCGGTATTTGATAGACTTGGTGCCCCGTCTGAGCGAAGGTCGGTATTTGATAGACTTGGCACTCAGAAAGAAGAAATTAAGGTTCGAAGATCGGCACGAACAAGATTGAGTCAAGCTCCAAAAAGTCGAATGGTGTGGAAAAGAGTTGATAAAAAAGAAGATATCCCAATTATCATAGAAGATACAAAGGATCTTCGAAGCAAAGTTCCCTCTCGAATGAAGCGTCAAACGGTTGTTGAAGTAACTACTGGCGATGTACTGAAAATGAGCACGAAGACATGGGTATCTACTAATAGCAATGGGGAATCATGTCATAGTAATAGTGGAAATGATGTTGCCGCTTCCTACCACGTCACAATTATTGAGGCTGAGGAAAACACTTCCCCTAAAGAGGATGATGCAGAAGAGGCTCCAGAAGTATTCGAGGACAAAAAGAAGTCTACTGTTGATGAATTGAAAGAAATCGATCTTGGGGAGAAAGGGGATCATCGTCCTACATTCCTTAGCGCAAGTTTAACCCCTGAAGAAGAGGAGTTATACATCTAATTGTTGAAGGAATACAAAGATGTCTTCGCATGGAGCTATAAAGAAATGCCTGGCCTTGATCCAAAGATAGCAGTCCATAAGTTAGCTGTTAAGCATGGAGTTCGACCCATAAAGCAAGCTCAACGACGTTTTCGCCCAGAGCTGATCCCATTGATAGAGGTCGAAGTCAATAAGCTTATTGAAGCTGGATTTATTCGGGAGGTGAAATATCCAACATGGATTGCGAATATTGTACCTGTTAAGAAGAAGAATGGTCAACTCCGAGTTTGCGTTGATTTTCGCGATCTCAATAATGCATGTCCGAAGGACGATTTTCCTCTTCCGATTACTGAGATAATGGTAGATGCGACCACTAGCTATGAAGCCCTCAGTTTTATGGATGGATCATCGGGATACAATCAAATCCGAATGGATCCGAAGGATGAGGAAATGACAGCATTTCGTACACCAAAAGGAATATATTGTTATAAGGTGATGCCTTTTGGGTTGAAGAATGCGGGAGCAACTTATCAACGTGTCATGTAGCGAATCTTTGATGATATTCTCCACAAGAATGTAGAATGTTATGTGGATGATCTGGTTGTCAAATCCAGACAAAGGCGCGATCATCTCAACGACCTTAGAAAAATATTTGACAGATTGCGCAAATATCAACTAAAGATGAACCCATTGAAGTGTGCCTTCGGGGTTACTTCGGGAAAGTTCCTTGGATTTGTTGTTCGACATCGAGGCATTGAAGTCGATCAATCAAAGATAGATGCGATTATGAAGATGCCAGAACCAAGGAATATACATGAGTTGAAAAGCCTTCAAGGGAAACTTGCATACATTCGAAGGTTTATATCAAACTTGGTTGGACGATGCCATCCCTTTCATAGATTGATGAAGAAAGGTACTCCTTTTGAGTGGGACGAAGCGTGTGAAAATGCATTCAACAGCATAAAGGCTTATTTGTCGAAGCCACCAGTCCTTAATTCACCTACTCAAGGGAGACCCCTCATACTTTATATAGCAGCACAAGAAACTTCATTGGGTGTTCTGTTAGCTCAGGAGAACGATAATGGAAAAGAAAATGCCCTGTATTATTTAAGCAGAACTTTAACCGGAGCAGAATTGAATTACTCTCCAATTGAGAAGACCTGTCTTGCTTTAATGTTAGCCATTCAAAAGTTACGTCATTATCTGTAGGCACACTTTTTTCGTCTCATATCACGAGCAGATCCTCTCAAATATATAATGTCGAGGCCACTGTTTGGTCGTCTCGCAAAATGGGCACTTATGATCCAAGAGTTTGAGATCTTGTATGTTCCTCAAAAGGCTGTGAATGGACAAGCTTTGGCTGACTTCTTGGCAGATCATCCTATACCAGATAATTGGAAAGTATCGGAAGAACTGCCCGATGAGGAAGTAATGTTGGTTGATACCCCTTCTCCATGGAAAATGTTCTTTGATGGGTCAGCTACACAAAGAGGCGCGGGAGCTGGAGTTGTTTTCATCACATCCGATGGAGATATCATCCCTTATGCATATATCCTCACTCAGTTATGCTCAAATACTGTGGCGGAGTATCAGGCTCTCATACTCGGGTTAGAAATGGCCATGGATAACAAAGTGCATAGTTTGAGGGTATATGGAGACTCCAAGCTTGTGATTAACCAACTTCTATCCACATATGAGGTTCGCAAACTAGAGCTTTTGTCTTATCATGACTATGCGGTTAAACTCGCAGGGTGGTTTCCGGATATTACAATAAGTCATATACCTAGAAAGGAAAATGCACAAGCAGATGCCTTGGCAAGTCTTGCTTCTGCACTCACTTCAGTAAATAGGGAGGTCGGCATCAGATTATGTCAAGCATGGGCGGCTCCACCAATCCTCGACGAGGAGGAAGCAAATGAGGTTAATCTCATATTCGTCTATAACATAGAGGATCAAGATTGAAGATAACCACTCATCGACTTCCTCGAACATAGAAAGGATTGTATGGAATATGCAAAGAAGTGTCAAGCATGTCAATTTCACGCTAACTTCATCCATCAATCACCCGAGCCACTTCATCCAACTATAGCATCTTGGCCGTTTGAAGCCTGGGGGCTAGATGTCGTAGGGCCCATCACACCCAAATCATTAGGGGGTCACTCATATATTCTGGCAGCAACTGACTATTTTTCAAAATGGGCGGAAGCTGCACCTTTTCGGGAAGTGAAGAAGGAAACAGTGATCACCTTCATCAAGAATAATATTATTTTTCGTTATGGTGTGCCTCGCCATATAATAACAGATAATGGCCGGAATTTCTCTAATAAGCCATGGATAAATTTTGCGAGCAATTTGGTTTCAAACAATATAACTCTTCCATGTATTATGCAGCCGCAAACGGAATGGCGGAGGCGTTCAATAAAACGCTATGCAATCTTCTAAAGAAGGTGGTCGATAAAGCTAGAAAAGGTTGGCATGAACGAGTCGGGGAAGCTCTATGGGCGTATCGCACGACGTATAGAACTGCGACTCAAATGACGCTATACTCGTTGGTCTATGGTGTTGAAGCGGTCCTTCCACTTGAACGGCAAATACCGTCGCTGCGAATAGCTATACAAGAGGGATTTTGTCAAGAGGATAATGCGCGGTTACGCTTACAGGAACTGGAAGCTTTGGATGAGAAACGTCTTGAAGCCCAGCAATGGATTGAATGCTATCAGGCAAGGATGTCGAAGTCTTTTAACAAGACAGTGCGACCTCGCTCCTTTCAAGTAGATGACCTTGTTTTGGCAGTGCGAAGACCCATAATCGTCACGCATAAGACCGGAAGCAAATTCACATCAAAGTGGGATGGCCCATACGTCGTCCAAGAAGCTTACACCGGGGGCGCCTACAAGATAGTTGATTAAGGTGGAGTGCGTGTCGGACCAATCAATGGAAAGTTCCTGAAGCGATACTACGCCTGAAGAGCAATGCTCCATGTCGCATGATCCTAAACTGCACGACACAAAAAAAAAGAGAGTAAAAAATAAATAAAATGTAATACTCCTGGCCCGCACGAGTATAAACTATGAACGACGTGAACGGCTTAAAAAAAATCATGGTCTTTATTCAAAATAATGATATTCCTACATTGGAAGAGGGGAGGAGATGTCCTATTTTGAAGCATAAGCTAACTAGAAAGAAAAAGGGGCTCAAGGATCTAGAGTAAATTGTGTAATCTCCTCGCACGAGGTCTCGATCAACTCGCGAAGCTCTTCCAAAGACTGAAGATTTTCGTCAGGAACCACGTTGACTTCCTCCAAGACACGCATGGATTCCTTCAAACCCTCAACCTTAGCAGCCGCATCTTCAGCCTTGGTTGAGACCTCCTTGAGAACATCCTCCCGATCCGCCTTTGCTTTAATGCATTCAGATAGTTGTTGCTGGAGTTCTTCAATTCGAGTATCATCTTCAGCAAGCTGGCTCTCTATGTTGGTCTTCTCCATTGTGATACCTTTCTCTTCAGCCTCGGCTTCAACGAGACAACATCTGATCAATACCACCTCTTTATCACGATTTGCGGTACTCATCACTCCTTTAGTGACAGTTGCTAAGTCTGAGTATTGCATGGAGCTCTCTGTATACTTCTTGATCAAAGAGCGAATGGGAGTCAGATCCAGATGCTCACATTTATCGATGAGTTTGAGAGCATCTTTGATTTCATCTGCGATAACATGTCCTCTACTAAAAGGGGTCCTCGAAATCTTCTCCTTGATATCGTCGCAAATACTAGCCGCAAACTTCTTATATGCTCGTGAGGCGATAGAGTCCAAGCAGAAAGACGATACGACTGGTGTAGTTGAGACTAGATCAACAAAATGAGAAGGTCTGTTGCTTTTCTTAGGTTGAATCACTTCCTCCACGACATGCTCTTCCTTGTGAAGCGGCTTTAGAAGCTCCTGACCAAGTGGGCTCAATACAGAAGACTCACCATTGTCATCCATAAAATCAACCATCTCATTCGCGAGCTACAATGGCAAACAAAGCCAAAATAAGACGCGGATCGTGTAAAATATATGCTTAGATGCTATGAGATACTCACCAACTCATTGCCAGTTGGAATGATGTTATTTGGCATGTTTTCGACTACATCAAGGTTCTCAGATGCATGCTTTGAACGCCTCTGCCTTTTAAAATGTCTGTTGTCATCTGGAGTTTGTGACTTTTCAGAGGGTGCAACTGTTGATGAAAACAAGGCATGTTTGTTAACAATGTAAAACAAAAAAAAAAATGAGTGATGCATGCGTTTATAAATACCAGTATTTGGTGGTAAAGACATCTTCTTTTGGGTGATACCGGCTGGCTTGGTTTGCTTTTCTCGAGTGTCTTCATCTTTACGTGGAGGATGGCGTATCCCAGCAATCAGTGCTTCTATCCCTTGTTGAAGGAAATCATCATGCTTCTTTCTCCACCATTTAGAGTACCTCTTCGTACAATATGTGTCCAAATCAGTGTAGGAAACAGGAGCACGGGGCACGTACAATCGAGAATTAGTCTCTTTTCGGATCGAGAGACGCCACAATATATGCCCTTCATCCAACGAGGAAGATCGTATGTCACGTGTCGGCATATGTGGAATGTCCTGGCAAAACCCAAGCTGACGGCTAAAGTGTGGAGGATGATAAGGTTCCACAATAAAGGAGTTGTCACGCCTTAATGTCAAACAACACGAGCGGATGCTTATGAAAAAGCTCAACGAAGTAAAAGAATTTATTCTGACATCTCATTGCCCACCAACATTTTATTGCTTTCTTTTTATCTGTCATTTTTTTTATCTTCTTAGGAACGGCGGCGAGTAGCAGGGCAATATTTTTAACGAATTTCGAAATTATTTATAACATTTTTTCGAGTAAGAATCCTCAATCTAAAGACCGCCCTTTCTGTGGAAAAAGTTGTGGCACCAATATACGTTCCCTCCATCATGAATACGTTCGCGAGCGGCACGAGCATCAAAGTAACGCGCCCCACCTTCGCCAGAATAACCAATCATCCGAGGACCAACAACGGCATTTGGAACAGGAAAGTGAGTCTGAAAATAGAATGATAACCATCCATATAAATAATGAACTGGAAAACAAACTTTATGAATCCCTGCAAGAGTAGAGTTGCAAATCTCATTCAATCCTCGGTATATGATGGCCAAGACTGGTACCGCAAGGCTAAAGCCTTTTCCCACTGCCATCAAGCTCGCCACTTTGAATGTTTTTGGATGTATATATGCTTCGTCACTTGGGAATACGAACACGCATAACCAACAGGCGATGAAGGCAGAAAGATAAGTCTGCAAACACACTACTTCGTTAATGCCCAAATCTTCAAATACTCCTCCTTCCTTATGACTCCAAGGAGATGCATCTGCTATTGGCCCTGCAGGGTTATGAGACTTCTTTGGACGAGTTGATTTCTTCGATACGCGTCTAGGAGGCCTAATATATTTTTCTTTTCCCCTGAACCAGAACTCGATCCAAGACGATATAGGAACAACCTCCTTACTCGGGACATCTCTATTTTTCTGCCTACTTCCGTCATCCTCAGTGTTTTGTTTTAGAAGCCGAGAGAAGGCCAGAAATAAATATGTACAGGTCTTTGGAAGATATCTGCTTCGGGAGTTCGAGCCGGTAAGTTCTTTAGAGCAAGGGATCATCTCCTCATACATTTTGCCATGAATAGGAAGCCCGCCAAGTTTGTATAGATCCCAAAGAAAAATTGAAAAAGCTCCACGTGATGTTTTAAGGATGTTAAATTGCGGACACCAAGCTTTGCAAAAAGCCCGCATGACATCAGAGTTGCGGTCATAGGTATAGCGCGAACAAAGTATGGCATCAAGTATGTTGGCCTTCCTGAGAACTTCTTTAGTACGAAAGACTGTGTCTTCTAGCCATTCCCAATACTTCGGAATAAAACCGAATTCACCGCGGAAGCGAAGAGTATGTACCCACTCAGACTTTCCTGCAATGACATTCATTCCTAAAGAACGTGAAGGTATTGGCTCCGCCATGCATGAGTGAGGGAGTGACTTCAGTGACCACAAGTCCAACAAAGAGGGCTCAGAGATTTTTTGCGACCAATGACTGAGGTTATCACGATTCTCATCCAATTTGTCACAGGGTGGGGCATAAAGGCCGATCAATGGACGATGGACTACTAATTCCACTATGTTGCGCAGGTCGCCTTTATTTTCAGCAATACACAAATATTCACGCCCGTAAACGATCTTTTTGGTAAAATAAACCATGACTCCAACAAATCCTGCAAAAAAAAAGAAAAAAGGGAGAGAGGAAAAGTGAGTAAAGTTGATTATCCGGCAGCGCTCCAATATATATCGGGGAGGCCGAGGGAATATCCGGCGGCGGTCCCATGTGTACGGGGAAGGCCGAGGGAATATCCGGCGGCGGTCCCATGTGTACGGGGAAGGCCGAGGGAATATCCGACTGCGGTCCCATGTGTACGGGGAAGGCCGAGGGAATATCCGGCGGCGGTCCCATTTGTACGGGGAAGGCCGAGGGAATATCCGGCGGCGGTCCCATTTGTACGGGGAACGCCGAGGGAATATCTGATATAATCTGTACGCACCAGAAGAAAATACTTTGACAAGTTATATAAATAAATAACGATAAAGTATACGAACCTGGATGGAGGTGCCCTCGACCGAGATAATAAAAATAAGACAAGAATGTTCGCCAAGAGTTGATATCTTGAGTTTAAGAAGGAGAGGGCGAGTTCTTCCTCGACAGATTACATGGAATCCTACCATACAGAATATATAAATCAATAAAGAAAAGATATCACGATGAAAAAGGAAATCGCTGCGACGCCCTAATCAAGGTTGAGATGACTTATTTGATTGTACAAGAGAGGATTGAGTTTGAACGAAAAAAACACAAAGCACAATGGCTCTATTTATAGGCGTGGCATCATATGTGATTCATCGAGAAATCTGAGATTTCCTTTAAGATTTCATAGGATCAAAATCTTTAAAATATTTGATACAATTCAGAGGATTACGAGAAAATATTTGTTCTCTCCATAATATTGTGAGAAAATCTATTATTGGATTCTCAAATCTCATGCAATCTCTGAGATCTAACCTAAGACAAATCTTGCTCGTGATATTGGAAATCAAATTATATCTTCTAATGTATTCGCAAGATTTTCGCGGTTACTCCAAGATTTAAGAGAATCATATATATTTGACAGGGAGAGAAGCACAAGCATAAGTATTTCTTTCCCGAAGATTCAAATCTCCAATATATTGCATATATATTCTAAGTGTGTCCCAGTGATCAAATAAGATTTTATCACGGTAGTGGGGTTATTATATATATATCCCACAATCAGGATCTTTCACAATATTCTCAATATTGGTTAATAAAATTATACATCCAATATCTTGATTTGATATTGTAAATGATATATACTTTGGGTACATACTTCATCTATATACTTTAATTCTAATCTCTTTACAACATATACGCATACGAGATACGAATTAAAGTGGGGGCATTTGTAGACATTAAAATTTTATTAATGTCGAAGGAATATCATTCGACCAAACCATGTATTATATCGGCTGAATATGATTTTATAAGGCAACATGATAATATATTTTATACTTAAGCTTTTAGTGTAAAATTAATGGGTTTATATGGTCTTGGGCTTATTCAAATTAAAGTCCAAATTAAATATGTTCTAGCCCAACCAATAATATATTTTATGGCCCGGCCCATATGTCGGCCCATTAATAGTCTGGCCCATACTCCAACCCAATCCAATTGTCGGCCCAATATGGCCCTCAAGCCCATGACACTCTTTGTCCCACATCGGAAAGAGAAGTCACCCAAGACTTCTTCAACTCCTATATAAAGGGAGTCCCTCCCCCTCTTAGGGAGATAACTTCAAGAGTGATGAGCTCATTCGATAGCGAAGTTTTCGAGCATCTTTTTCTCACTTGATCGATGACGGAGTACTCTAGATCAAGCTTCTACAACAGCCCTGGTGTTCTTCGCCCATCCTCAAAAGACTCTCCAGATCAAGCTTCTACAACAGCCCTGGTGTTCTTCGCCCATCCTCAGAAGACTCTCCAGATCAAGCTTCTACAGCCTTGGTGATCTTCACCACTTCTGAAGACCCGCCGGATCAAGCTCTGCAGCTCCAGTATCTTCATCAACATATCTCCCTAAAGCTCCAGGAGATATTTGCCAGAGCTTCAGCCCATCCATATTTCGGATAGAATCAGAGGACTCACGTGCTTTGTCCGTGACTAGAGATTGAACCTGCTATTTCTCAATACGACAATTTGTACTTTGCTTCCGGTCTATATGCGGACCGTGAGATTTTTTACGTCAACACCGAGCATGAACTCTTTTTTTTCGAGTTTTATTTATAAATAATGTTAATCCGCGACTAATTTGTTAAAAGGTTACTCCTTTATTAATTAAAGGTAGTTTTTTTAAGGTTGATTTTACTATATTAATCAACAAATTTCAAATACAGTATTTAACGAAATTATTTATAAACTAATATTATTTAAAAACAAAAATACTTTTTTTTTTCAATTTTTTAGCAGCATCATGAGGATTCGAAATAATTTGGGTCAGTCGTTTGATTGGGGGGTAACGAGGGATTCACTCCTACTCCGTGCTTCCTCTCTGTTGACCTTTTTAGTTTTTGTATGCATGCATGCATGTAATTTAAATAATTTAGTTTTCCCCGGGACAGAGCTGAATGAAACTACTGACTGCTGTTCCTGTTCTGCTTCAGCAGCATCATGCACTCCCTTCCGAAGAAGTGGTAGTAACTAGTGAGGGCCTCCTTCTGGTTGACGCATGTGTGCCGTGGTGTACCTATCACCTTGCGTTATATCCAACCTTTCCCAAGCAAGCAGTGGAGTGTAAATCCCATCTCCACGCCCCCCAGAAGGCCGTGAAAAGACAATGTTAGGGGCGATCCATCGCGAGGTTTGTACAAAAATACGATTAGTTTTAAGAAAGTTTGTGAAATACAGTGTTCCGTAAATTACGAATATATCGTTAAAGGGATGGTTTTCAAAACGTGCTCCCTTAATTAGAAAGAAGGCGGATTGAGGTAAACATGTTAAGCCGGTTTGGGTACTCAAAACTCGCCATAATGTGGTGGGATTGGATCCACATGAAGACAGATTTTGAGATCCCACCTTCAGTGGACACAATAGGAGTGTTTGTTTTGAGAACCCGCCCATTGGATACTTGTAAAAATATTTAAAATAATTGAAAGAAGGGATGAGTTTTGAAAGCCTGCTACTCTAAAATACCATAGAACCCGCCCCGCCCCTCGCTTAGTTGGTCAAAGTTTTTCTTTAACAGAAGGCTTGAGTTCGAATCCTATGGGCAACAAAATTATTTTATTTTTCAGGTAAAAATCTATCAAGAAAAAATCTTAACCTCCCCCTTTAAGGAAGACATTAACCAACTAAACTAGAAGAATTTTTTTTGTCTAAGTTTTCGAAACGTGCGTTTTCAAAACACGCCCAATGGTTCATTTAGTTAAATGGGGGTTTCTTGCTCATCTAGTAAAAGGGGCAAAAAACCTACTCTCGGTCAGACACCGAGTTCGTCTAAGTGTTGACATCGAAATATTAAGAGTGTTGGAAGGACGTATTTTGAAAACCTATCCCTTGAATGCGTGTTTTGAAAACTCGTCTCTACGTAAAGACGGATTTTCAAAACGTGCATTTATATAAGGGCGGATTTTAAAGACCTGCCTCTTCTGTTTTCCTAGGGGCTGGTTTTGAAGAGCCGCCTCTCTTATTTCCTTTTTTGTAATTTAGGAAGCGCGTTTTATGTGACGGTAAATTCATATTTTATATAACATAAACCATATTTCACGAACTTTTTTTAAAACTAATTATATTTTGGTATTCCGATCGACCACTTCCCACGATGGAATGGAGGGGATCCTGTGATATTTGTTCCCCTCCCCTTTCATATTTTGAATTTTTTTTCCTCTTTACATTGTATAAGTTGATTATTACCTCAGCAGGAAGAAATGTGCTGTTTCCTGTATCAGGATCGATCATATGCAGCAGAAGGGGATTTTATTGGGCCGGGGGCCCAATTTGAATTACTTCGTTGAAATGGACCCAAAACTCCGATCGACTAAGTTAATCATGAAAATGTATGATTTTTTAGAGGATTCGGTGGTGACGTGACGGTGCGAGGGAGCGCTGCCGCTACGATGTCCGTCGCACTCCCCAGCCCCATCGCCCACCCAAACCTGCACCGCCGTCCCCCGCCGCCGCGCCGCCTTCGTACGCTCCGAGACCTCCCCCGGACCCGGCCCCTCGCCTCCCTTCGACAACAAGTATGTCTCCGTGGACTACGACCGAGGGGTCCACCGCAACGTGACGACTCAAGTGGAGGGGCTCGGGAAGAATGATATACCCCGCAGGCACCAGCTGAAGGTCCAGGCCGACCGTTTCCAGAAGGACTGGACCGTCTCTGAGGTAGTGGAGAAGGTCATGGAGCTCAAGAAGTGGGAGGATATAGACGGCCTGTTGAACCACTGGATTGGCCGGTTCGCCAGGAAGAACTTCCCCCTCCTCATTAAGGTTTTTTTGTCCTCCGACTAGGCTGGTGATTCGTTTTCGGATGACGTCGTCAATCCATCCTGGGAAAATGCCTGATTGCGTTCTTGCCGGCTGGATGATTTTGTGGTATCAGGAGATGACACGGAGAGGATCGATTGACCATAGCAATGCGGTTTTTAGGTGGATGAAGAATCAGAAAAATTATTGTGCCCGTAGGGATATTTACAATATGATGATAAGGTTGCACGCGAGGCACAACCGAACAGACCAGGCCAGGGGTTTGTTCTTCGAGATGCAAGAATGGAGGTTGGTTGTATGCCTGCCCTCCAACTTCTTGCTTTACCTCTGTTGCTTTTAATCTTAGCCTCTATGTTGTAGCAAATTTTGTTGTATACATGCTGTCACGAATGTTGACTTCGAAAAAACTGTATACTTGTTCACCCTTCCCATACCCATATTAGTAGTGATTGTGTGCACCAAGTTGTCTCTAGACATTCTGTTGAAGTTTGGCCGGCTATTTGTTGATCACTTGATCTCATCTTCCTTATACTTTATTTCCTCCTTGATTGCCCACTTCAGATTTTTTGTGTTGGAAGCCCTATTACTATCATGATCATCAAAGTTTAGTGTGAAAATGACAGCGACCCCCACTTGGTTTGCTGGATTAACCATCATCAGGGAATTGAACCCTTAACGTGAGTGCATTGTGTACTTTTTCCTTTGTTAGAAAGGACAATGCATTTTATAGTTGTGAGTGTCATTGGTTTTTCTGCTTCTCTTCTCTTAGTTTGAGTCAGGTGACACAGATTTACTAGTTCTTCATGAGATTTCCTGTTCAGTATATTTTTTCATCCCTGTTCAGGTGCAAGCCAGATGCTGAAACTTACAATGCTTTGATTAATGCTCATGGTAGAACAGGCCAGTGGCGTTGGGCCATGAATATAATGGATGATATGCTGCATGCTGCTGTGAGTAATTCTGTTCCTCTTCTCTTCACTGACTGTATGACTATCAGAATACGAGCTTCTTCTTGAAGGTCTCAAAATTAAGATAATATATGTATTGGAGAACTCTTGATATTTCACTCGTCCAACATCGTACTGAATTTTCCCCTCATTTTTTTTTTTTGCAAACATTACACGAACAATTTCATTTAATCACAAGAAGAGCATGAAAGATCGATGCCAACCTTTCCTGTTGTGGCTGTCTTTTCCTGATTTTATTTCTTATAACTATTTCTTACTTAACTGATTTGTGTGCATTAACTACAGGTCCCACCCAGCAGATCAACATACAACAACCTTATTAATGCCTGTGGATTAAGTGGAAATTGGAGAGAGGCTCTTAAAGTATGCCAGAGAATGACAGAAAATGGTGTTGGCCCAGACCTTGTCACACATAATATTGTTTTGTCTGCCTACAAAAGCGGATTTCAGTATGCAAAAGCTCTATCTTATTTTGAACTCATGAAAGGAACTAATATCCGGCCTGATACCACTACACACAACATTGTTATGCATTGTTTGGTGAAACTTGGCGAATATGAAAAAGCAATCGATCTGTTTAATTCCATGAGGGAAAACAGATCAGAATGTCACCCTGATGTTGTGACATTTACTACCATGATTCATATGTATTCCGTGCGTGGGCAGATTGAAAATTGCAAGGCTGTCTTTGATACGATGCTTGTGGAAGGCCACAAACCTAATATTGTAGTTTATAATGCACTTATTGGTGCATATGCATCCAATGGAATGAGTAAAGAGGCATTGTTAGTATTCAACGAGTTGAAGCGATGTGGTTTTGAGGCTGATGTTGTTTCTTATACCTCCCTACTTAATGCATATGGGAGATCTCATCAACCAGACCAGGCCAGGTGTGTTTTTGACATGATGAAGAAAAATAAGAAGAAGCCCAATCTTGTAAGCTACAATGCCCTCATCGATGCTTATGGATCAAATGGGTTAATTGCTGAAGCTGTTGAGGTGTTGCGTGAAATGGAGCAGTATGGAATTCAGCCTAATGTTGTTTCTATATGTACATTGCTGGCTGCTTGCGGGAGGTGCAGACAAAAGGCCAAAATTGATACTGTGCTGTCAGCTGCACAAATGCGTGGGATAGAGCTTAATACGGCTGCTTATAATTCAGCTATTGGGAGTTATATGGAAACTGGTGAATCTGTCAAAGCAATAAACTTGTACAGGAACATGAGAAACAAAAAGGTGAAGCCTGATTCTATTACCTACACCATCTTAATTAGTGGTTGTTGTAGGTTGTCTCAATATAGTGAGGCCCTTGAATTTTTAAGTGAGATGACAGACTTGAAAGTTCCTCTGACCCGGGAAATTTACACTGCTGGAATTGTTGCATATAGCAGACAGGTAAAAAATTTCTCTGAAGTGCTCGACTTAAACGCCATGCATGTCATGTATGATATTATCTCTGCCTCTCCTTGCATGTTTCAGGGTGAAGTGACCAAAGCAGAATCCTTGTTTGTCTCCATGAAAAATGTCGGTTGTTTTCCTGATATCGTTGCTTATACGGCCATGCTTCATTGTTACAATGCTTGTGGTAAGATCAAACGGTTTTTTTTTTGTGATAAGTAGATCAAATGGTTTTGTAATATATTCCTTGAAGACTTCTCTTATATTCTGGGTTGGTCTTGCTGTTAACTGCAGAGAATTGGGAAAAGACCTTCTTGTTATTTGATGAAATTGAAAGAAGCAATGTAGAACCTGATTCTATAGCATTTGCAGCTTTGATGAAAGCTTTTAACAAAGGGGGCCGACCATCCAAGGTTCTAATTTTAGGAAATTACATGCAAGACCGGAAGATCCCCTTCAAAGATGACGTCCTGCATGAAATGCTGTCTGCTTGTAGCTTGTAAGCCCTAAATATAATATTACACTCCAAGGAATATGTGGGTACTTATGTTTGTCCATTTGTTATGTTGAATCATACTTGTCTTGCTCCATATCTGTTCAGGATTAATGATTTCTCCTATCATGAAGAACTGAGTTTCTAATATCACGCCACAATATAACACAATTTTTAACATTACTTCTTGTATATAATTTATCATATTCACGGTCCGGATTCTGGGGCTTGTTTCTATTCTTAGTTCTCTTTAAGTTTATTAAATTTGTGATGTAATATCTTGCACGTGCTTCTTCTTCAACTATATACATCCAATGTTTCATGTCATGTGTCTCACACTTGTCTGTTTCAGATTAAGCGATTGGAGAGCTGCAGTTGGCATTGTTAGAGTGATAGAGTCATCATGCTCATCCATCTCAATTGGACTGCTCAATCAGCTATTGCAGTTTCTAGGAAAAAGTGGGAAGACAGATTCGATGATTAAGGTGATTGGATGTTTCTCTAGTGATCATCTTCAACTGAGCTGGGTCTTATTCCTTTTTTTTTTTTGGTAAAAAGGGAGATAGATTAGCAGATTAGATGATGTTCAGGTATATGCGTTTGATATGTCCAAATATATGGCAAATCCCCATGTACCAAGTCAATGATATAGTCTGGAGGATAACAAAAAGAGATAAAGTCCTGCTGGTTCAGAGCCTCCTTCACCATCTTATCTGCTACTTGATTTTTTCCTCTTGGGTGTGTGGGAGATGGAGGACTTATTGAGTCACATAATTGCAACCTGTTGTAATCCATAATAGGGGCAATTAGAGAGTGGCATTTCCTTTCACCAGAGGTAGTGCAGCAGCAACTGAGCGTCTATTTGGATTGCTAATTCTTGCAATCCTAATGGGCATCTCCTGTCACCAGATGTAGTGCAGCAGCAACTGAGCGTCTATTTGGATTGCTAATTCTTGCAATCCTAATGATCTGACTAGGATGATTCCTTATTCTAAGCCTAAGGTCAGCTAGTAGGCTGTTAGTTGGTTGGTGTTTCCTGCTATAGCCTCCTATCCAACCTCCCTCTCGATCTTTGATTATACCCCCTAACCCTACTGATGTCTCATTCTCTCCTATGGCAGCATCCGTGTCCAGGGAGTATATTAATTCTTTAGATGGTTCCATTTTGTTGGCCTGACCTTCCTATTGAGAGTGTATCACCTTCCTTTTCTTCGTTGTAGTTAGAAGTGCCTGTAGTTCCGAAGCTCCTCTTAGGATAACTGATGTAGCCTCTCTGGTGATGTTGATTGTGCTGTCGAAAAGGAGCTTGTTCCTTCTTTTCCATAGGTATCATATGGTTGACATGAACCGGATATTCCATTGTTTGCCTCTATGAATTTTGTTTGGCTGGTTTTGTGTTGAGGTTGTTCCTTAGCCAATCCTGGTGTGGCTGAATAGCAGTGTGGGCTAATCTCTTGGGTGGGGAAAAGGGTTTCCAAACCACTTGGGCTAAGACAGTCCTGTAGCATGTCGAGAATAGATTCCTGGTGTAATTTGCATATTGGTCATGTCCTGTCATATGTTATATTACTGGAGTAGAGGAGGTCTCTTGTTGATATCCTTTTCCACCAACACGGCCACAGAAATATTTTCTGCTTGGGTACAATAGGTAGCTTCCAGATCCATATTAGGTTTATGTTGTTGCATTGGTTCGAGGATGAGTGGATTAGGGCATAGATTGACGAAGTAGAGAAATCCCAGTGGCTGGTCAGCTTCCAGTCCAGTATGTCCTTCCAGGATCTTATTATTTTTTGTTCATGCAGTTTTTCTACAAGGTATTGGCCTCTGGAGCTGAGATTAACTTCAGCACTTATTCAATTTTGTTGAAGAATCTTTTGGGTACCGGAAATTGGAGAAAATACATAGAGGTAATAAGTCTCTTTTGCTTTAGTTACCGACTGGGCTGAAAAAAAATGGGAATTGAACCAGACTTGTCAAAATCATAACCAGTTGTCCTGAAAGCTTAAATTGGTTGGTGAAGTTGAGATATATTGTTACTATTCTAACAACCTTTTACCTTTGAAATGTTTGCGTTCAGGTTTGAGAAACGTAACAGTGCTGACAAAAACTCGTTTGATGATTTGCTTTCCGTGTAGTTGTCTGAAATTTGGAGTAAGGTGGACCTTTGATACATGCTATGCTCATTGAGCAATATTCAGCTACTGATTTGTTTTTGTTGTCAAATACTTGGATCTCTTTTCAGCTGTCTTAATTTAAAAAATTGAGTGAAATATTCTACTCTAGACCAGTCCTTTGCAGATCCTGAATTATAAAGTTCTCCTGTTGCAAGTGCTTCTTAAGTACATGTTCTTAATTATGTAGAAAACTACTTGTTTTTTCGATTGTGTTGAAATGACCATCTTTCACATTTTCTTGTCTGTGTTAAAGAAGTCATTGAATAATATTTTACTTTAAATGATAAATGGGCTCATGTCCAAGCTATATTACTTGTTCTGGTTTTGCAAGAGCATGAAGTTAATGATTGACATTTGAACAAGTTCTTCGGGTAGGTATGTTGCTCTTCTTCATTAGTCTTCTGACGAAATAGTATTTCTTTTCTTAGGTGATGCAATGGATGGAGGATTCAGGCATTCAGCCATCAAATCGCATGTATGGAGACATAATATTCTTTGCCCAAAGGAGTGCTGGGGCTGAGCATGCTAGTTTGATAGTTGAAAGAGTGGGTAAGAAGATCTTGAGTCCTCTACGCCATTTCTTTCTGGTGTAGCTACTCTGTCACTTTGACTATTATCTCTTGCTCTTCTGATCGAGCTAGAGAGCATGCCAAGAAGAATAAAAACAATCTCTAGTTTCTAAACATTTTCCTGGAGATTCTTGTTTTAAATGAGAAACAGCTGTCTTTTGACACTTTACGCAAAAATTTGGGAGTTAATTTATACAAATTATGCAGCATTTCTGTCAGGGAAACTGCCCTGTCAGATCTTTTGCATAATCTATTGGTTTCCACATAATATGTAGAACCTTGCGATGAAGTAACTGAAGACAATCTGCCTTCCTTTTCCCAATCTGTAATTTTTTATACTTATCAACAGCTTGTCTGCAGACCAGAAAAGATAAATAGATGGTATAGTTATTTATATACCTTTCGAATTTTCGCCTGATTTTGATTTTCTTTTTATCCTGTCCTTTGTGCGATATGAATGTCTTGGCTTGCTTTTACAAGAAACGGAAGGATAAAACAAAAGGCTTTTGAGTTTATATCTGGATTAGGCATAAAAATTACTTTAGCATGTGCGTCTGTCGGTGTTGTTTTTTCCTGATGAACTACAAAGAGGAAAGATATATTGGTTAAATACATTTGAGTCGTGGCTCTGCAGAGGAGTTAAAGAGGAAGTACAATCGATCAAGTCATTCAGGGTCAGTTGCTGACCATTTGGAGACATCGCAACTTCAAAGTGGCTGAGAATAGGTCATGCCCGGGTGCTTGGAGATCAGATTAGTTTAGCGAGGCATGCTCTGTCAGCTGTTGCCTGCATCGCTGGTATGGTTTTCCTTTGTGTTCAGCCAAGAGGGATTACTTAATGTATCTGACTGGAGTCACTGGAGTTTAATGAAGATGCTCATGAATTAAAATTCACCAGGTTGCCTTTTCTTCTCTCTTTTCATGCCCTTGCTCAGAAGATTCTTGAAGTTGGAAGAAACAAACATGATATCCGACGATAAGTCCCTGCCTTGGAGGAATCAAGGAGAACTTTTCTGGGAACTTATTATTCAGTCTGATATATTCCAAAGAAATTCCCTACCGTTTGATTTGACTTTATCTCATCCAGGGTATTATTATTTACTCGTTACTTGTCGCGACTCATGGATTTTCTCTCTTTTAAGCTGCTCAGCTCTACCTTCATTTCCCTTTATCTGCAGGATAAGGTCTTGATCTTGCCCTCATTGTGCAAACCGGTTTCACTCATATTCACCGTTGTGAATATTTACCGGGGATTACTTGCGGAATGCAAAGAAGGTGCAGCAATTGTTCGTATTCGTGGGTGAAGGCGAGGATGCCTGTGGAAGCATTCAAAGGTAACGCATGCGATTCGATTGTTAGCACTGAGAGCTGGGGGGTTTTTCTCGGTCGAGATATGAAAGATCGTGGATAAGGAGGGTTAGAGAGGGGAAATGTTCACGGATCATGCAGATCATGAAAATCACCGCCACTTGACATCGGCTTAGGATTAATATTTGGCTTAGAAGTCGGAAGGCAATTGAATAATATGTCGTCCGAAAAGCGGAGGGATTTCATTGGATGTGATGGAAAACATTGAGTTTTGTTTTTTAATAACTATAGTCTGAAAAAAAAAATTGTGAAATAGAATTCTTAGTTTTAAAATTTGTTAATTAATGTATGAAATTGACGAGTCGATTTTGTACTACCGACTTCTAAATTTAGATAAGGAAAGTCTGTCTTTGAAAATCATCGGTCCTTTGTATCCGATTTTAGGGTATTAGTTAATAAATTTTGAAATTAAATATTTTATTTTATAAAATTTTTTTGTTGACATGACTAAGGGTGTTATGATTCGTTTCTTACCATTTACCCAACAATCAATAAAAAGAGGTGATAAGTGTTTTGACCGCGTGGGACGATAAGGCGAAGAATTACATATCACTGGATCAAAAAAATTAACGGATCACAGTCGGTCAGATATGAATATAATATGAACGTAGCTTGATTCAACATGTTCGTTAGAACATATCATGTGCGTCTCGGGAGTCTCGACCATCTTCACCTTACTATTTCCTCGTAAGAAGACAACGGACGATGTTTCCCGAGTAATCAGTCTAATAATACAAATAATAGTAGAAAAGAAAATATTACCGCAACGCACATACATTTAAATAAAGCAAAATTTAATGGAGTTTTGTTCCATAATGACGTCATTTGACGAAATATTTCGCCAAATGACGCAGTTTAAAAAATATTTCGCCAACCAACCTACCAAAATCGGCCTTACAAAGGCCGACTTCCTCAACTTTTTTTTTCCTTTTGAATTAAAAAAAGGAAAAAGAAAAAGAAGCCTAAAGGGAAGTCGGCTTTACAAAGGCCGAATTCTCATTCATTTTTTTTTAATTCAAAAGACAAAAAAAAAAGAAAAAAGAAAATTGAGGAAGTCGGCCTTTGTATGGCCGACTTTCATTCCCCAAAACCGAAGTCGGCCTTACAAAGGCCGACTTCCTTCATGCAGCGTCCCAGACTTCGTTTGTTAAAATTTTTTCTAAGTGTGGTGAAGTCGGCCTTTGTAAGGCCGACTTCCATTCGCCAAAACCGAAGTCGGCCTTACAAAGGCCGACTTCCTTGAGGACAAAGGCCGACTTTGATCGCCAAATGACGTCATTATGGAACAAAACTCAAATTATTTAATGCGATGTACGTTGATGGGCGACTATTACACAACTTAATAAAAATATTATTAATATAACTAACTGTTGTATGATTTTAACCTCGGACTCGATGCCACGACACGTGTTCGGTTAATGGAACCTATTTAACAGAAAGGGAAAAAGAAATAAAAGGGAAAATGATGGGAAGGTTTGAGGAAAGGTCGAAATTACGTAATCACCCCCGCCAGGGCGCTAGCCGTTACGATCATTTTTCAAAGCCCCTTGCCTCCCTCCACGTGTCTCTCACATGAACAGTTGTGGGGTCAATAACGTAAATTCCTCCCGGTCCCCCTCAGGCCCTCGCTTCCTGCTTCCTCTCCTCCGTACTCGGGCTGCTTCCATTTTCTATCTCCTCTTTTTATCACTCGCTCTGTCGATTCCAACTGCTCCGAACGACCCGATCGTCACTCCTCCCAACGATTCCTCCCAATCCGGTTCCAATAGTGCGGCTTCCGGCACCTTCTATGGCGTCGTCTTCCTCCGAACTTGGTGCGAAGCCGGAGTCTGCGGAAGCGGCTGTGGCTTCCTCTTCTTCTGCCGTGGTGGTCAGCGATCAGTCGATGGTTTACCGAGCGCTGAAGAAATCGAGGAAGGATAGAGGTTGCACCGCGAAAGAGCGTATAAGCAAGATGCCTCCCTGTGCCGCCGGCAAGCGCAGCTCCATCTACCGCGGCGTCACCAGGCAATTTATTCTCTCACCGGATTAATGAGTTCGCTTTGGTTTGGGGCACTCGATTTTCTCTTTGAAGCAGAGTGTCAGAACTTGGCGGTCTTAAGTCCGTCTATTGAGAGTTCATGCTATGCTCGCTGATTCTTTTTCTTGCATTTGGTTTGGGAACCGGCGTTGAAGTCTTGATCACAGTTTCCGAGAGTTTATGGCAATCTAAGGTGTTGGTTTGGTGTCCCGGGCTAAAGGGAAAAGCGCGTTTTGTGTCCTTTAGACTGAGAACTATTCAAACAGGAACCCTTTTTAGGCGTAGGAAGTGATGAGTTTCCATGTGAATTAACTCAGGCATCGGTGGACTGGACGATATGAAGCTCATCTCTGGGACAAAAGTACTTGGAACGAGAACCAGAATAAGAAAGGAAAGCAAGGTTTGCTACATCTCTTCCAGCAAGTGAACAGCTGAATTATTATACGATGTCAATGGGAACACTTGATTCTAAAATGTAGCTGACTTTTGTTCTCTCTCATATCCGGTGGAATGTGCGGTGCGATCCTCTTTTGGCCAGTATACTTGGGTAAGCTGAATCATAAATTAAGAAATGTAGCCTACTTCCTTCTTTCAGGCTAACACATGTTTCCCTATTGCTGTTTAATCCTTGCATCGTGAATTTTCCAGGTGCCTATGATGACGAGGAGGCTGCAGCCAGAGCCTATGATCTTGCCGCCTTAAAATATTGGGGCCCTGGAACCCTCATCAATTTCCCAGTTAGACTTTAAACTCCTGGAATTGATGTTTTATTATACACCAAGTTAACTTCCTTTTCTATTTTCTTTTGTGGATTGAAGTTAGCTTCATCACCTGCTCTCTCTCTTTTCTGTTTTACCCTTCAGGAGAGTCTTATATCCTTTTTACTTATCAAGTCTTCTGGAAACACACTACTTTGATCGCATATATCTTCCTTA
The DNA here is from genome assembly GCA_029817715.1 of Melastoma dodecandrum. Taxonomy (NCBI): domain Eukaryota; kingdom Viridiplantae; phylum Streptophyta; class Magnoliopsida; order Myrtales; family Melastomataceae; genus Melastoma; species Melastoma dodecandrum. The sequence goes on from JARUPY010000025.1 coordinate 72,540, forward strand.
ATTATATGATGAAGTTTTATCCTTGTCTAGGTTAATGACTATGCAAGAGATCTTGAAGAGATGAAAAATGTTTCCCGAGAAGAGTACCTTGTGTCTTTACGTAGGTAAACATAAATATTACTAGAACCAACTATCAATGCCTTTATCTATTAAAAAGTGTACAACTGTTGCGTCTCTTATTCTCTTGTTCCAAACATATGCATGCAGAAAAAGCACGGGCTTTTCTAGAGGGATTTCTAAATACCGTGGGCACTCCAGGTTTGTCAAAGCTGTACGTTGTTACAGTATTTTTAATCCCTGGAAATTTATTCATGGATGTAAATGGTCCTACTGATTATGTATCTCTTTGTGAAATACTATGAGTTTGTCGTCATTTATAAGACGAACAGGGCATGCATTGGCACCTTTATCACAGCAGACACATCTGTTTTGCATTTTGTTGTGTGGAAATCTCGGAACATCAACTCAGCAGTCCTCTGTAATTACTCTGTAACCTTGTTGTACTGACACTTGATTTTGTGTATTGATTTCATTTCCATCAGATTGGAATCATCACTTGGTCGCTGTGGTGGACCAGAATACTACAGTAGCATATATGGTGAGGAGTTAACTTGTTTGTTAACTTCACATTAGTGCTATGACCTTATCCTTCAAGTTTGACTCAAAATATGCAGGTGAAGATCCAGCTGTTGACCGCAACTTTGGAGGTGGATTTGTTGATCGGAAGATTGATTTAACTGGCTATATCAAGTGGTGGGGCACAAACAAGCATCGTCAAGTCGACTCGGCTATGAAATCATACGAGGAAGCAAAGCATTGTTCCAACGATGCAGTCAATGCAGAGCTGAAATCGTCTGAATGGACAGTTCGACCTACAGAACCATATCAAATGCCCCTTTTGGGGGTTGCCCGGGAGGGAAGGAAGTGTAAAGGCTCAGCGTTGTCTATCCTCGGCATATTGTCACATTCAGCTGCATATAAGAACCTGCAAGAAAAACTACTCAAAAGGCAAGAAGGCGACCTCTGTAAAGATGATGACAACGAGAATAAGAACAGCATCAGTAGGATAGAATACGACAAGTCAGTTGAGAAGTCAATGAGCAATGATGGGGATGAGAAACAGGGAGTGCCAGCTGGAATTAGTGAGGCACCACCTCCTCTGAGGACTATGTACCCGCTTACTTCTCTTGTTAATGCACCTCTTCTGGCCAACTACAACAGTATTGATCCTTCAATGGATCCTGTACTGTGGACATCTCTCGTACAGATGCTACCAACAGGACTTCCTCGATCTGGCGAGGTTAGTATTCCTCTTTTGCTACAGAAAGGACATTCATTGATGTGTTTATGGCTGTGCTGCTTATGCATTTGAACGGATCTTAAGGTGAGACGATCAGCTTCCTTGGCGTGCAAATGCAATTACATGCAATATAGCATACATTTGCACCAAATCTTTGTTTGCCACCACCTTGCTCGCAAATGATGCAACTCTTGGCTTATTCTATTTCCACTGGCGCAATTGCTTCAGTGCCCTAGAGATTTTCCGAGTGACCTTTCAGTTGCCTTTGCGAAGATTGTAAATGAATAGATGTTCCAAACAATATTTTTGAAGGAGCCTGTTTTATGTAATTTCATTGCTCTGAAATAGTAGTAGTTTCCATGTCTACTTTAATCAGGCATTACATTTTTTTAATTTATGGAGTCTTTGCTTGTGTAGAAGCAGTCACATTAATCACAGAACTTGGAGTTACTGATCATTGATGACGACAATTGTGTGATGTTACCTGCATTACTGGGTCTAAATGCCTTATTACATTTCAAGCGCATATCATTCTAATTAGAGAGCTGGGATGTTATCTACAGGTTACTAAGACAGAGGCTGGTTCCACATGTACTTTTACGCAACCGCCAGAAGAGTAGATATTTTGCCCGTCGGAGACGGAATTTTTCCAGAGCACATGCCAGTAGCAGACTGAGACATCTCAACTGGGTAGGTAGGACCGCTGATATACAGATAGATTACACGAAGGCCCTTGTATATGATACGTGTGATGTATGTGAGAGCACCTGTGGTGCAGATAGGAGAAGATTACTGGTAGCTCTATCGCCAATGTAGTTGCGTGAAAACGTTGACAATAAGGGAAACGTAGTAAGGATGTAGCTGTAATAGCAGAATATTTAATTACTACTAGCCTTCTCATCGAGAAAATGGAATTCCATGTACTGTTCATGCACCGTCTATTGAATACTTGTAGGTGAAACTTCCAAATAACCTAATTGCGGAAAAAATTGGGTAAAGAGGGGGCATAAAAAAAATTGAGCGAAGGTAAGAGAAGTCATCTAACGATTTTACTTAATTTTTTTTTAGGAGTAGTAGTCACTTTTCTAATTTTTTAGGAGAACTATTTTTTAGTATAAAGTGACCACTTTCTACTACTTTTCCTAAAATTAGGTAAAAAAAAGTCGTAACTTGCTGGATATTTCGCTTAATTTTTCCACGTCATCCCTCTCTACTCATTTTTTTTCCATTGCTAGGGTATTTCGGTGCAAAACCGGAACTTGTCCTTCTCATCCAACTCTTCAAATGTGATATGGGCCTACTTTACGCAATTATGGGCCTTGGACCCTCACAGGTCCAATAAACTCGAAGTGCCCCCTTCCCCCGGTTCTTGTTTCTACTCACTCTTCCTGTAACTCGGGTCCTCGTTCGCCGTCGTTGTCTCCGGGAAAATGATGCAGCCGCAGCAGCTGCAAGCCACGTCAACTACGCCGTCGCAGGAACCAGCGCGGGGCCAGGCTCCTCCGAAGCAGGTCGCCACTGCGTTGGACCGTCTGGCGCAGGCTGCCCGCCTCATCGCCGACGTTCGTCTCGGCGCCGACCGGATCCTAGAGGCGCTCATCGTCGCTGCTCAGCCTCATCAGACCACTAAGCCTCTTCATTTCTTCTCCAAGGAGGACGCCTCCATGCGCCAGCATCTCCAGGACCTCCGCTCCCTCGGTCCTCCCCTCTTTTTTTACTCTCCTTCCTCTCTTTTTCCTGTCGCTTCGCGAATGCGTTCTTGCTCCTGATTTAGTTTCAACCAATCGGTGCGGGCTGTGAAGGAATGGATAAAGTCGGCGGTTTCCTTTATTGGCATTCAGTTAATGTTATCGACATGTCCCTTTCTTGATGCTGATTTCGAGTTTCTCATTCTGATGGATGGTCTGAGTACCTCGGCTACGCCTAAATTCGGCTCCGTGCTGGCTTTGTAGGAAGGTTATTGGAAGAAACTGGAGTTATAAACGAATCTCTTCGCTGTCGGAGTAATTCATGGGGTCTTCACATGCCGGTGGTGTGCCCTGATGGTGCCATGGTAGCATATGCTTGGAAACGGCAACTAGCCGGACAAGCAGGGGCATCTGCTGTTGATAGGACCAGGTTGATAAATTTTCCTTGCAGATGATTTTTCAAGAGATTTTCTTTTTCTTGTTATTGGTATCATATTGTTCTAATGTCACTGAAAATTTTGTAGGCTAGCGCTGAAGGCATTCACGGACCAAAAGCGGCGTTTTTTTCCTCATCTTGATGATGGACAGGAAGGTCATGGCTCTGAATCGGCTCCCAAAAGACATTCTGGGGTTCGAGGGCCTGCAGAAAGTCACGAGGGTAATGAAAGCGAGTATAAAACGCTGTCCGACGTTCTTGCATATGTTGAAAAGGAGGCATCCACTGTTAAGATTTTTAGGCATCGGCGGTTGGATTGGCTAAAAAGATCTTCTGTGTTGCCCTCTTCCATGGACGAGAATCTGATGGATCCATCTAAAGAATATGGTTTTCATAGATTAGATAGACTAAGGTCCTCTCCAGTTGAGGCTGTTCCAGCTGATAAAGTTGCTGTGATAGAGTTGCTGGTCTCTTCCATCTTTAGAGCTGTAATATCACTGCATCCTGCTGATTCCGTTCATCCTGATTCCGTGGCATTCTTTTCTCCAGATGAGGTATGTCTCACTTAGTCTTTTTTTTTTTGGGGGGGGGGGGGAGGTGTAGAAAGGGATTTCTGTAGATAAAGTTAAACAGTTTTTACTGTAACTCATCCACACATGGGATGTTCTCATATAGCCGGTCACTTACATTGTCAGGCCGAACAAAAGGGTGACACAATCTTCCTCTTGTTGCTTCTGCCTTTTCCATCTTGTCCGTTATTTGTTTATGCTACGGATTGTTTTTCCACGTAGGTTATTCATTAGGAGTCCGTCATCCATTTGGATGATAGTTCTTGCAGCTCTAGGTTTCTAGCAAGCAATATGTCCTCATAGAGAGCAAGAGCCTCTCCAGGAGGCTGTTTTTTGGGTGGGCCGAAAAAACAACCATGGATTTTGACAAGTTATTGTTTGATTTTGGGCCTCGGATGGTTTTATTCTGCATGCTTGTTCCATCACATGGTATGAACTTGCATTATATGGTCCCTGTTGTGTCAGAAATTTTTTAACCGAGGTGTGGTACGTGATGCTTACATTTCCTTCAAGGGAAAATGCAGACTAGTAAAGAGAGTATCTTGACTAGGTACATCAGGTCCAAGTATATGAATTTGAAAATTAGCACTGAAAGTACAAACAAAAATCTGGCTTTATGCTACAATTTCAGGATTGGTGTAAAACATGATCGAGGTCCTGCTGTATAATTAAATTAATGTTATATACTTTTGGGATTCTTAATTCTTATTGATTTTTCCCTTATTCTCTACAAAGGGAGGCAGCTATGTACATTCTAGAGGTCGATCGGTTCATCATGTCTTCAGGCTCATTACGGTTGAAACTTCTACCCCTCTGTTCTAGATGCCTTATTCTTAACCATTTCCCCATTGATCATTCTCTTGAGGCTTTCCTCTAGCAGGATCATGCGGGCATGGCACTACAATTTTTCACTGGGATCGAGGCCGAAACTGCTTTGTCGTCCCTTTTGGTAATAATTTTTTGTTATATCCATATCTGGGTTTGTAAGTGCCGTTTTTCTCGTGTTTATGTTCACCTTTTGACTTGTTTCCGTGCAGCACTGGATATGCAGTTATCAATCATTATTTACTAAAGTTTGCAGGTGCACATTTTACCCATGATTTTTATACCTACCCTTGAAGAAATACATAGTCATGAAACAGAAGCTCTTATCTGAATGTTTATTCTGGAGAATGGCACCACTCATGGAAAAGCTGACTTATGGGGCTGGAAGCTATATTTAAGGTTTTAGAATGGCGTCTTCCTGATATTTGACATTAAAAGCTTGATGGAACTTATAAAAAAAGAGAACAAAAAAACTTGATGCATCATAAAGGAAGAACCTGTTCATCAAAGCAACTTTTGTTTAAACTTTGAATCTTTGGCTGGTTGCCTTTAAAGCAAGAGCCAGTCTGGCTTGGTCCTCCCCATCTAAGAAATTTCTTATTGGAGGGCCCCTAGCTACAGCAAATCAAAATCTAATGAATCCCTTTTTATGGAGGAGCAATCCCATGTCTAGTTCTGTGGTCTAGATGTTGAAGTTGCAATAGTAATTACTTAGCACTTGTCTTGATGTCGATGTATGTTAGGCATTTTTGCAGTCCCTTGGCTTGTGTCCACGGGAGATGAGGTTCGAGCCTATCTCTTTGAATTGCAAGCGTTAACCAAGAAAACACATTCTTTGCCAGTTGCCTTTTACGAGTCGCAATTTTTTGTGAAAAATTTTGCTTTGTGCTGGGTAATTTTGTCCCCTATTATGATAGACAATTATTATCGTATGCAGCAAATGTGGACGTTTACTATCCATGGACAGACAATCATCCTTGTTGTTACCCCCGGTTTATCGTCCATATGCCCATTATTCCCTTGCAAAAGTATCAGCTCCAAATTCAGTTTCTGCAACAGAGCAGGGTAAGAATCATTCTGAGGCTTATCATATCGGCTGCTTCTTGGAGGAACAAGGATGTACCCATCAACATTCAATGCTCAAATCATAGCACAAGAAGCGGATTGAAAGGTGCGTGCTACCTGAACTGTATATGATCTAGCACCAGATACTCCCCCATTTCGGGAAGCAAATGTTTGGTTGTGACCAAGTGTGGAAACCTTTGGTTATAGATACTGACCATAATTTAGGAAATGCAGTTTTGTAAAGATCTATCGTGGAAGATTGCCGAGCGATGGAAGGTTAGGAAAACTCACCTGGTTAAGTTGAAATTGCGTCGCAATTTTTTTAACTTTAAAATGGAACAAAGCCCGAGTACATGGCAGGTCGGGCGATCATTTACTGGCAATTAACTGCGGGAAGATGCATTATGTGCTTACGGCTATTTCGATAGGAAACAGTTGTTAGTCCGGTAGATTGGGTTGGGGGGGGGGGGGGGGTGAGGGAGTCCTCCATCCTTAATTTCTTAGAGTAGGCCTTTGTCCCAAACTCGGCCTTTTTTATTTTTTATTTTTCTAGGGTATTGGAATATACCCTCTTGGATCCCATTGCCTGACGGGGAATTTTCCCTCCGCCGTCTGAAAAACTTCATTAAATTTGTGGGATGGTAACGTAAAAGACAACAATTACGACATCATTTTTTCTCGTATTTGATTGTTCAGCAGACATGGCCCCTGCCGCTTGCTCGCTATTTGTAATTCCAACCCTTTCCCCTTCCCCTTCTCCCCCCCCCCTCTATCTGCTCCTTACCCCCTCGCCTGTTCTTTGGGCTGGTTGTTCCTGCTTGTGATTTTTAGGTTTTTTTGGGATTGTGGGAGAGACTCTCGATTATCCTGCAATTGAAATCTGTTGCTTGTGCGAGTTGGAGTGACCTGCCCCGGTTGCCACTCTGTTTTTTAGTGAGCTGTGAACGTGTTTATCACCCTATTTTTTTTTTTTGGATAAGTTATCACTTTGCTTTTAGTTGTTTCTCGTCTGAATTTAGGGACTTGAGATGAATATGAGCATATGATTTGAGAAGGAAATTAACTTCATTTTGGTATGCCTGGGATGGATGGTATAAGAGCATATAAGGATGAAATTCAGCCCTCATGGTTTAAGTTAACATATTAAGACAGCTGTGTCATACTGTTATTTCTATAACTTTCTTGGCTCTCACCTGGAATTGTTCTTATAGAATTATCCACAAAAAGAAGGTGTTCTTCTTCATTAAGTAAAATCAAAGATGAATATAAATTGATGTGGTTGAGTTTTTAGCCTTTTGACAAAAATCTAACTGCCATCTTCGCTATATTGAGGAATCGTCTAATGATGAGTTAATGTTTTGTAGTCTCTTTCTGTAAATCTTGTTAGTGTCCCTCCTTAATTGACTATTCTGTAGGTGGGACGATATACTGTTAGGAACCCCCCTCCATCCAGTAGGGTGGATCCAAAGTCCAAGGACAAGTGTAATATCATGTGAACTCTACATGTAGAGGGGCTGTAAATGGTTTGTTTTTTTTTTTTTTATCAATTGTATCATTTGGTACACCTAACCTAACCGAAGGAGAAATTAAGACCATTGTGGATATTTCCTTACGAGCTTCAAATAGTTAGTCTGGGACATTTGATACCGTTCCTTCATGTGGGAAAGGAAAGGTCCGTAAAACTTCAAAACCTTTTGAGTTGCCGCGCAGACCGATTTCTGGATCCTTCTTGGTGCATAAAAGACGTAGAAAAGGAGATATGGTGCTTTACGGTGAATACGGTTGTTGGCGTATGAAAATAATGTTGGGTTTGCTGGGCTAGGGACAACTGCAATGGATTGGTGAATACTACTTGGTTGGTGCCTTAATAGTTTCCTTTTCATAGTCTTGAGATGTATGAAAATATGTAGCTTCAATGTTTGCCTCTTATCTCTGATTTTTTTGGTCATTGTGGTTGGGAGTGCCTCTGATTGACATCCAGTTACCAAGTGGGATTCAGAAACAGATGGGAATTGGACAAGAGAAGGAATATTTTATGATATGATATTAGAAACAACAGGAAACCAATTGTCAGGAGTTTTCCATTGAGTTGGGTTGAAAGTGACAAGTAGAAGAAGCAACGGGTTTTTTTTTTTTTACTTTTTTTTTTCTTTCTATAACATCACCTCCACTTTATATATTTATAAATGCCGGGGTGGGGATGGATGGTTTTATTGAGTTTTGTACGGAAATACGGTTAGTTTTAAAAAAAATTTGCGAAATACGGTCCCAGTTTCGTAAAATACTGTTTTACCGTCGATGGGGCGCGTTCGATTGCAAAGAGGGCGCGGTCCGAAAACGTGCCCTCCGTAAGCTTATTGAGGGGCGGGTTTTGGAAAGCCGTCCCTTACGCATGCTGAGATGAAAATGTTAAGTGTTCAAGGGGCGCGATCTCAAAACGCGCCCCTTGAAGGGGCCGTCCTCCCCCCGCCCCCCTGTGCCCCCTCGACCCCCCGTCCCCCCTACAAGGGGCGGGTTTCCAAAACCCGCCCCTCCTATGGCATACAAGGGGCGCGATTTGAGACTGTGCCCCTCGTTATAATAACATAAGGGCCGAGTTTTGGAAACCCGCCCCCCGTCTGGCAATGCAACACACCTATCAATAACTTTAGAAACCAACCCTGTTTCAACAAACAGAAACATTCATACATCGAACACCAAACTTCAGAACAATCTAAAACCCAACATTCAATAACAAAGCCAATGTAACGTACAAAGTGAAACGTCCAAATTTCATATCGTCTAACATCTAACGTACAAAGTTAAACGTCCAAATTTGCAAATCAGTAATGTCCCCTACGCCTCGTAGATTTCCTCCTAACATAAGCCATGACGACGGGGACTTCTGGAACTTCAGGCTGCTCAAATGGAACATCCGGGTACAGTTGTGTAATTTGGGAAGTTCCTTCTCCTTGTTGCAAATGGTCGTACCTAAAGAAGTTATATTAGTTAAGTTATGAAAGTTTAAATGAATCTTAAATCGAAGGACTTACCCGAATTCTCTTGTGCCTTTAATCGGAGCCTCCGGTGTAGAACTGGACCCAGCCTCGTAGTAAGGAGTGGCGTAATCACCATAAACATGAGAAACTTGAGAGATGAGCACCCCTTCTCGCACGTCATATCCCTCCTCGTCAAATACGGGGTCATCGTATGTCCGTGGCTCCTCCCCATGATAATGATCCTCTTCCGCAACGTCCATATGATGAGGATCTTCTTCCTCCATATGATCTTCCTCCTTCATTTGTTGTCCACCTTGTGGGATGAAATGGTATGCAGGTTGATCTTCCAATCCGTCGGGTCGACCATATAATCTCATCGGTGCATACTCCCGCATCATTTCCATGGACTCCGCGGCAAGAGTAACGAGTTCCGGCTGGTCAGACCGAAGCTTTATCTTTCGTAAGTTCTTCAACTACATCAGAAGTATAGGTTAAAGTTGAACAATGAATGAGAAAATGTTATGATATAGTCATATTCATTAAGGACTTACCAATGTGCCTAGCATGGAGCCGGTGTGCGAGATGTGCTGCCTGGTATGCTTCGCATACCATTTTGAATATCTAATCGTCGACTCCCAAAACAGCGGCACGACCATGTTGAGACGATCTTCCCACTGGTCCATAAACACTCGGTGGATCTCTCTCCAGTTGTTCATCGTCTTCCCGCGTAAATCTATCTTGTGGAGTGCCTTGCTTGTGTCACAATCTTGCGGCACCAGTTGATGATCGCCAAATTGACGAATCACTCTATCCGGGTACTGCCACTCCACGATGTAGAAGCAAATTAGGGGAAGTCTTGCACGCCAGAAAGCCTCACCAGATCGGCAGTAATCGGGAAGCATGGCTACCAACTCATCCGGGTAAGGATGCCAAATAATCTACATATATGACTGTGAATGTGTGAGAAGAGTTCGATTTGACCAAATGAATTTGTTAGCTATAGTACTTTACCTGATCCATGCTCTGCCTATCGAATGCCTCTCTGTAGGAGGAAAGAACATGGGTGGACACCGTGCGTACATCCTTCGCAATGGCTCATCTATGGCTCAAAGGCATATCTTCCACAAAGGGGGTACGGAGTCTCAGAGGTGCTATATGAGGGAATCTATCCCATGCCCAAATCTGTAGCAGTATCAATGGACCCTCTATCTGAGATGCCTTATGGTGCGCCGCCTTACACAAACTCCTGTAAAGCCACGCTAGGCATGCACTTCCCCAACTATAATTGCCAGCCCTCTCAAAGTCAGCTAGCAAAGGCAACCAAAATACATGCACTAAACTATCTGACTTCGTCGTGAACAACATCCCACCAATCAGCTGCAGAATATATGCCGTGGTATGCATCTGCACCAACTCCTCAGGGGCATCTATAGGGATCTCACCAAAATTCGCAGCCAGCCAGCTAAGTCTAATACGACCAGACCGGATGTTGTCACCCCTAGGTATCCGGCCCAATAACTCTAAGCACACCGCCTCATTAGATACGGATGTATCTGCTATCACCGCATCACCATCTACGGGCAAACGTAGCTGAATTGCCACATCCTGAAGGGTGATAGTCATCTCACTGTGCAACATATGGAAGGTGTGCGTCTCCGGCCTCCACCGTTCCGTCAATGCTGTGATGAGGGCCCAGTCCAATGATATGAACGAAAGTTTAGCCACGCCATAGAATCCTGCTTGACGGAGGTATACGTCCATTCTGGGATCGGTGGCACCTCCCTTCAGCGATTTCTCAGCCCGACGGCAAGTGAGAACGTTATTCTATAGATAAGACAGTAGTTAGTAAAAAAGATACGAATACGTAAAATATATAAGCCGAATTCACATACCACGCTATATCCGGCTTCCCATACAGCCGTCGATCGATGCTCTGCTTGAGCATCAAGAACACTTGTCTTTCTTGGTCCTGGACGCATCTTCCTGTTACAAAATATATCAACAACGGTTAATAAGAAGAATAACTTAAGCAAAGGCAATCAGAATTCACAACTTATTCAACAATTGAACGAACACTTACAAACATTCCTATTAGGACAACTACGTCGGTTATGACCTTCCTTTCTACATAACCCACAGCTAGTTTTCCGAGTTTTCTCCTTGATGTCCATTTCATTTCGTATACGGGATGACCGTGGACGCCCTTTTGGTCTGACTCTTGTAGGATCGGGATTGACTCTCGGGAAAGGATATTCCGGCCAATCTTCTTTGCAGTCAAAAGAATGCCATTTCGAAGCATACACGGCCTTCTGACACTCGAATGAGTAGAAACGACTAATCACAGCGGTATGATCTACACGCTTGTGTGCATAACATGCCAGAGCGTGCGAACACGGAATGCGATAGATTTGCCACTTCTTGCAGCTGCATTTCCGCGCTTGAAGAAACACATACTTCAGTCGATGTTTTCCTTTAGTTTTCACGTCAAATCTACCATCCTGTCGATCGAGAAGCACTACTTCATACCGTTTGGCCCTCTCCATACATTTAAACAACCGATTTGTACAAACTCTTGTAAAACTTTCGCCAATTCTCAACGCGGAGTCAGCATCATCCCTTCTGGCTATCCAGTATGCCACGCAATTATACCATATTTTTCGAACAAGAGCCGAAACAGGAAGATTTTTGGCACCTCTTATAACGGCGTTGTAACTCTCGCTCAAATTCGTAGTCATAAGACCATATCTATAAAAGCCATCCCGACTCAAGCACCACTGCTCTTCGTTCATCTCGGCGAAGAACTCACCAGCTTCTGGCATTGATTCAAACAAGCTTCTCATAATGTTTTTTTGCTTCACAGTCATCGATTTCCTCGCTGCGGCTATCAACTTCCTTTTACAAGCAACATTTTTATATCTAGTATTGAAATTGCTTGCCACATGTCGAAGACAGAACCGCCAATGCGCAAATGGCGGCTGCCAGCCAACCTGCGGATCATTCACAGCCGCCTGAATGCCTGCATGTCTGTCGGAAATCAAGCATACTCCTCCCGTCCTATCTCCAACGACATATCCCTTTAGACATCTCAAGAACCAATTCCAAGAATCATAGCTTTCCTCATCAACCAGTGCAAATGCAAGCGGCACAATATGGTTCTCTCCATCCATAGCACAGGCAATTAAGAGTTTATGCCTATATTTACCGTATAAAAATGTGCCATCTATACTCACAACTGGCCGACAATGAGTAAATGCCTGAATACACTGTCCAAACGCCCAAAATAGTCTCTGAAACTGTAATACTTCCACATCGCCAAGATTATAAGTTGCACCCCAATCAACAATTGTTCCGGGGTTGGCAATTTTGATTGCATTCATTAGATGCGGTAACTCGTTATAAGATTCATCCCATTCGCCATATTCAACTTCAATTGTCTTCCTCTTTGCATCCCATACTCGTCGGCGAGATACTTCGTACCCAAATCTCTCCTTTATTACATTCCGTAGGAACGAAACTTTCACTTCAGGAGATTCTCTAACAAAAGTACGGAAGTAGGGAACCATAAAGTTGCAATCAAGTTGATCATGATCTTCGGAAAGCACTGCATTTAAACATGTATGAGCCTCACCCACGATGGTTATTTCAAACTCATCATCACAAGCACGTTGAATCGCGCGTAATCTCCACTTGCAACCAGAACCAACCTCAGAACAAAACACAGACCATGTCGTCTTATCTGACTCCACAATTTCGTAGTTATAATGGTTCTTGATATGGAACATATTAACCGTATGAATGAGATGGTTTTTATGCTTGAAACGCATCCCTTTACGAAATTCAACCACAGCATCCGGATCGTCCGTCATCCTAACTTCCTCGTCATCCTCGAAAATGACCTTCCCAGTATCGCCACTGTCTAGATAGAATGGTAGAGGTTTCTCCAACCGTTTCTTCCTAGAAGGACCAGCCTCATTAACCCCCACATTGTTATCATCGTTCTCTAAATCAACACCGTTAAACATTTCATCATCAGTATCCGCCTCATCGGAATTCACTATTGAATCAACGATATGATTCTCATATCGCCGATAAATAGTTTCGTTTACAGCTGCTTCATCGCCCACATCACGTTCTAAATCTTCAAACGGATCACCCTCTTCATAATCGTCTCCGTAATAATTACCACCGTCACCATTCATATCACCATCTTCCTCATTCCCCACATTACCACCATATCCACAAATCGACGAAAATTTCTACTAACTTCGAAATTTTCCATTCGCTCTTGCACAACATTTAAACCCTCATCCACATTCACTCCTACGGCTTGCATGTTACTACCGTGCTTACTTCTTGAATTTGTCCGCCTCCCTTCATTGCTAGAATTCCCAGAATTTGATATCACATATACTTCTTGAATGCGGTCACCATTTGACATCGCAAACTCACACAACAACCTAACATCTTCATCATCACTAATCGGTACTAGCACAAAATTTATGCCTGAAGGACCATACGAAGGAATGGGATATCTATGACAAATTTCCAGCTTACTTCCTTCGCTTAATCTCATTGCATTAGCAATTACCCTTTCGAATTGGACATAGTCCACATCAGCAGGTATCTTTATACGTTTAAGTGGACCCCTATTATAACCTACTCCCTGACTACCATGAATAACTTTCCCATGACCATAAAATAACAAATGAACTTGCGCCATTCAAATGTAAGGGAAAACTTACGTGAATTAGCTCCCCTCTCGAACTTAATAATACCCACAACAATTCAAACAACGTATAATTAATCATCATAATTGTAATGCCAAACAATAATTTATAAATTTCTATACTAAATAATCAAATCAATTTATAAATTTATATACTAATTATTCAATCCTAAATTTCTAACCAAATGTTCTAGCATAAAAATCTAACCTAAATTTCAAAACTAAATTTCTAACTAACCTAATTTTATAACCTAAATTTTCTAACCTACAATATCTAACTTAAATAATTGAACTTACGAATGATAATCGGACGTCGAACGGGCGGAGATCGGAGGTCGAACGGGTCGAGGTCGGAGGTCGGTGGTCGAACGGGCGGATGAGGGGAGGACGCCGGACGAGGGGAGGACGGGGGACGGCACGAACGGGGGTCGGAGGCGGGAAGGATGGAGCTCGGGGGCCGGGGGTCGGAAGAATCGGAGGTCGGACGCCGGATTCGGACGATTTAGGGGGTTTGAGGTCGGCGGAATAGGGATTCCGTCCCAATTGCGGCGTTTATGTTCGTCGGAGGGGCGGATTCCGAAAACCCGCCCCTTATTGTTTTATTGAAGGGGCAGGTTTTCAAAACCCGCCCCCCGTCTGACGCATGTGCCCAGTGAGGGACAGGTTTTCAAAACCCGCCCCCCGTCTGACGCGTAACCCCTCCGTGTGCCCAGTGAGGGACGGGTTTCCAAAACCCGCCCCTGGAGGGTAGGCAGGGGGGACTGTCCAAAGGTTGGGGGGCCGGGGGGGACGGCCCCTTCAAAGGGCGCGTTTTGAGATCGCGCCCCTTGAACACTTATTTCATCTCAGCATGCGTAAGGGGCGGGTTTCCAAAACCCGCTCCTCAATAAGCACACGGAGGGCGCGTTTTCAAAGCGCGCCCTCTTTGTAATCCAAGAACGCGCCCCATCGACGGTAAAACCGTATTTTACGAAACTGAGACTGTATTTCGCAATTTTTTTTTAAAACTAACCGTATTTCCGTACAAAACTCTGGTTTTATTTTCCAATTAATGGGGACCCACTCACTCCCTTCTTTTCTTTCCCTCTTCTTGGGATTTATTTTCTTCCCCCTTTAGATGATCCTTTTGTCCGTGGCTCGTGGAAGTTGGCTTTACAAAGGCACTAGAAATTTTTGTGTCGGATTAAAGTCGTTTTTTGTAAAACCGACTTTCTTGAGGTACGAAGGGAGTCGGCCTTACAAATGCCGACTTCAGTGGATGAATATTTTTTTAACCAAGTTTATAAAAGTCGGTCTTACAAAGGTCGACTTCATGTAGCTAGGATGGATGACATGAAGTCAATCCTTTACAGCCAACTTCGGTTTGGTCTAAGGCCAACTTTCTTCATGATCAAAGTCGGTCTTTCTAAGGCCGATTTCACTACATTAGTCAAAGAATTTTCAAAGTTGTTATCGTATTTGACGAAATAATTTACGGACTAATATTATTTATGAACAAAACTCATTATTGGACGAGATAGATTTATAGTTCGTTCGAAAAACATTTTAAGAAATATGAATTTTTGTTTTGAAAACTTTCTAAATATTATCGTTAAGTCGTGATTTCAAACTTAAAATTTAATTTTATAAAATTTATTTATATCGATGGGTTTAAACCATGACTTTAGCTTAATTCGACAGCGAGGGGCGGCGTGTACAAAGGCCAAGGACGTAGTCAATGCGAGTTGATGACTCGCGCTTACTAGAAATTCATCGTTGAAGACCAATAATTGCAATAATATGTCCTTATCACGATGAAATTTAAAAGATTACCTGGGTCTTTCATCTTTCCCTCGAGATTTTCTTAGAACTATTGTCGAGTGTGAGGTCTTTCGGGTTTCAAATCTCGACTTATGCATACTTAGTAAAAATTTATGTGTAGGTGGTCCCCTGGTGTCTTACGAAAGTTGCTGTGCGACTTAGACAAATTTTTATCTAATTCGTTTCGAATAACGTTGTAAAATAAAAAATTGTAATTTGGATTTGCGAGGTAGGGACATTATTTAGGGAGTTTTCAAGTGAGTATTTCGTAATTTTTGTTGAAATAATGGTAAATTTGTACAAATCTCAGATTTGACGTTGTTGTCGATTGTATTATTTGTTTTACATGGCGCAAGCGATTCCACGAAGTTTGGGGGTGTTGAAAGAAGTAGTAGTGTTTGGTGGGACTATCCCCTGTCATTTCTCTCGCAATTTTTGTCTCATTTATTTCGCCATGCAATATTTTTTTCAATTATTTAGTTATCATGGTGTTCTGTAAAATCTAACAATCTATCTATCCCGGTTAAAACGATTAAAAAGCAACTAAAGCTTCAAATTAACGATTAAATATTTTTTAAAATATGTTAGAAAATTTTAAAATTTTATTCCGCTTTATAAAAGTCAACTTTCTTAAGGAATGACTTTGGAAGTCTAACTTTATAAAAATCGAATTTCGGTCCTCTTTAAAATTGAGAGCGAATTTCCTTATGAGTGATTTTGGAAGTTAGTTTATATAAAGTCGATTTCCTTAAAAAGTGAATCCACTTTATGAATTCGAGATATTATTTCATGAATTTTGAATTCTTATTTCGATAATTTTGAAACAAAATTCAGCTAAAACCATCCCTTAACTCATCCCATCTCACTGTTGGCGCATAATTTGCATTCCTCGCAACACGTATCGAATTTTACAATTATGGTGTGGTCGCCGTAAAGTGAAAGTAAACGCAATACTGAAATTTAATATGACGGTATTGAATTTATAGCGTTTGGTGTTGTACACCGCAAAGTGAACGAGCGCAAGTATAATAAAAAAACGAAACACTTGAATTTAATGCGTTAGTATCGAGCTTACAACGTTACACTTATAGACATGACTTGCACGGAAACAACAGAAAAGGCCTGGAGACGCTTCACGACGGTCGGCGTCGGACGAGAGGCGGTCGAGGCGATCTCCTTTAATGGAATTCACCCTTGTGGAGCGGCGGAGACGTCAATGGCACTGGACAGGATCAACAGCACCGAGGGTATAGCACGACGCCAGACAGAATCAACGGTGTCGAGGCTAGGCGGAGTCGAAGTGGTGGCAGGTCAACGACACCGGTCAGGATCAACAACACCGAGGATAGATCACAACGCCGGACAGGATCAACGGTGTCGAGGCTTGGCGGAGGAGCGTCAACAACGCCAAACATAATCAACAGCGATGAGGTTGGAGGATAAAGGACCAAAGGTAAAAGCTAAAAGACTTGAGTCTGTGTTTGAGTTGTTGTGTTTGTTGCTGTGTTGTTGTGACCCTTTGTATCCTATAATCTCGCAGTTGCGATTGTTCAGCCATCTCCGGATCTTCTCGAGCTTACTTTCTCGAGTTACCCGTCTTGAGAAGACTTCAAGTCGGGCCAGCCGACGTCAGGCCCAATTACCTTAGTTTTACCTTTGTGGACTTGTTTCTAATTAGCTTTGGTTTTTACCACTTTGGGCCTAATGGGGAGTTAGGGCTAGCCCATTTTAGGTCCTCTATAAATAGAACTCTTTGTGCTTAGGTCTTAAACAGAACCCTTGGAATATTTTTACCCAATTTGGCAGCCGTCAAGTTCTTACATGAACTTTGCGCAACTTCTCTCATTGTTTGGTGGATTCCAAGCGTGGCGAGATTTTATCTGAGCGTTCCCATAATCGGTGGTGATTTCTGTATCCGGTTGTGAGGCGTTCTACCATCGTTCAGTCCTGGTGGTGCTCCGGCTGTATCCAGCGGCGGTTCGAGTTTTATTCTTTTCGGTTTGTTCATTCGTGCGTTCCGTTTAGTCGTTGTCTTTTCCGTTTCCGTGGTTGGTGGCGCATCAATTAGTGGTATCTCGAGCTTCCCTTGAGCAAGTGGAAGCTACCCTCGAAACGGACATCGTCCCTCCTATTCGTAGATGGACCTCGCTCTCATGATCTCGAGACAATTCTCAAGATGATCTCTTGTCTTCTCGAGTTGAAGACTCAACTCGACCTCTTCAATATCGTCAAGGTAGTCCCCATCTCGATCGCTCCTCTTGATTCGATCTCGACTTGGCCAACTCTCATCACATTCATTCGAGGGATATTGGCGTTCTTTTGGGTTCCCTTCTCGATCAATCAGACAATTGCAATAAAGGTAATCCTACCTCCATCTGCTTTGAATAGAAGTATCTAGAGTTGGTCTCAATAACGCATCACGAGCGGAGCTAATAGTGTCTGCTTGGGACCTTGCTTCTTCTACTCGCTAAGGACGAAGCTCATAAATTCAACACTTACCTTTTCTTATCTTTTATTTTTCTACTTATTTTAACTTGTCTTTGTGACGGGCATAATCTATCGATCAATCATATATCACGGTGGACCAATGGTGTGGTGTAGGACAACGGTACAACAACCACCACTACCGGCCAAAATATATAAATGATAATAATAATAATATTATTAACAAATTCAACGTTCATTGTAAAGAAACGGACTTACGTTTAAAAAATAATACAGTATACAAAATAATGCTGCATGTTAAAAAATTGAGTTTAACTATTTTTTCCAATAAGATATTATTTAATAAATTTTAAAAATTAATGTAATATTTTTCACGAACTATTTTCTCACCGAACCTTATTTTATAACAAAACTATTAAAGAAACGGGGTAAAATCCTATTAGCAGCGCGAGGTTAAAAAAAAAAAAATCCTACCACATTCTGTTTATAGACGAAGCCCAGAATCATAACAAAATAAAATTAAAATATGAAATTCTTTAAAAAAAAAAATATCGACAAACCAAAAGGACAAAAAAGAGTAGTTCGCATAACAAACGGCCATTGTTATTATTATCATTCAATTTTAAAATGGTTGCTTTGTTGACTCGTAGTTATTGGATTTTTGTTAAGGGTTTTGTTAACGGTGTCCCTAGACACTCGTTGTTAAGAGGTTATAATAATATAGTTAACAGTGCCCTTTGGTCACCCGTTAACAAAATCCTTTTGTTAAATATTAATGTGACCAACACAAGAAAACGGAGGAATGTACGGAAATACGATTAGTTTTTAAAAAAATTTGTGAAATACGGTTCGCGTTTCGTAAAATATGTCGTTTCCATGGGCGACATGAAGGCGTGTCCATTACGACATGTATTAGGTGAATAGCATCACCATATGTTTTTGACGTCATTAACATATTATTATAAGACTTGGTGAAGTTGTCTCAACCTCGGAGAGAGAGGGGTGGGGAGTAATCTTTCATGGTGTCCGCGGAACTAAAACCAAAACCTAAACCTAACCAGAACTTTATTGAACATATAACTAAACATCCAGGCTTTACTTTTCTTTAGAGAGGCAGTGTATATGAGTGTGACTAACCTCCACACACGAAGTTAACTTTGAAAAAGAAAAGAATAAAACAATCGTTGACTGGGTTTTGCCCAAATTCCCAGAAAAGAATCATGTCTATGTGATGATTGAGTTAACAAAAAGAAGACGTGGGTTTTGGATTCTTGTATTTGGCTCATTGATATAAACAAAACAATCAACGAAACAGAGAATGCGACTCCGGTTTGGTTTGGATTAGGAGGCGTGTTTGATTTGACTTATATTTACATGTCCATTTGGGGAATTTCGTTCAAACCTAACTGTCAAACATTATTCATCTCTAGGGAGTCATCTGAACAAGCAAATCATAAATAATTACCGACATGCACTGACTTCGAAGGAATGTTGAGGTTGCTGGATTCTCTGCATTCAATCTTTCACTCTCTGGACGTTACCGTCTCAAACCAAACCAACACACAGGAAACCGACCATTCAAATTAGTTTTGGAGCGAGTTGGTTTTTGGTCGCTGTCAAACGAAATACTTTTTTCTTCTTAGTCGGCATCATCTTCGACCACCCTCGTATCATATCATCATCCCTCCCCCATAATAATCTCCGACTTGTTTGTCCACCAGTAGGGGGGACTCCAAAGTCGTAGTAGACGGACGGCCGTTCCTTGTTAGTTTGTTCGTACGGATTTATTGTCTGTTCATAAAAACATTTGTTAAATACGATTTCAAATTGCGACTTTAGATTATTTAGAAAAAAATATTATCGAAAGCGAGACTTCTTCGGTATCTTATGAAAGTCGCGGTTTGAAACTACAACATTACCTTAAAGTTGGGATTTGAAATTATTGTGTTGCCTTAAAATGACAATTTCAATCCGTGACTTTATGTTATTTGAAAAAATATTATAAAAAATGAGGCATCCTTTGCGTTCTATGAAAGTCGTAGTCTGAAACCACCACGTTGCCTTAATTCGGGGTTTGAAACCGAGACATTGCCTTAAAGTAGCGATTTCAAACATCGAAAAGTGTTAGGCGGGAAAAAAATATGCGAAATAGGACAGATAGTTTTGAAATTCCAAACATAATGCCCTGAAATTGTGCTTTATAAGTCCGAGTTCATTCATAAAGGAACTCGAAATTATAAAGTCCGACTTCTTTAAGTGTTTTTTTTTTTGGAAATCGGACTTTATAAGTCCGACTTCACTCTTTTTTTAGAAACTTGGACTTATAAAGTCTGACTTTCAAAAAACCTCTTAAGGAAATCAGACTCTATAATTCCGAGTTCTTTCATGAATAAAATCGGACTTATAAAGTGTTATGTCTGAAATTTTGAAGCTATATGTCTTACTTTCCAAATTTTTTCCTCGTTACATTAATATTACACAACGCCATTCAAACCACGACTTAGATATATTTTGTAGAAGTTTACAAATGGGGTGAGCTTGCTAGTGTCTTATGAAAATCACATTGTAAAACCGTAATTCATGTGTGGGTATTTAAGAAGTTATCGAACTGAAACCAAATAGTACAAAAACATATTTGTTACCAAGAATAAAATATGTTTTAAAAATGTTTTTGGGTAAATATGATATACAGGGGTTTTGGGAAACAATAAATGAAGTGTGTGATTACCAAAATCTCCTGCATACTGCCAAACGGTGGGCAAAATGGGTGGAGTGAGGGGGGCGTGTGTTTCAGAGTCTTTCGTCTCTCGTCCTTTTCTGCTTGCTACTTCTGTTTCTCCCTCTTTTTCCCCACGTCCCTTCCTCTGCCCGCCAACCCCCCCCTCCTCCTTCACCTTTTCTGTTTTCCCCCTTTTTCCACCCTCCGCAATTCCCGAGTTCGCGTACGGTTTCAGAGGCCTCCCGATGACACAGTGACACCGAACGTGAAGTGGCCGGCCGGAGGACTCCGTTTGGCGGTCGGATCGTCATCATAAGGAAAAAAAAAAACAGAGAGGTTGACGATGGCGGCGGATTCGGAGTCGGAGTCGGACTCCTGGAGGAGGCAGTTGAAGGTTATGCTGCGCAAGAACTGGCTCCTCAAGCTCCGCCACCCCTCCGCCACCGCCGCGGAGGTTCTCTCTTCTTTTTTTTCCCGGACGACTTCCTCGGTTTGATTTCCGTGTTTTTGTCCGCTGTCAATCCGAGTCGGCCTCGGGTTTCGGAGCCGGCGTTTTAGGACTACTTGTTTTGCTTTTAGAGATGATCGGCTGGGGCTTCTGTCTGTCCTTTCCTTTTCTTAATTTTGTCTCCGCGGGAGTTCCTCTTGCTACTGTTGCATTCGGCGATCACCGACGTTTCCTTTTCTGCTGTTGGTGTTCCTTCGCAGATTTTGCTCCCTACTTTCGTCATACTGCTTCTGGTTGCTGTGAGGATGCGCGTCGACACAGAGATTCACCCAGCCAGTTCGTGAGTTAAAACATTATGTTCATCTTGGCCAAGCTTTCTCCAAT
The DNA here is from genome assembly GCA_029817715.1 of Melastoma dodecandrum. Classification (NCBI taxonomy): domain Eukaryota; kingdom Viridiplantae; phylum Streptophyta; class Magnoliopsida; order Myrtales; family Melastomataceae; genus Melastoma; species Melastoma dodecandrum. Next base: position 93,923 of record JARUPY010000025.1, read on the forward strand.
TGAACCACAATTGTTGGATTTCCCGTTTGTTTTCTACTGTTCGTTGGGATACCAATAGAGAAGTTTAATTCGTCTTCTTCTTTCCGGCTCAATCCTCTTACAATTATGGCCCACCGAGCTTGTCCTTTTAACAGATTGCTTTGTGCTATAAGAAAGTGTGTGGACTTGTGAAATTCTGTTGTGTCCTGTGAGTCATGACAGAAAACATACTTCGTGTGGAATGCTCTTATATATAGGAATATCCAGAAGGACATGTTTGTGGAAGTGGGCAAGGGAATATCGCCTAATTTCCAACAGGTTTTGGAGTTATTGCATACTGAGGGAGAGTACTTGGCTTTTGCTCCGGATACAGAAGAAACAAGATTGATGATCAACTGGATGTCCATAAAGTTTCCTCTGCTGAGGGTACCCAACTTTTCCTATATTTTTTCTCCTTTCCAAAAGTCTTATCTTGAGAAGAGTGATGCTTTGCGATGTTTTCGTGAAAGTATTGACAGATCATGGTCACGGGTCAAGTCAATGATCAAGAGTTACCGTGTAACTTGCCCTTGAGTGTTTGTTCATGATAGATTTTAGGCTTGAATCTGCGTGTCAACAATTTTGTGAAGTTCAATATGCTGAACACACGTGGTCTTATCCAAACAGAGGAGAAAAAAAAAAAAATGAAAGGTTTGTGGTTATTAATGTCTTCATTTTATGTCTTCAAAAGTCAGATTTTGTGACACAACTCTTCTCTTGGAGAAACTGAGGATATTGTTGTTGCACCTTTACTAGGATCCTTGAGCCCTTTAGTGGGGACAATGCTTATGCGTTCTTCTTTTCTGGTAGGAAGGCTTATGCATTGTTGTTTGTATCAGGTTTTGGAATTTATTAATTTTTGGAACCTTAACTCCTATGATGTAGTTGAAGAGTTTTGTTCCTAATCAACGTTAGTCGTGAAAATATTTCGCGATTTAAAGCACCCACCTTCAAAATTCCTGAAATAACCCGAACTCGATATTTTAAAAGCCGAGTTTGGGATATTTAAAGTTTTTTCCATGATAAAACAAGAGTCGTTCACCCTTATCAATTCTTAAGGAACTAGGCTTTTAAAAAGCCGAGTTCAGTAAAAGCAGGAAACTTGTGATGGTGAAAAAAAGCCGAGTTTGGGGCATTATTTCAGGAATTCCGAAAGTGGATGCCGTAAAACACGAAATATTTTCGTGACTAACCCTAATTAGGAACAAAGCTTTGTAGTCGAATCTTGTGCAATGTTTGTTTGATGATGTTAGTGTCATGTCAGTGCCAAAAATTACCTGAAGACTGATAAGAATGGACTGGAGCTTTAGCCAGAAGATCATTCTCGATTGTCTTTTCCCTCTTTTTGTTTCTTTGACATGACTTTTTTCTTAATTGAGTTTATCTTATAGTCATGCATAATTCATTGTTTTTTGAAGATGTCCTTCAATTGTGGAAGGGCTAACTGTGCAGTATTTGATCCAGCTGAGTCAACTGTTTTTCTATATAGGCTGTCCATAAAATTTATAGAGATGAGGAAGAGGTGGAAACCTATATACGATCAGACTCATATGGTGCTTGCAACTTTGTCGAGTGAGTTTGCATTTCTTTCTCTTGAATACTGGAAGATGTGAGTCTGAAATTACTTGTGACCTTTTCTGTTGTTTTTTATTCGAACCGATTATTTTTTCCAGTTGGTTATGGACTCAAATCAAATTAGTGAATACATAGCTGAACCTTGGCATTGGTCAATTCTTCCCACCATTGCTGGTCAGGACTGCTGTGTGCATGCGATGCTTTTTTGCAGTTGCTCACCATGGAAGTGATGGTTGGTACCCATCACTTGGTGAAAGCCATTGTGCTCTCAAGCACATAAAGGCACGTCAGTGTATTCAGAGTAAATGTCTATGTATTAGAATTGAAGCCTGGTAGTAAACTCTTTGTTTTATACCCCTGGAATACTGTTTTTGTCCTTATAACAGCTATTTACTTGTTCTTAGAAAATCATTAAATTAATGTGGCTTCCTTCAATGCTATTACACGTTGCCCCACTAAAATGACCATTGGAACAATATCCGGTATTAGGCTTCAGTTGAAGGCTCTTTAACCTGTCACTAGATAAACTAGACTGATTTTCACTTGTTAAGACCAATATCTTCATTGGGTTAGTAAATGTCAGTTCCATTTGTGGGAAAACTGTCTGAGGCATTCGCATCTTTACCCTTATCCAAGTTCAGTTTGGCGGTAGGTGATAAAAAGGTTTCTACCCACCTGAGTCCATAGCAGTAACATTATAAGTTCCAGAAAGCAGATAACCTGTATCCAATTTCAGGTTAAGTCAACCACATTCTGTCTAAGGAAAAAAGCTAGTGTTTATTTCTTTTCTTTCAAGACTAGAGACCTCCTAGAAGTCTTGATGAGTGGTTTTAATGATGATTGTACTTGAGTTGAAATGTAAGGGTTAACTATTTGCAGCTTGCTGTCGTCGGATTTATACTTTATTCACAATCACTTTTAAAGTTTCGGTGGTCGTTGAAATTCATAATAGTTCGTGCTTGCAGCTTACAAACCATTTGCGCTAAACAAAATGTAAAAAAATAATTGAGCATTGTGGAGTTAGACAGAGAATAATAGATTATCACGCCGTGGGAACTTATATAGTCCTAATTTTTTGCCTTTTCCATTGTTGATGCGGATTCTTTCCAATTGGACTATTTTAGCTGTATATCCGTAAATCGCATGTTGATGTTTTTCGAGCTGAGTTTGACGGCTATAGTCTTGTTTCCTGCTAGGAATTGCAAAAATCCAAGAATCAGAGGAGCTATTGTGTTCCATCATCAAGGTCCTCAGGCATATGATTATAGTATCCGCCTTAATCACACATGGGCCTTCTCTGGGCATCCTGACATTAGAACTATAATGGACACTACTGGCCCATTTTTAAATGACTTGCAATTGGGCGTCAATAGGATTCCAATCATGCAGTACAGTTTCAGTGGATTTTTTACGGTAGACCTCAATAGTTTTCACTTCATTTCCACTTGCTGTTTTTCTTTCTACATAGAAGAAAGTTAATGTGATAATTGTCTCTCAATGCCCATGCATGCTGTTTTAAGCATTATGAGACAAAACAAACCTTAATGTGTTTATCTTTCCTTAAAGTCCTTAATTTTAATTGTTATGTGATAATTATTGTGCAACTTCCTGGAGAAAGCATTTCAGTTGTTTTCTTACGAAAGGAATTTTCTCTCTCTCTAGTGATACCCCTGCCCCCTGTCAATTCTATCAGTTCTCTCTCGGACTCTATTTTGGGAAAATATCTGTCTAATCTTCACGGGGGGGTATGAGCATCTTGTTTCTCAAAATGTGGGTAGGCACTGTAGATTGGTCGAGTATACCTTTTTTCTTCTCAATTATTCAAGCAAATTAATAGTTTGAAACTCAATCAGTTTATTACCTTTTGTAATATGTAGGATATTACTTCATAATGATGCATAATCAACATGTTAAGTACTTCGCTTTCGAAGTTCATTTAGCCCAGTGATGGTGCTCCATCAGGTGTCACGGATAGTGGAGTAACAATTTGCTTGCTCTTTGTGTTCTCACCAGCTTCAACAGGTGCTAGATTCATTTATCATTCTCTCTGCCCAGCAACCTCTTCGGGAGTCAGTTCGGGGAGACGCAGAAGATAGAAGCCGATCGTTACTAGAGTCATCAAGGAAACAGTTTCTGCCTTCGAAAATTAGGATTGTGCCGTTTCCAACTCATGAATACACTGATGATGAGTTTCAGTCAATCGTTAAGAGTGTAATGGGAGTATTGTATGTATTCTTTAGTTATGGTTTCTTTTTATTCTTTTTCACTAAACCCAAAATAATGCAGTTCATTTTATCAATTTTTCATGTTTGAAAATATTGACGAATCTAATGTTTTGCAGTTTTATTTATATTGTTGTTGTCAATTGGATGACAGGTACCTCTTGGGATTCCTCTACCCAATTTCTCGTCTAATTAGCTTTTCTGTTTTCGAGAAGGTATTTTGGTGGGACCATATCACGAGGCCAAAAGACTTGATATTCCTAGAATGTTTTGTGGTTATAGTCAATCAAGATGAAGAATCAACTATGCACATTTTTTAAACGTATTTTTCATGAATACGCAGGAGCAAAAGATAAAAGAAGGGCTACATATGATGGGACTGAAAGACGGAATCTATCACTTATCGTGGTTTTTTACTTACACTTTGCAGGTCTGACTGTTTATTAATCTTCCACTTATAGAAATTTCGTTGTGGAAACTTTCTTTTAGAATGTCTGGTGCGTGGATGCTTGTTTTTTATCTTTTGACTACCGTGGCGATTGTTTGTGCTATGGGCTGTCATTTTGAGGATACAATTAAATAGTTAAACCGGATCTGATATAATGGAATGCTGCTGTAATATCTAATGGATCCACATTAAGTGTGGCATGAATAAGGTTTATAGCATGGTGTCAGGTAATTAAGTTATAGACTTCAGTGGCCTTGGTAACCAATTGGATGTGTGACGCATAATTACTGTGAAAGTTAGGCAGCAAATGGTGTGTTTTAATCACGTTTCAGCCAGCATATTTTTTTGTGTGGGGCACAAAAGCATTGACATGAAATCTCTCGGGTTTTTCAGCTAGTGTGTGCTTACTTTTCAGTTTAACTTGCTCTTTTTATGGAACTATGCAGTTTGCTATCTCCTCTGGCGTCATCACACTTTGCACCATGGATAATCTCTTCAAGTACAGCGACAAATCATTGGTTTTTGCATACTTCTTCTCGTTTGGACTTAGTGCAATTATGCTGTCTTTTTTTATCTCCACATTCTTCACTCGAACAAAGACAGCTGTGGCAGTTGGTACTCTTTCTTTTTTCGGGGCCTTCTTTCCTTATTACACTGTGAATGATCCAGGTGTCTCCATGTAAGTTTTTGTAGCAAGTTCTGTTGGATATTGCTATTTGCTTTGACTGAATTTAGCAACCAGGAAAATTGATGCACGCATTATTTCATCTAGGATCTTGAAGGTCCTTGCCTCTTTGCTTTCACCTACGGCCTTTGCTCTGGGATCCATTAACTTTGCTGACTATGAGCGTGCTCATGTTGGGTTGCGATGGAGCAATATTTGGCGGGTATTTTTTAAAAGATCTCTTCGGAATGGTCCTTTTGTATGAGCTTGATCCCATTTCAAGATGACAACATGCAGGAATCCTCCGGAGTGAACTTTCTAGTCTGCTTGTTGATGCTTTTGCTGGACTCTCTCCTTTACTGTCTGTTTGGTCTTTACGTCAATAAGGTACTTGATCAGATTAGAAAGCTGCAGATTTTATTAACTACTTGAGTATGCTGCTAGCCTATATGCTGGGTGTATGGAGGTGTATTTGTCAGCATATTGTTCAATGTGAAAAACTTTCACTATTGTGGGAAAATTCATAATTTCTGACATGTTTTGTTGTTCATTAGATACTTGAATGTGAGAAACGGCCTTTGTATCCGTGGGATCTCTTATCCAAGAATTGCTTTAAACGCCAGTCAAAAAATCATTTTCCAGAAGATCTATCTGTGGGTGTTTCGACAAATAAGGGATTCTCTGATAGTGCCTTTGGACCAGCTTTTGAAGCACTGAGCTTGGAAATGAAACAACAAGAACTCGATAACAGGTTATATTTTAAAAAATTGACAAGGCTTTTCTACCTCTCTGTGATATATGCTTAATCAACTTTTATTTTCAGGTGTATTCAGATTAGAAACCTGCATAAGGTGTACCGTACAGTGAAGGGTAATTGTTGTGCAGTAAATTCGTTGTCGCTGACACTTTTTGAGAATCAGATTCTATCTCTTCTAGGTCAGTAAATGTTATTCTTAATTTAGATATTCCATTCATTCAATGTTTTGTTTTTGAAAAAAAAAGGAATTCTAAAGTGGAAGGTAATATGCAATGAAGGATTCCTTTTGAGGGAAGAGTTCATTGTTGGTGCATTTGATAATCTGATACATATCTTTTTTTATAAGTAATGGTCGAGCAATTTCTTTTTAAAAGCTAATAATAGGGTAATATTGCAGTACACTATAAATTTCAGCGTACTATCCTAAAGGCTGGGAGAAAGGGGATATTTTTATTTTTTTCTAAATACACTTGAAGAGCTTTTATGTCCAACCATGGCCAGAAGATTCATCTCGAGAAGGGGAGATTATTTGGATTGCTAAAAATTAACATGTTTGAGAGTGTCAGTCCTCTATTTGGTCAAGGGCATGATTCTAACAGTCGAATTTGCTTTAGGACATAATGGTGCTGGTAAGAGTACAACTATATCTATGCTTGTGGGACTTCTTCAGCCCACTTCGGGGGATGCTTTTGTTTTTGGAAAGAGTATTAAAACATGCATGGTAACCTATCCACTCTTTTGCTTTGACGAATGATTCATTAATTTGTGTTCCCGACTGTTGTATTTTATTAGGGTGAGATGATATATATCTTGCAAAATTATCCATCTCTTTGCCATATAGAGTCTGCACTGCACTTTTAATGGTAATGGATTTGTAAAAGGATGTTCTAGTGCATCTGCATTCAACATTCTTTGGCTGGTGTTGAGGTTTGAGAAGGGGGAGTCATATGATGGGCGCCTTGCCAGTTTTAACCTCTTAACTGACAATTCATGAATTCATGCTATCTTTTTGATATGCTACATTCTAATCCCATTATGTCAACAAAACTCTCTCAGGACAAGATACGGAAAATTTTGGGAGTCTGCCCTCAGAATGACATCCTGTTTCCTGAACTCACAGTTAGTGACAAAAACTTATTTTATATTCCTATTAGCAATATGATAATTTTCTAGAGATGTTATGGTACAAACTCTTGATGGGGCGCCTGTTTGAAGTGTCATGTTCAGTCCATGCAACACCCTGAATCTTAACATACTAAACTGAGTGGAATGACGGAAATTATGTGATAGGTAATACCAAAATGTTGTGAATATTATCAGCTTCAAAATTCTAACTTGCTGTGGGAAAGAAAACTAGACAGCAGAAATCTTGAGGCATATCCATCATGTCCCAGTGGTCAGCCAAACTAAGATTTAGCTTAAGCTTTCCATAACTAAAAAGTAAAGTAGCATTCAGTTCATTTGTTATAAATATAGGATTATTTCAATATTTTGGCGGTGGTTTCCGAAGATGCACAACACATTCTTACTATTGTTATTTGATTCTAACGTCCTCGTATTTTTTATTTGTTTATGAGGTATTTATTTATGTAGGTTAGAGAGCATCTGGAGATTTACGCTGTGCTGAAGGGAGTTCATCAAAAACCTTATCAGTACTGTTGTGAACGAGATGATTGATGAAGTTAGTTGCTTGTCTGCGCTTTCTGTAGTTCTTTTTTCTATTTCCACATGATTGGGAAGGACCAATACAGTGTTGAGGATGAATTTTTTAGTCACGAAGAGGTTCTTTGAGGGGTCACTTGATTAGCTACACATTTTTTGATTGAGATTTCTTGATAGTGTCATTTTGTAAAGTTCAATGGTTGTGACGTTTGCATTCTTTTACGGACACTTTCTAATATCTCAACAAGGATTCTGGATGGTCTTCTATTTCCTTAATTTTGTGTCTGAGGGCATCAATGCAGTTGTCATATGCCATGTTGATGAGGAAATTTGAATATAACATGTTCCTCTTTGACGAAGAGTGGTGAGTATTTCTTTTTGATTAAAAAGTACACTGGCCAGGTTGGTTTGGGTGATAAAATGAACACTACTGTATCGGCTCTTTCTGGTGGAATGAAGAGGAAAATTATCACTTGGCATTGCTCTCATTGGAAAACAGCAAGGTAATCAATATTAGGATGATCACTGCCTCCCATGCTCTTTAGTTTGGCTTATTGAGTACTTTTATCTTGTATTTATGGTGGTTTCTTTGTCACTTCTTCAGGTTATTGTTCTCATTGAGCCAACGAGTGGAATGGATCCATATTCAATGCGACTAAAAACGTGGCAATTAATTAAGAAAAAGAAGGAAAGGGCCGGATTAATACTGTTAACAACACTATTCTATGGATATGAAGCTGTCTGAAGAATTAGGAGATACCGAAATACGCTATTATGGGCTAATGGTTCCTTGAAATGCTGTGGCAGGTATGATAAATTTCTGGTCCTAACAATTAAACATATTCTGCCCTTGTCAAAAATTGATGAGTACATATAAACCTTGAAAAAATTTTTCTTGATCTGAACGCGGTCCAAGATACCAGAAGTGGATTTTTAGTCATGCTTTTCCTTTTACAAATCTATTTGAAAAGATGGATGGTTTACTTATCAAAAAAAAGATGGATGGTTTCTTACTGAAACGATCATTTTATGAACAGTTCTCTCTTCCTGAAGCATCTTTACGGGGTAGGTTTTACACTGACTTTGGTGAAGGTATGGAACTTTCTCAGTTAATGCTTTCTGAATTTGTCAACTCAAGCTGCGGTATCCTTGTATGCCTAGTTTTTTTTTGTTCCTTTTCAGTCTGATCCGAGTTCAGCTACGGCCTCTGATATTGTCTAGCGCCACATTCCCATTGGCACAGTGTGTCCAGCCAGGTATTTTACAATGGACTTGAGATCAAGAACGTGAATTAGTAACTTTGTAAGTTTTCCATGGTCAGTTCAGCCTATAGCTGCTTCACTTGTAATTTTTCGTGATTTCAGATCCGTGATCATGGCATTAGGGCCTTTCTATGTGTCAATGGTTATTCTTCATGAAATTGTCTTTTGATATCTCCCCTTTTACAGGTCGGAACCTGAGCTTTCTTTTAAGCTTCCTTAGGCTTCATCTCCTTCTTACGAGAGAATGTTCAGAGAAATTTGAAAGGATGTTTTATTAGTTCAAATTCCGGAGAAAAGGAGTGTCTGAGATGAATCCCAAGGTATAGAGAGCTATGGTATATCTGTTACTACATTGGAGGAGGTATTTCTGCGAGTGGGCTGGATCTGATTTAAATGAAGCTGAAGTAATGATGCAGGAGAGAAATTTTTGTCTAAACTGAATCATGTAAGGTCTACAGATATCTCATGCATGTCAGCAAGAAAGTTAGATTATGAAAGAACTTGCTTCAGGAAGTTACCGAACGGCCATTGGTAATTCTATCTAGCATCATTCAGAGAGCCTGGGGAATTACTTACTGTGGCAATGTAAAGATTTCTTTAGCTTCTTGAAGCCGTCACTGCTGCAGCTGTTGCATCAGTTCCCAATCCAAATTCCGGCAGCACTTTAAGGCCCTTGTGATAAAAGAGGGCTTTATCAGCTCGGAGGGACCGCAAAACAGTGGTCTTCCAGCTTCCTGATACCGGCTTTATACTTACTTATAGGCCTTCTTCTGATGAAGCTCATGCCACATCCTGATCAAATGTCAGTGACATTCACAAAACTTCCAGAATTCAATCCTTTGCTCAGTGGCGGTGGTGGCGGTGGTCCTAATTCCCTTTGATCTGTCCTTGCCTATGGGCTATGAGGTGTGTAATTTGGGTTTTCTAGGTATATATATGTTTGGGTGTACTTTCTCGCTTTTATTTTGGTTTAGAGGATTTGAATTGCTGCATGATAGGAAGAAAGAAAGAACCTGAAAAACTTAGGTTCTTGAATAACATTATCAATGTCTATCTTTGCATTTCTTATCTAAGGTATGTTATTGTATACGTGACATACGAATAAGTAAAACCTATCCAGGAGAGAAAATAATAGCCATTGAGAGTTTGCTTCCTGTTGTGCTAGCATTGCCATTTGGTCAACGTACTTTCCTTATGAATATTGGTGAATTTAGAAACATACTTCAGTAGAAAAACTAATAAGACTTGCAGAATTTTTGACTAACATATATGGAATTTCATGGAATAAGCAAATTGCGATTTTAGCAGGTGGTCTGCCAAATACTTGTTGATGGGCACTAATCACCTGTAAACATCCCAGGATGGTTCTTTCTTTTAAATGATCTTGATAATTTATTGGGGTTCTCTTGGCTCAGTTTATTTTTGTTTTGGTAATTCCGTTAGTGCATTTGTTAGTATGGGGATTTGGTGATAGCCTGAAGGCTGGTTATTCAGCATTTCACTGATATAGAATATAAATCCTGCCCATTGGGCACCGCCTGCCATCATAAGCTTTGTTATTTCACTGGAATCTTAGATTCTGGCACAAATAGTGTGCAAGATAATTGGTACATCATTGGTCGAAGGGAACATGTGCTTCTTTTTTTGGAGATTCCTCACGTGGCTTTGACACCTTATTATACTTGATAGGCAGATACCGTTCGCACATGTTTGGTTAGATCAATTTCGTTTTTAAACAGTGATTTCATCTCCATGCCAGGATGGGGTGGTGTCAATAATGTATGGAAACTGGTAACTTGATGAAGTGCACATAAAATAGGCAATCCCAATCGATTGCGTCTGTATCTCTGTATCTAGCTCAAATTGGGGTACTTCTATGGAAATCAATCAACAGTTATTCTTTCATTTTTTGGTGAATTGCTCAGCTGTAGCAAGCTGAAAGAATGAGGCTTAGTAGATCTGATCGCTGCGCGTGTGCCGTGGTACAAAAACTTGGTTAGTGTGATATTTGATGTACGAAGTGCTTCCCACCTAGAGTGGGGTAGGATGGGAGAGCCATATGAAAACAGTTCTCTAGTAAATATCCTGGTTTTATAGCTTTCACAAGAACTCAATTAAGTAAATTTGTGTTGCAGGTGGCCCAATATGATTTCAAGGCGGTTGGATTCAAAAATCTCAACCTTACAGTACCTATAAAATTCCGGATCCTGTGAAGGCATTTGCTGACGCAGTTGAAGCAGAAGGGCCCGACTTTGGGACCGGCTTTGCTCTCCATGAGTGAATTCATCATGTCTAGTATATATCGTATCTTACCAGTATAGGTATGTTCACCCAATCAATAGCTCTTGTGCTTTTTAGGTAAGTTCCTTGGAGGAATGATGACTATTATAGTTCCCATTCCTTACCTTTCTTTCTCTGACTTGCTCAAACCTTTATACACTCCTTTTGTTAATGAAAATCTAGATGTCCTGAATTGAATACGTTCCTATTGCATATTAGGGAATTATGTACTTGATAACTCTCTACAGTCAAGGGAGTCTAGAGTGAACTGTATCAATATTCGTAGGCACAAAGAGAACTAAAACACGATAAGAACATTTTCATGTCGATGTTAACAAATTTATATGTTTTCTTCATGTAGAAGATAAAACTGATGCAATATACTTTGTATAACGATGCAAAATGTTGTTCATCTGGCATCATCCTACCCACTTATATGCCTCTATTAAAAAAAATTTCACATTATAGTCTGTTTACTCACAGGCGAACTCACCATTTAACACATGGTTAATTTTATGCTGGTATTCTAATTTGATTTCATATCCTTTTTTTTTGGGTAGTGAAGGAAAAGGTAAGCATTAGATAATCGTTCGGGGTCTTAGGTTACAGATTCATTTGATACATATCCTTCACTATTCCTCCTATCATCACTGTTATTAGGGGCCTGTGTTGCGTTGGCATCTGTCTGAATGTTTTTGTTGTCTTTTCCTTTTGATTTATTTGGGAAAGACATTGTCCTTGATGATATTGGAACTTGATATAAAGAAAACAGAGTGTGGACTCTTTTAGGGTGATTCATGCATTCACTATCTCATGACATGTATGTTTTGGAAATTTGGGTTGAGAAAACATTTATGATCACTTGAGTTGGTAGATAGTATTTTTTTTTGGGTAGAAAAAGGTAGTTGCATTCACAAAAAAACAGGCGTTTAGTGGTCTTAGGTTTCAGATCCAGAGATGCATGGGATAGCCTCATGCAATTGTTTCAAAAATGAAATCCGGAGGAAAGGCAAAGGGATAGGTAGTTGCCCTCCTGGTTTAGAGCTGACTTGGGCCAGGTTGTCTGCAACCTATGTTTCGCCCTTTGGTACCTAGTATATTGCCGACGCGTAAAAATCATATAACTGCAACCTGCATTCATCCAAAATTGGTTTATATCATGTGGTTGGGTTGTTTAGTGCCTTCTAGGTAGCATGACTAGTAGGAGCACGCATCTGTTTGTATTGCCTAAGTGCTTGATTTCTAGGTTCTTGGCTAGTCTGATTCCTTCCTGAAGGGCCTTGGCTTCAGCTATTAGGCAGTTTTGTGCTAGGGTGTTTAGCACAAAAACCTCCTACCCAGATGCCATGCTGGTCTCTTTGCACAACCCCCTGTAGACCCACATGTATTCCATTTCCCCCTTTCGTGGATGAGTCAGTGTTTAGAGTGAAGGGTAGGGCTTTGTCAGGTTCCCTCCAAATTTTGCTTGGGGGATACGACTTATGGCTTGTAGTCGTTGCTTCTGTTGTCGGAGGAGAGGTGTGTTGGCTGGCGCCTGTGTTGTTTTTTTTTTTGCTGTTGTCTTGTTTTCTTCTTGCACAGCAATCAATGCTTGTAACCTCAAGCCGCTTTCCCCAGAATTAGGGAGTGTGGTGTCTGTGGTCTTGGCTGTATTGTTGAAAGGCATTGTGTATGTTTCTGTGCTTCCAGAGGTACCATAGGATGACCAGTATGGAACATAGTATTGGACTGCAGACAATTCTTTCATTCACAGGTATGGAGCTGTTGTGATGGATGACCAGTATGAAGACGGAAGTTTAGGTTACAGTGTGATGCATAATAGTTCCTGCCAACAATTATGCTCCCACTTTTATCAACTTAGTCAATGCTGCAATACTTAGACTTTGCCACACAAGACAAAAAATTGACAATAAGGACCGCAATACACACCTCTCCCATTGACACAGAGCCAACGGGTGCCTGCGCCATGTATGCTTTCTTCTTGTCATGACTTGCTGACTGTTTATTGTCCAGGCAAAACTAATCTTTTCAAACATGGTTTCCTGCATTTGAAGGAAATGCAATGTGATTGCAGGATTAACACAATGCCTGTTTCCTATAAGAACCCATTTGCTCATGTGGTTATATGTTTTTGGTTTCTGTCATATAGACAGTATAGGTGGAAAAACAAGTAATACCTGATGTTTCTCATGTTTTTTATTGAAAATAAAATAAAGTTTACAATTATCAAATTCTTTTTCTATCGTCCTACCCATAATGGATTTCATGTTAGTGATGAAAGATAAGAGTTTTAGGATTAGACAAGTACATTTTGTGGGTAAGCGTTTGGTTAATTTAGACTCTCTCCTTGGGTCTCTAACCTTCTGAAAGTTTTGGAAATTGTATCTGTATTACAGGATCTGGATGCGTTCTCAGCTGCTATTATCATAATTATATTGCATTCTCATTTATTGCCGCATCATTTGCATGTTTCCGTTGTGAAGGTTATGTCACTAAAACTCATAGACCTTTATTATAATTTTCTTTTTCTTGTGATTTTAATTTAATTGGGATAAACCATTTAGGTTACTTTACTTCTTAATTTTATTCTGTGGACTGTTAGGGGGCTATCTGATGTCTTGATGATTTTGTTTATGTCTCCTGCACTCTGCGTCTTTTAAGTGCCAACTGTATATCTGTGTTGCATGATACTTTTCACTCTTACAAATTTTCTCTGCATGTGTTCGACTTACCCAATCTGCATCATGGTCTCTATAATGCTTCTACTTTGTGTTGTTATTGGAACCTTTGTACTGTATGTTTATTCTGTCTAATGTTATATACATATTTTGCTCTCTATGGCATGTTTATAGGAATTACTTTTATCCTTGTAAATTGGCTATCTAAACTGGTTGAACATTTGTTGGTAGAGTAATAGTCCCGTTCAATCTTATTGTTTGACCGGCTAGATTACCTGGTCATCTTTTCTAATCTGCCGTTCTTCAGTATAGTATGATTTGTTGTTAGTGGTGTATATTATCGGCCTTTGGTCATGTGCTGGATTTTAGGTCGTCTCCTTTGCATTATGTAGCATTGTACTTCTGTCGGTTACTATGCTGGTATAGCTAGTTATATCATGTTAGATGGGTATGGTCTGTTTTGCATCGGGGCGTGAGGTGAAAAGCTAAGCAGCAACAACTAATCAGTGGGGTAGGGCACAACAATATTATTTCTTTATCATTTCAAAGTTGTGAAAACTTTCATAGTAGAGTAGAATATGTAGTAATTACATACCATTTTGGCTATCCAGGAGTCTATACTTTCGTATTTGGACTTACATTTATGTGTGGGACTTTGTGAGCTTCCTGTTCCCATCATCTGTAGCACTAATTCTCTTCTACATTTTTGGTATGTCATCCACTTACATTTTTAGCCATCACCATAATTTCAAGTGTTTAAGGTTCTGTTCTATTTTCTTCTGCTTCTTCTTCGACTCCGGTTTTAAAGGTTAAATGCCTGTAGTAGCGGACAATGCTATGGATTTTTTGTTTCCCTATTTCTTTCTTGAAGAAACAAAGCAGTTTTATTGATAACAAACAATTATCTGAGTAGTTAAATGTTACTTTCTGAACAATAGGTGGATTACTGGATCTAGTTGGTGATGACAAATTGATGGTGCTGATAAATCAATTTGTGTCGTGAAGGTGGGTGTTATAGTAATAATAGTTGAGCTGTTGGTTTATTTCTCGCAAACGTAATTAGAAAAATATCAAAGCTTCATTGATGTTCACAACCTTCACCCGCTATTGTGGGATGGGAGACGTGTGAACTATCATGCTTCTTAGCTTTGGTAAAGTGCTTGTTTCATAAATTGAAAAGAGGACATTGGAGGTTTTGTAGGGCGTGATGCTGAGGGACAGGGAGATTCATGAGTCGCTTACTCTCGAGTGGCAGATACTTGTATCTCTCTGGTCAATGAATAGTTGCAAGAAAGTTTCTCAGCAACTTTTTCCTTGGATTCGTTCTTCTTCTTACGGTTCACACTTAACTTTTGGTTGAAACAATTTATTGGCCACGACAGCTTGCTGCCAACAGTTTTGATGGTTTCTGGAGTATGGACTTTCAGTTGCATCTGTCAAAAATATTGCCTCACTTTCTTCTTTAGTGTATCATCCGGGGCCCCAGGTATGAATTTCTCCATAAGCAATAATTATCCTTTGTTGTTGCCGAGTATATTACATGGTTGAACAAATCTAATGAACTTGCCAGAATGTGGATTCTTTTTAATACACTTTTTGAGTGGGCTGATTCTATTGATTGTCTAATTCATAAACTGGGGCTGATACAATTACGGGCCAGTTACAAAACATATATCTCAAGGTTTGTTGACTTTTACATAATTGCAATGGGTAACCTGTGCTATATGATCTCTCTCTGAGAGTCCATGACAAGATTAATTTGCATTTTGAATGAGAATATACTCCAATATGTGTAACTTCCCATGTCTAAATGTTGTAGGTTTATAGTGCTTTGACATGGGTCATGGCAGTAGTTGTGCTAATTGCAGCTTGCTTTGCAGTTACTAAATTAATGTTAACTGTCTTACCTTATTGGACTGGACTTTTTTTCGTCTGAACTTCTTTCAGAATTTCACCAGGATTTTGCTTTGCTGATGCGACTTGCGTCATTGGCTTTATTTACGGCAAGACATTGGAAAGGCAGGATTAGTGGTGATGCTTTGGACTGGAATGTAAACCGCGGTGCTTCTATCTGTTATCTAGCTCTTGAGGTACTCTTTAACACACTTTGCAGGTTGTCTTAACAATTGACAGAATCAAAAGGGTTCATGTTTCTTTTATCAGCTTAGTGTGATGTACAAACTGCCTTGTCTTATCCAGGATTGTACTATACCAAAAAATGACAGAGCACCAAGAGTCTCACACTTACTTTACTATAGACCTTGAAGTACGGGCGATATTAAAAACTTAACCCTACCTCTGAGCATCCATGGGTATTACAAAAATGCCCAAAACATCAGTTCCTAGGCATAGTTTAAAACAATAAACACCCATACCCTCAATAGGGGAAGCCTGCCTTTGGCCAGATCTCTTGTTGTTCCTCTCCTATCCGAATGTGGAGACATATGCCAAAATGATCGTGTAGGAAATGTGAAAAAATAATGTCAGTCAAGGTTTATTTAAAAATTCGTCATCATTTAGCTATATAGGCTAAAATATGACTGTGCTTTCTTCAACTAGTTGTGTTATTGGATCAATAATAAGCCCCACGCACCCCAACCCCCCCCCCCCCCCAAACAAAAAAGAAAAAAAAAAGATATCAATGATGAGCAGCCTAAATTGCAGAGAACTTTAGTGTTCAAGCTGTGACCTTTCTCATTTGTTTTCTTAAACAATAGAACTTCATGTCGTATAAATTACAACATTAAACCAGAGGTGATTTTTTCCAAGCCAAAATTTCCAAGATTGGGGAAGTGGAGGGGGAGAGCGGTTAGGATGTCTGTAATACCAAAATTTCCATGTCAGTCTCTGTTTTTAGATTTTTAGCCTAAGTCTTTTACTAAACTTTCAAAATGGTGGTTTTTTTTATGATCTTGTGTGATTGGTTCTTTGGTTTTTTTATTGAGAAGTTCAATTTAGTACGTTTTTATTTCCGATAAGCTTCTCCCTAGAAGGATTTTTCTGGTTTAAATTAATGCCTTATTGAATTCTTACAGAGTATGATCTACTTCATGCTAACTCTCGGGGCCTTGAATTTCCTCCCTCTCCACACATTCTATGTGAAAAACCTGAGGTATTTTGGCGTAGAATTACGAGTCCTCGTAATAGACACAACCTAGTTATATGGATCCCCCTCCTGGAGCATTCCCTTCCAGAAGCAGTAACCAGGACTCAGAATGAAGATTGTCGATGTGTTAACTGAAAGGAGAAGGGTGCACTCTGGTTCAATTGAATAATGCCAATTATCTCGCCTGCGTGTGACCTCAGAAAGGTGCCATTTTTTTTGCTAGATGCGGTCAGTTATTTTTTTTCCTTTGTTTATTTCTCTTTTTCCATACTGTGTCCATGGAGCGATGATACTGAAACTAATGTTAAATTTAGGTTCTACCCAGGGGAGATTACATAATGGTGCAAAGGTGGCAGTAAAATTCCTTGACTTCTTTTCTGTTCAACCAGGAGAAATGATGTTTTGGTTTTCTAGGAACTAATGGGGCTTGGAAAGACTACTACCCTCTCAAATGTTATGTGGTTTGTGCCCTATCTTACTTTAAGGGGAGCTGATGTTACTTTGATGTCATGCATTGAGCATAGGTTCAATATTATAAACTGAAGCTTGTTTCTAATGATTAAATACATCAAAGGTATTTGGCATACAGTATAACATCTATTGAATGGAACACGTTGATCTAATTGCTAAATTTTTCTAAGAAATTTTTCTTGCATGGTCTCTTTATTTCCAATGGAGGAACACTGATCTTCTATTTTTCGTTCTTATTATTATTTATATCTGATGCCAGATAATCTTTAAACTTTGTCAAGAAATGGTAATTATCTTCCTCCTTGGTTTATGGCTGCATTGATGTAAAGTGATTAAATGTAGGAGAAGAGCGTCCAACTGGAAGGACTGCTTTTCATTTTTAGGGAAAGACATTAGGTGCAAATCCCAAGTGCCGCTCGGTCAACATGTATGCTCTTTATTTTTCCGTTTTCCCTTTTCGAAGTTGTATCTAAGGGGGAATCTCAATGTGGGTGAGATAGCTAAAGCATGGAACTCTTTTGTGTTTCAGATTGGATATTGCCCTCAATTTGATGCATTGATGGAAGCATTTAACGGTGAAGGAGCATCTTGAGTCTCTATGGCAAGGTGTAAAATAAAAAGATGTTCCTGAAACATAGGATTGGGCAAAGTACTATGCTTGCTTGAAACGCTTTGGTTTCTGTTCTTCGTTTTCTCGTGGAAAGGGAGGCTAATAGCAAAAGTTAACAATCCCCATTTCTCTGCTAACAAATCTGGGCGGAAAAGAAAAATGATTTATAGTTTTTATGTTGTAGTGGCCCCTCTTAGCTAGCCTATGCATGACCCTATTTCCTTTCCTTGCCACAAGGGAGATCTTCAGCAACCTTGTAAATTCTTACAAATTCTTCTTTACTGGGTCACTTGGAAGTGCTCTTTATTGGTTCTGTTTGACAGTGTGGTATCTTGGTGGAAGGAATGACCCCAAAAAATGGTAAAATTTTCTCATACACCTCTTACTTTGCAGAAATGACATGGGATTAAATTTATGTGTCAAGTTGTTGTTACTGAAAAAGCTAGATGAGTTTTGACTTGCTGCAAATATGCCAACAGTCCCCCATCCTTTTCACTGAGTGGAGGAAATAAACTGAAATTGTCTGTCCGCCATTGCCATGAATGGATATCCTCCTAAAGATTAGTCCTTGAAGAGCCATCAACAGGTACGAATGAAATGTTTACCTCTTCATCTACAGATCTTGATTGAGCATTTTTAAACATGCATTTTGGGTCAAAAGTCCAATTTTCAGTGTTGCTAAATATTCCTTGCAAAAAAATTTGCGGTCTCAGCGTTTGCGTGATAAATTGACTGCCTATTGGTCCTCTTTTGTATTCTCACAATCCCGTATACATCAATTTTGGCTTCCATTTTTTATGCAGGTATGGATCCAATTGCGAAAAGATTTATGTGGTGATTTGATTTCTCAAATATCAACCATGCGCGTGAAGACTGCATGTTTATTTTGACGACTCCACAGTAAGGAATATAAGCCCAAGCTCTTTGTACAAGAATTGGGATAATGGTGAAACTGTGGATCTATTTTTTCAAATCAGTTCTAGAAGATAACAAAAATTCTTTATAATTCGCAAATTTCTGGATTATTTTGATTGGACAGTGAAGGTTGGAGGCGATAGGTTGAAGATGCATTGGCATGTCCGCAAGCATTTGAGTGGTAAACTCGGTATTGCAAAATATAACTAGAGCTGGAGGCATGATAAAGATAACATCATTCACTCGGTAGACATGATAAAAGAATATATGATTATATGTTTGGTTATTGATCTTCGAGTTTTAATGTGAGTTTTTCGCAGGTGTAATTCCGATACTGAAGTGGTTGGATTGCATCCTTATGATTAATCTTTCTGTTCCAGAGAATTCGGGGGAGGCATTTTTTGACTTGTCTCGAATTCCGAGCGAAAAGGCATAACTTGATGAACCTCGAAAATTTGCTCATAGGGGAGTAAAATCGGACACCTTCACACTTGGAAGATTCTACTCGGTAGGGCTCAGAGATTTAGTTTATCTCCCAATGATGATTAGTTAACATTGGAACAATGGACTTGGCGATGAAGAGATGGACAAAGGAGTAATCTTCTATCATCAGTGCATTCGTCTGAGGGGGTTGCCTAATTACGGCACATTGTGTATGTGAGCAGCTGTCTATAGAAAGATGTAGAGTTGCTATATTGGGTGACAATTATTCTCGTAACAGATGGGATGCGATTGGATCGAAGTTTGGTTTATTGTTTGGTTAGAAGGGAATGGTACTTTTTTTATAGCACCTTTTTGCTCTGCTCTTTATCCGATGAGCGCCAAGAAGTTCATGTGGTCTATCTATGATGTATTCTGTGTCGTGAGTTAGAAAATGGGGGTGGGCACATTATCAATTTGCATTCACGATTCGCTTGGGTGCAATCTATTATGACGTTTTAATTGGGTAGTGTGTTTAAGGCCAGTAATTTCAGATGAGATGTATAGATAAGAACTGGTGATCTCTAGTGAGTATCTCTTTCTTTATGAGGGGTTTCTTGGCTTTGAAACTGATAATCAATGGTCAGATAGCATTTTAGCCCACGATCTTCCTATTTAAACTTGTATTGTATCTTGGGATTTAGTTACCCCAGTAAGTCATAGCCATTTTTTTGGGCAAGATGGTTTAACTAATAGCAATTGTTACGGTGCTGGTTGCTTCTTGTTGACCCTTTACTGCAACAGCCTGATGAGGTTCTTTTCTTTTGTGGTAATGTTTATATACTGATTATGTTGTTTAGACTAAAGTATCGAATCTTGTGTTAGATTGTATTGGTTGGCTTTGACATTGTTGCTCCATATACTTTTTCTGACAGATACTGTAATGCACTGAGTTTGGAATTATGGCCATGGAGTGTCCTAGAGTTAATTCCTCTTGTCCCGGTCAATTTCTAAAGATAAGGTCTCTCACCAATTGTGTGTATGTCTGCTGGCGCTGTATGGACACGTTTATGCAAGCGAATTGTCGTTTATGATTGATCTGACATATAATTTTACTCTTGTCGGGTAGGTGAAGAATATCGACAAATCCTGTTAAATTAGAATACTAACCTCGGTGACTTATCTGAGGCATTTATTTAGCTCCGTATGGACTAAGAATTTTGTTACTAAAACTCAGCGTTATAGACTCCTTTGTAGTTGCTGTATTCATGCTATATGGCCTACAGACGCAGGCGCCTGTGAAAATTAAATTGAGGGCACGTTTATGGCATTGAAACACTATATTTTGTTGAGCTATAATTAATGATATATTAATCTGCATTACCCGAGCTTTTAGAAAAAACACCCTTCTAAGCTCCACTTCACATTTGTCATAAAAGCCAGCTTGTTCCCTTAACAGATTCCATAGTAGTTCGAAGTATATCACTGGAGAATAGCCCGAGCTGTAGTTTTAAGTGATTAATTACCTTGGTCTTTTTATGGTTTCTTCAACAGATGCTTATACTGTGAGTTCATTTAGTCACACTTTATCTGAATAAACTCTGGAAGCTATACTCGTTGCTTGTTGTCAGGTGGGATACCTCTGCCTGTATTCTAGATTACGCGTATGTAGGTGGCTAGCAAAAGAAAAATTCGAAGTTATTGATGCTTTTATTACTTGTGTCATTTTTAAGACTGGGGGCTACTTTCCAATGGTATGGTTGTTGCAATGGGCTAAAGAAGGCGGATGAAAGTATCAGGCTTTAATATCCGAGGACACCCACGCATTCTCTTCGACCTCCTGTATGTTGGGTAGTGGATGAAGAATACTGAGATAGAGCCGGAAAGCGACTACTCTTTTCTATTTTGATAGAGTATTATAAAACAGGATAGCGATGTTACTTGTTAAACGAACTCCATTGCCGTGGGGTCAAACTTGAGCTTTA
>JARUPY010000333.1:0-96931 GCA_029817715.1 Melastoma dodecandrum
ACATATAAGATCTATTAGGCTTTTGTAAATGGAAATCAAATAATCTTGGTTTCTATAATTGGTTGGCAGACCTTCTAGATACAAACACGTATTGGGTGCGTCCATATTGAGATCGGGTTGTCCTCTGCCAAGATTCATAAAGAATCTGGAAGTTATTAGATGCAAGAGGAATGATTTAATTGACCATTGGATAGTTTCTTGATCAATCAGCAGAACCTTGCATCATATACTTTATATATATAAAGTGATTTCTTCCCTTAAATAGAATAGATCAATTCACATGAAAATAAATGGTAATTCAAAATGATTTAAAAAATATATTATTTAAAAATAATCACATTTATTTAAATAACGTATGGCGGGAGGGGAGAGAGAGAAGAAAAGGAGGGAGGGGAAAGAGGGAAAGGGTCGAGTCAGGAGAAAGAGAAGGAAAGGAAAGAAGAAGGAGTAGAGAAGAAAATGAGGAAGGGAAAGGGGAAGGGGGAGATGGGAGAAGGGGGGAAGGTGTGCGGGAGGGGGGAGAGGAGAGGAAAAAAAAAGGAAGGCATACCCGTCCTTGAGCCTTACTATTTGAGGGCGTGGGTTTTAAAAATTCGTTGTTTTTTTTTTTTAAATTCGCCCTCACGATGGTAAATTCGATATTTTGGAAACTGTCGACAGTATTTTTATAAAAAAATTTTTAAAATTAAACCTTTTTTCGTACAAATATCTGTCGTTCATTGCCTTTTTTTTTTTTTTTTTCGGTGTTTTTTTTTTACCTTTCAACGATGGTTTATTTATATTTACGGGACTATATATAGACCATCTGTAGTTCTTTTTGTCTCGATAATGAAATTTTTGTATATGTTATGGTTGTTCTCTATATATCCTTCAACCCTTTACCAGCTTTGTCCCCCAAAAAATAATCTCCTACAGCCATTCTTTCGCACCTCGTTCGGGACACCTAGTTCATATCCCATTACCCCTATGTTAGTATTGTCCCGTATCATTAAGTAGTTGGGACAACTTGTACATGTAAATAGTTCGTCCTATAACATTCGTGGTTTCTTTATTTTTAAGAAATTGATAATCTTGAATATTTCGTTCCTATAACATTCTTTAAAATGGAAAATTAAATTATACCACAAACATCCGAATACGTTTTAATAGGGAAATGCATAAATTGGTGTCATTTCTGTGTTTCCAATTAGCAATTCCTTAATTTATGGCTTAGCACGAGTAATTTCCTGTAAAACGGTTAACTCTAAAGAGAGGACAACACTCTCCCTCGTTTAAGTCATTATCGTGTGATGTGTTCAAGCGTATGGCCATGTTTCGGCCACATGGAGCCCCCAAATTATCCTCAGAACAACAGAGCCAGGGTTGGTAGAGAAAGCGGGGGGAGCGGCTAACGTCCCGTGCGTGGGAACACGTACCGTGCAAATGTACTAATGTTTTAGATCCTGGATTTAGTACATGTGTACTAACAAAAAATTTGTTACACTTGTTATTACTAGCAAATTGTAATAACTACAGTGTTAGTACATTGTAACTAATTGGTACTGTTTTTGTACTAGTACAGTGCTAGTACATTTGTACTTATGGTCACTGTTTTTGTACTAGAACAGTTAGTAACATATGTAACTAATGGTCACTTGTTTTTGTACTTAGTACAGTTAGTACAATGTTACAAGACTTTTTTAGTTACATTTGTTAGTACATTACAAGGTTGTACTAATTGGTACGAATCAAGTAACAGTGTTTTTTAGTACAATTGTACTAATGGGTACTGTTTTTGTACTAGTAATGGTTAGTACAATGTACAACATTTTTTTTTAGTACATTACAGGTGTACTAATTGGTACAAAACAGTAACAGTGTTTTTTAGTACTTTGTACTAATTGTTACTGTTTTTGTACTAGTACAGTTAGTACAATGTACTATTGGGCACTGTTTTTTTTGTGATATAGTACAGTTTAGTACAATGTACTAATGGGCACTGTTTTTATACTAGTACAGTTAGTACATTGTACTAGAAAAAACTGTTTCTGTTTTGTACCACTTAGTACACCTGTAATGTACTAAAACTGTACTAAAAAAGTCTTGTACATTGTACTAAACTGTACTAGTACAAAAACCAGTACCCCATATAGTACATTTATACTAACTGTACTAGTACGAAAACAGTAACATTTAGTACAATGTACTAACACTGTAGTTTAGTACAATGTTAGTAATAACTAAACACTAAATATTTGACGGAACTATATTTCATTGAGTAAGTTTTTAGTATTATTACTAACAAAACCGAGCCTGAGTCCGAAACATCGGCGTCATCGTGAATAATTACAATTTTGGACAAAACACCGTTCCCCAAAAAGACTTCGTCTGAAGTGTTGTCTTATTCCCAGGTGAGTTTTTTTTTCCCCCGAAAAGGTCTGATTCTTCTCTTCGCGTTTCAGTTTGTTCTCCTCGACCGAGTTACCTCACCTTTGGATGCATACTTTAGGAAATCAGGCCAGACAATGCGAAGGTACGTTCAGGTGCAGGTACGGGATGGATGGGGCTTTCCAATGGGGTAAATTTGGGTAATACCGATCTTGTCGGGCCTGGGGTTGCGGTGGGGTCGGTGCTGATTCGTCGGGGCGCGTGGGAGCTGTGGGTATCGTAAGGTGCTGGATCGTAGTGGGTTCGTACGGAGTGAAGTGGTCGGTGAATTTGTTTCCCGTGGACCGTGGGTTAATTAGGGCATGGTAGTTCCTTCGGGGCTGTTGGGTGTTTTAGGGTTTAATCGTACACTGGTGGGGTGCCGTGGGTATTGTGGATGTTCGCTTGGGCGTATTTGGCGGGGGCAGCGATTGAATCCCTTTCCTTTGCTAGTTGGAATGGATTGGTGTGGTTTCGCCCTCGCGTGGGTTTGTTTATTATGTTGTTGCTTATCTGTGGGTTGTGTTCGCACGTCGGGACGGATTAGAGTATGAATTGATACCATGGATTGCTTAGGTATATCAAATATTGGATATGGAGGACTTCAACATTCGTGAAGACCAAGAGATGGAAGATTTCAGTAGAAGATCCGGCGGATCGGGTCAGGCAGTAAACGGGACCAAGTCATCTGGCCTTGAGGAAGGTGAATTACGGTCGTCCGGCCTGCGTCCGAAGATGTTGGAGCAATAAGGTTTTATGCTAAACTCCATTTGGTATTGTGGTAGGATTACATATACATCACGGTGTAGCCACAAGAAAGTTGTGGGCGCTTTTCAATTCATTCGACCGTGGATAGGAAGGCCGTGGGTAGAGAATGTTGGGTTTCGGCGGCGGCTTACTGCACATGGCCAGCCACAACATGAACCACAGAGCGTTGAGGCTCTGCTTGAGGATGTTCGGACCCAACGAGACGAGGTGATTGTCATTAGACGACGTAGAACACAAGTTGAGACCTGCAGACGTAGAAGCGATTCTGCGGATCTGACTTGTTTTGGGATCTCCCGTTCCAATGAACCAGTCTCACTCGAATGGTGTTCGACACGAGTTACGGGAGCAACATAAAACTTGGAGCGGATATCAATGAAGTCTGTCAAGGAGATGTTGCGCGATGGCCAAGCGACAGATGAACTATACAAGGCCGAGCCGGTGCTATTCATCCTGGGGTTGTTACTTTCTGTACAGGCCACTGCGTCTTGGACATCCCAAAGGGGATATCTACTGTCAACAAGTGAAGCCAAGGATCGATTCGTGAATTGTCGATTGGGCGAGGTCACGTGTTGGATACACTGTACGATTATGTGAGGACGTGGAAAATTGAGAAAGGCCGCGCGTTACATAGGCGGGTGCGATGCCGTACACTTCCTAATCGTAAGTACTTCTGTTTGTAATGCATTTCCCTCCAAATACATAGGTATCGCAAAATTTGCGATCAAAGTTTTTTATCGCTGAGTCATGTCAAGATGTTTTTCACAACAAGTGTTTGCAGGTTATTTTTTGCCTGCAGCGTCAGTAAAAACAAGGATCCTCCGCTTTCAATATCTGGTTCGGGACGACCACGTTATGTGCTGAGTGGGATGATGCCAGGTTGCATGCATGTTTGAATAAGGTTACGACGAAATTTACCTTGAGAAGGTATGATGTGGCTTATTGAACTTTCTTTTTGCCTTTGCAGAGCTACATCCAATACCTATATTATTCGTTACAGAACCAGGTTGAGGGGTGTTTCTCAGCCGGGGTATCGATGATGCTCGCGCAGTGCCGGATGAGGGTCGACGACATTCAGACGCTGTTGCTACAGAACGTAAAGGTAAAACCATAAACTAAGCTCCAAACGTATTAAGTTGACAATGATTTCAGGAAACATGTTAAGCCCCAAACGTTGATATTGCTGAAGGGCGGTTGATTTCCGTGTACGATTTGTGGAGCACTGCAATGGATGACCTAAAGCGGGCAAGTACGCACACTGTTACTTGAAGTCAGAGAGGTCTCCGGGAAGCATTGTTCGTGGAGAACTGGTCACGACGCCATAACTTCCCTGTGGAGCCGCACGTAACGAGAAAAATCGCCGATGGAAGACGTATGCGGCCCCAAGTGCTGAATTCTTCAATACCCACGGCAGAGGTGGAACCGAGGATGTGCCATGTGAGGACAATGAATCAGACAGGAGCCCACTCACATGAAGCAGGCCCTTCTGCTGTTAACTAAGAAGAAGGTAGTGAGAGTTAGTCGAAGTTGGGTCACTGCTGCAAATCCAGGGCTTCGACGATTCCCAGCCCACGTCCTGATATCGGGGCAAAGCATTCACCAAAATCTAATGAAGGCTCGGAAGCAATGGAGAAAGAAAGGGTGACTGGCTGATTCTCGACAAAATGACCCTACTAATGGGACACGCCACAAGTCAAATCCTGGGGCTGGGAACGATATCGTCGATTGCTTGTCACAGCCACAGGCAGTCGACGTGTATTTCTTTTAACAGAGGGTGGTGTCACCCGAGGAGCCGCATCGACATTGAAGACAGGATCGATGACAGGCACGCATCGCCACACTGCGCAAAAAGACCACGCCGTTAACAAGGTCAGATTCACCACAGCATTTCAGTTTCGGTCGATGTACATTTCGTTAATTGTTAAACCCGGTTAATCGGGTTTCATTTATATTGACGTGTTATTGTTTAATACGGTTGTCTTGGGGAGAGTTTTTATTCCACCAATCAGGGTGAAGAATCTCGCGGATAAAGTTCAGACCCGTCGTGCTTCCCGCGCGGTAAGCCGTCCGTCTACGCGGACATCTTCCTTCGTTACGGATAAGGCTATGGACCCGGCGAGTCGAAGAGACTTCATGAGACTATTCCGGAGGTTATATCATGCACTCTTCGTCCCGTACGTGTAGGGTGTCGGTCGTATCATTCAGCGTTTATTAACACACTAGTCTTACAGAAGTTTGTTAATATGTTAATTTATAGGACATTGATAAACTAATTCCGGGAAGATGTTGATTTAGTAGAGTTGAAAATCTTTCAACGTGGGAGATTCGGAATTTGTTGTTCCTATTCTTGGAATGAACTGCTCAGATACCCAGGTTGGATTTTCTTGTTGATTGCTTGTATTTTATTATGTGCTCGAGAGTGTAGGGGTTCTGTTTATTCCGTCTGCACTGTGATTTCATCATTGCTATGATATTTATCGTTGTTGTAGCGAACTGCTTTGTTTGGGACATTCTGTCAGCATTTCAAGGCATGGAATGCTAACTCTGAAACCGAATAGGTGGATTAGGAATGACGTACGGCTGTTGTAATGTAATTCACTAGGAAATGCAATGCTTTTACTAATTGTCCCTTGCAACAGACATTAATAGCGATGATCTGTATTGCAGATCATCGACTACAACGGGAGCCATGTTGAAGCAGCGCCCCAAAACCGGACGCCGGACCCACGCGATGGTATCTATCTAGCTGGTTGGGGGTATGTCTTAATCATGGCAACATACAAATTTCGATCATTCACAAATTGAATCTGAAGTTATCGTCATTGGGCAGAAAGAACTTGCATCCCGTAATTATAGCGCCGCAAAGATGCCAGTGATCACTTATCGCACGATTCGATCAGAATCTTCTAAAAATTGTTCAAGCCCCAACATCGGATCCAATGATTGCGTCCTGTTAGGTAACTTAAATGTTTTCATGATGTACCACTAAATTGATCATTTCATTAGCATTTGTACATATAGATTTGCTTATAATTTCATTTACAGATATTACATACCGGCTGTGTCTATCGGAGTCACCCTGGTGCCCACAGAGTGGTGAAACTTTCGCGCAGGCGGATTTGTACTAGTAACTTGACTCGGATGAATAAGGAGAGCATCGAACGTCCATGGGAGATTGGACTTGACATTGTTCGAGTGCTGACCCTGCTGAAGGGGGGGGTTATTTGGGATGAGGAATGCCCAGCAATTCGGTTAGAAATCGTTCCTAGTGCACGCGCACAGTTACGGACATATGAGTTCATGGCCCGTTTCGTTGCCCGCGCTTTCGTCCCCCAACAGTTCATGTTGGGCCACGCGTAAGTATTGTTTAACCACAACTAATGAATTATAGACATGGGAAACACTAATTTCTTTGTATTTTTTTTAGCGCTGATTGCGGAATTTTCGTCATGAAGTTCATGTCCATGTCTGGACCCAACAGAGGGTCTTGTAGACGTGGTGTGCTAACGCAGCAGGGAAAAAATAATTGTATAATAGGGACTGTCTTAATGTACCATAAGGATCTGATGAGAACCAATGCGATTGCGGCTTGCAGCATAATAGGGTGTGCGCGATTTTGACAGGTTTCTTCTTGCAGGATAAGTCTGATCAAGTGGCATGGAAACGGACTGAAGTGCATGGTGCTGGGTAAGTTGAAGGGATCGCCGAAAGCAGAGGGCACGCGCAGCGAAAGGATTACCCCAACAACGAAAAGCTAGCTAATATCTGTCACTGGCAGTGGTGTACATTTGTAACATTCTGTTAAAGTAACGGACCATTGACTGCTTGCCAAAAAAAGGTCAGAATGTCTGACAGGTTTTGTTAGTACTGTTCCGTAATAGGATCACGGATATCAATAACACAAAATATTTTTGGTAGTTTAAAACAACACTGTTTGGCAGACATTGTAAATACATAGGGCCTTATTATATATTCATCTGGCCAGCTAAGGACTTTGCCCTCCTCCAGACTGCCTTCTTGACATCGCAAGTTGCAGTGAACTCCGATATTGTGTTAAATTTATCAGTTTCACACCATAATTGCACAAATTCACCACATTGATTAAACCTTGAAATAGTCACGAAGAATAGTGATTCGCACATATAGAAGAGCCTTCTTTCGTTTACCCTTGTCAACTTGGGACGGACTTGCCTTCGCGTCAGACGATCTCCACACTTTGAATGAGCTTACCGTCAATTCTTGTATTGACTTGCGGGATCTTGCATAGTTGGCGGCTTCAAATTTTGCCATCCAAGAACAAACATCAAATGACGGCAATGCCGTCACTAAGAATACCTTGTCTAACCTCGGGGGGGAAAGTAGTAGGTAGTCGCGTCGTGCCAGGAGCCGCCTGCGAGTAGAAGAATATGATAAATAGGTGCTCCCTTTGTCCCAACGTTGACAGCACGAGCGGCGGTGGGATGGACTTTGATGCCTTCGATCTTCATAACGTGGAACATATGTGCGCAAGGCAGTCCAGTACGTTTCGAAATGTACGCCAACTACAGGTGAAACGACGGACGTATGTTTGGCTGGATATACTTCAACCCCCAGTGATTCCTCCTCGTAACTCTCCCATCCGATATACTCGATTAATATTTCCCATCTATTATACCTTCAACGAAGAACATTGCTTCCTTGGGGATCTGAAAATAAACCTTACGACACGAATGCTAGTGTGTATATCCGACTTGCGTCCGCCTCGGAGGCTGGCCGCAACATGGTTCGCCAATTGATATGCCATTCATGTCGAATTGTCAATCCGCCATACTTTCCTTTATGGCGAAGGTCTGCGACGGCTCGCTCAGTTAATGATGTAAAAATTCATGCACTTTGTGGCTTCGTCTTACAGGTACATTTTCATGAATGCGGTGCATCCTTCGCAACGCTGCGTAGTGGGTCTAAAGAGGTAGCCCCAGAAATGTCCTTGGGACAGAAATTACGGTCATACCACCACATTCAGTCTGCTATCATAACAAAAACTTGTTGTTTTAAGCCAGGCGAAATGTTAAACCGAACCCAGTATTTTTCATCATATCCTTGTCCCCACTCTTGCTCTACCTCATCGATGGACTTCGAATTGTACATGAAGGCAGAAAATGCATCGTTCTCAGCGTCGGATGCATGTACCCTACGGACAATATTGCAAAAATCATGTGCCAAAAGGCAAAGACGGGTTGTCTGGGCTGTTGGCCACGTTTCTCGTACGGGCGGCGATCATCGATCTATCTATATCGGTGGACAACGCTGCATAGGTTACTTTGGGGACCCTCATAAACTCCTCGGGCATGCGTACTTAAAAGCATCAAGTGTAATCCTCTACTGTCTCATAACAGCCATTAAAGGCGGGCCCCGAAGGACAATTGGTTCTGGTGATGGTTGTTGGACTCCGACGATCGACAACCATTTTGCATATCATATGCATTCGTCTTGAAGGTTGAATCTAAAGCTGACAACGTCTCACCGTTCTGCGTTTGTAATCCAACTTAGATTTTGTGGTCTGACCAATACATACGGACGGACCTTCGCCGTCCTCAATGGCTGTCACCCAATGACATGCCTTGATCGCAAACCTTGTCTGGACAGATAGATATGCATATCCAGCATCAAACCATCGATGCATACTTCCAGATCTTTCATCCTTCAGACTTGCGATTGTTCATGTCTTTCATTAAGAAGCCCACCCGTTTCGTGCCCTCCAGAAGCATAATAAAACCAAACAGGACGCATAATGTCGCATTGTCTTGAAAACCTACGCTTAAACATGTCGATTTACGGGCTAACCATGTTCCTCATCAGTAACTGCTCGCACTTTCGCTCCATGAAAACAAGGATAAGAGAGGCCAGGCACTAACGCGTGATTGTTGAGATAAATTCGCTATTGTGAATTATACCAACGACCGTTGGTGTCCTTTGCGGTATCTAACCTCGCAGTGAACAGCCTGACCTCATGGACGGCCTCAATTCGCGATTGACCCGGTCAACGGCGGGATCTTCTCCTCGGATGGACCTCTTCTCTTCCTCCCCGCGGAGACCATACCCAAACTATGCCATTACGGGGGTCGCCGCCACGGCGACGGTCGTATGTCTATTTTTCCTCGTAGGAGAATCCGGTTGTGTTACCCTAGTCCGTACATCCTCCGAAAAGTTGGTCCAACCTCATCTGCTAGAGCAAAACGTCATCTCCATCATCTTCTTCCTCCGACCGTTCTCGCCCACGATCCATCAGACAGTCGGCTGTGTTCCCCAGCCGCCATAGTTTCCCTACCCAGAAGGGCTTGCTTTGGTGTGCTCACTCACACTGCGAAAGAAATAAGCGATCAAACCCTTTCCGAGCTCACAGTTTGGGTATGTTCATGGGATTCAGGCTCGAAAATACTTGAATGTTTCATGGACATGGCGGAAAGCAGTAAAAGAAAACTCCTCGTTAAACTCCCACTTATTTTATTTTTCTATGCCATTCTCGCTCAGGTGATCCATACAGGTGATTCCGAACCAATGCCATATTAATATAACAAATATAAAAACGAATAAAGCCTACCAACGTGGAAGTAGAAGGCATTTAAATTCAGTTGGTCATCATTGCTTGCAAGGGCCGAGGTTTGATCTGTGGGCTAGCGACGTTATCCGACTGAACATTAATTAATCCCTCACCAACCACGCTCGAGAGAATTCGAAGCGTACATGGAATAACCGTCGATACAGCTTCCCATCACCTAACTTTCCCTCAGCCAAAACTCCAAATTGTAAACACCGGTTTCTTCTATCCCACTCACCCTTACGGGAACGCGCCCACTAAGCCCACTTCCATCGAAAACACAGACGCGGTAAACCAAACCACCTTAAGCACTCCTAGATGAAACGGCTCTCAGTCGCAGGAAGGCAGCACAACAAACGGGCACTTACGATCCTATTGACGCAACTACGGACATCCCAGGTATGCTCCGTCTAGGACCCCAATACCATGGTGAAAAGCATGTCGTGGGAGATTGGGAGATATGGCATGGTACGCGCTTACATTGCAAGACCGCCCGGGCTACGACGTTACTTTTCGACGTCCGTTTGCCGACCAACATTCCGATACGGGTCAGTATGGCAGACGGGACAGTGGGTACGCCGATCTTGCGTGCTACGCTGCATCTGCACTTGCTGGATAGAGAGCCCCATTTAAGTGAAACAAACTGCGATGAAACTGTTGAAACGTGATCCTCCGTACCATTCACCTGCCGATACTGAAATTGCTGCGTTCCTGGGCGGGATGAACCAAGACTTGCTTCGTGAGGCTAAACAGGGTTTCACTACGTTTTAGCGACGAATGTTCTCCGAAAACAGGATATTCCAGATGCGACTGAAACTTGAGGTGGTCGGGAACAACGTATATACGCATGGGGAGTTCATCCTTGAAGGACACTCGAGGGTCGTCGTCGAGTCCTGGCGCTGGGCAGGAGGGCATCCAAAGATATGGATATGCACAACGAGTTGTCCTTCCTCATATGGAGGATGCCCGCCCTTCACACAACAACGGCTCCTTTCGTCTCCGGGGCGCTGGGACCTTCTTCTGCCCACTCAGAAAAAGACCTCCATTGCACTGGTCATCGGTTTCCCCCCTGAGGTCCGCGATTTGAAACGACCACAAGGAGCATATGCTGCGGCCTTTCCATTTGGCAAGCCTTCACTATGTCATTTCTTGGCGTGTGGGGGCGTCTTCATCACTGTGAGGCGGGACGGAGCGGGAGGAGGTGGAGCATCCACTTCTTACGAGGTGCAGAGGCGGATCGGCCAGTGCACTTTTTGTGGTATACATGCTCGTTATAAATACCTGGACTATAGTTCTCATCAACTTTCGCACGCACATTCATCATATGCATCTTACTTTCCACGTAGACTGACCCAAGGAAACATTGTTATCGGACGTTTTTTTAGCACCTAGGTGTCTTTGTCGCGAAGATGCTAATATGCATATTTCTCTTCGACTGGAGCGGGTCCTCTAACGGGACAGTGGACAACGATAATTTTTGTTTTTAATAAGGCCATCGGTCCCACCATTTCCTGACCACAACTTTACGCTGCAAAATTTAGCTCGTGTCCGGTATACGGCTGATGGGGAAAACAATTCTTGTTACTGTAATACCCTACCGTTAAAACTTCGCTGAATGCCCTTTCTTGCTACCCGATTATATGCGTTCTCCGAGCTAGATATGGATTGTTCGTCGTCTCTAACCCCTTACGCCAACTTCGAGGACTCCCTGCCGTGTACGCCGCATTGACGATGGTCCCCGGGCAAATTCAGACCACTTGTTGTTTTACTAGAACGAACTGTTAATCCTACTGTTTCATGGACACAAAAAACTTACGACTCGGATGTGAGAACGAATTGCATGTCGGGGACGAATGCATTGGCCTTACCTTACGGAGAGAAACCCTTACTTTCAATCAAAACCGCAGCACATCATTAATTATCGAACTGACAGGGAACTCTAATCACTGCTCGCTCACCTTTACTAATAAAATTCAGGTTGGCAGTTTACAAATATGTTTTTACCCCCTGCTACCACTCCGCCATTTTAACAGCCAGCAAGCCTGAATCGAACACATGGCGATATGGCAGCAGGCCGATCGTCCAAACTTTGCACGTCCAGGTAAGCTCACTTCCGACCGTAACCCCTGTGAGGAAAGCATGTCGCGATCAGGGTACAGGTTTGGTCCGGAAGACTTGGCCGTATCGCTCGGGCCGTGATGGCTAACGAGGTTACTTAAGGATGTCCATCTACACAACAAACCTCCAGCTTTGAACAGGGTAAACGGAGGGTGGGTGCGTGGATCTGCGTGTTACTTTGTCTGCAAATGCTGGGTTTATGGAGACCTGAAACTTAGACGAAAACAAAAACTGTGCAGCTCCCACCATGGAACGTATCTGACTCAGGTTTCTTGCACCTGCCACTACTCCAATCCTTCTGCGTCCGGGGACTAATTAGGATACAACTCCAGGCTAAACCAGGTCGTCCCTTCGTGTTAGCAAGCCCGCGTTTATTCCCTGAGAACCAAAATATTTCAACTGCGTTCTCCAGCTGGAAGTGTACGACGATCTCAACCGGTGTGGGAGTTTCATGTTAACATGGACACCCGAGGGAACGAGTCGGAACCTGGCGCTTGCACAGGGCGTCGGTCGATTCGGACATGAAAAAGGAGATGTCCTCGGTCCTCGTTTTGGAACTCCCACAAACTACCTGTAACGAATACTCTTTCAGTTCTAACGCTTGCCAGTTGAACTCTTACACCGTCCAGATACAGTTGGTGGAGCGTGCATGGCGGTGGTCGCTAATATCCCGCCCACCTGCACTGAACGATGCAGCCAGCTTATGTGAGCAGTTTCCATTCATGCGACCATCCACGTTCTGCAATCCTATGGCAAGGCGCGCGCCCTACGTCCTGTGGCGACGCCAACGGGATCAGCATTCATTTCTTCGAGGAGATGGTCGCAAACGGGCGCGGAAGTGCTATCGTGTATGGTACGTGTTACGGCCTACTCAACCCAAATAACTCTTCCAGATTCGGTCCTTTCATTACGCTCGTAACATCATCTGCATTGTCTGTATTTGTATGTCTACGCAGGGGACTACCCAAGGAACCTCTTCTCACGACTTGTCAAATTAAGGACTTCTTCGTGCTACTAGACGTAATTCCCTTTTGTAGAATGTGTGTGACTACGGTATGTCAACGCCCTGGCGGGGGGTTCCAAGCAGGATTCATAACATTGTCGGCCAAACAATTTTTGGGCACCTCGCATCCTCTGTGGGGTGGGGTATGCTTGTTGCGTTGTAATATCCCATATGAAAGTCGGAATTGTGTAATCCCCTTTGAATATTGCCGTGGACTTTCGCGGGTGTTCTGGGGAGAACATAACCTGTAATTCGACTTGGTTTCCGTACAATTCCTGACCCACTTTCACCAACTTCCATGTCACCGTTACCCCAACTTTTCTTACCTGCCTCAAGCAACTTGTCCTCACCGCGATCTCCCTATATCGCAGGCTTCGAATTCGCAAATGCGTGGGTGCCCGTCACTGGCCCCGCGAATTATCTACACAAGCTGAGGATCGGTTTCCCGGCCAATAACGTGCCCCAGACCTCTAGCTGAGCTGGGAACGAACAAACTCACATTTATTGGGCAAAATGGGTAATATCACCCCCAAGGCTGGGTTGGGGGTAGGCTAGGAGTTAGGCTACTGACGAAATGTACTAATGGTTACTGTTTATGAACACTAGTCCCATTAGTACAATGTACTAAAATTACACTGTTATTGTTTTGTACCAATTAGTACACCTGTAATGTACTAAAAAATGTACTAAAAATGTACTAAAAATGTAATAAAAAAATGTTGTACAATTGTACTAAAACCATTACTAGTACTAATACAGTACCCATTAGTACTATTGTACTAAAAAACACTGTTACTGTTTCGTTTACAATTAGTACCACCTGTAATTTTACTAAAAATGTACTAAAAAAGTCTGTATAAATTGTACTAAATCTGTTACTAGTACAAAAACAAGTGACCATTAGTTACAATGTACTAAACTGTACTTACGTACAAAAACAGGTGACCATTTAGTACAATGTACTAACTGTAACTAGTACATAAAACCTAGTACCCATTAGTACAATGTACTAACACTTGTAGTTAGTAGTACAATTGGTTGAGTAATAACCATAGTGTACTAATTTCTTGTTTCGGGACACCTCCTTTCATATCCCATTACCCTATTAGTATTGTCCGTATCAATAAGTAGTTGGACAACTTGTACATGTAAATATTTCGTCCTAATAACATTCGTTGTTTCTTTATTTTTAAAAAATTGATGATCAGAATATTTCAGATCCTATAACATTCATTTAAATGGAAATTAAATTATACCACAAACATCCGAATCGTTTTAATAGGGAAATGCGATAAATTGTGTCATTTTCGTGTTCCCAAATTAGCAATTCCTAATTTATGGCTTGCACGAGTAAATTCCTGTAAAACGGTAACTCTGAAAGAGGACAACACTCTCCCTCGATTAAGGTCATTATTGCTGATGGGTTCAAAGCGTATGGCCATGTTTCGCCACAACCGCATGGAGCCCCCAAAATTATCCCTCAGAAGAAGGGGGGGGGGGGGGGGGGGGGGTGGGGGGGGGGGCGGGGGGGGGTTAAACACTAACATGCGGAACGCGAACACAAAAGGGGGGGGGGGGGCTGTCATATAAAAAGGTTTTTATAACAACAGAGCCAGGGTTGGTAGAGAAAAAGCGGCCCATGAGATACCATTATTTCTTCCTCTTCCTCAGGTTTAAAAAACTTCTGGTAATAAAAAATTAATACACGAAAGTTTAAATTAGAAGGGGGAAATTAAATAAATTCAAATAGCCGGCTATCCACTCGAATCCCTTGTTCAATTTCTTTCTTCGTTTTGTGTTCCAATTCTTAAAATTTATGCTGGAAATTTTCCCAGGGCCGGGAACCAAAATGCTGAAACAGAAGGGAATAGGATTACTGAGCTACCAGTAATACTACGGCCGGTGCACGACATCTTCTTGCACCTTCCACCTCCCCAACCACCTCTCCCGTCCCTCCCGGTAATCACGCGACCGCACCAATCCCATCACATCCCCTCCCCCTCCATATTTTAAATTATCTTATTTTATAACGTTATTTCTTCTTATTGTTAGTTAATAAATAAATTGAAATAATAAACGATGAAGGAAAAAGAAAAAGACACGACCGTCCACAGCGGGGAATGCTTTCTCCGTCCTCTCTCTCTATCTCTTGTCTCCCTCTCTCCGTTGTCTCTCTCGGTGTTGTGTCTGTGGAAAGGCGACCCCGACCGCATTCCTACTCACATCCCCGTCTCCCCAAAAATCATACGTATCTTCCTTTTTAGGTTTTTTGGGGTTTTTGGTTCAAAATGTGGAAGAAGAAGAAGAAGAAGATCCACAACAACGTCGACTCCACAGCTGGTTGTGACCACTTCCGTTTGACGCCTTCCTTCTGAACCTCCTCCTCATACCCACAAGGGTCTTTTTGCTTGTTTATTGCAGTGTCTTGGGGCACACCATCCCTGACCATCTCCTCCCTTTCTTCTCTTCTCCTGCTTTCCACTTCTGATTCCCTTTTGCCGGCGGGGACCTCCATTTCTTGGGTCTTTTCTTGGTACCCCATAGGATCTGAATCTGGAGGACAAAAGGAGATGGCTTCCAAGTTTTTGAAGGCCACCAGATCCTCCCTTTCACCCTCCTCTGATCCCAACGATCCCATCATGCCGCCTCCATTGCCTCCCACTGTCACCTTTGGTCGGAGAACTTCCTCCGGTCGCTACAGTCAGCTACTCCCGGGATGACCTCGACAGCGAACTCGGGAGCTCCGACTTCGTCAACTACACCGTCCACATACCCCCTACCCCGACAACCAGCCCATGGACGTCTCTATTTCCCAGAAGGTCGAGGAGCAGTACGTCTCTAATTCTCTCTTCACCGGTGGTTTTAACAGCGTCACCCGAGCTCACCTCGATGGACAAGGTCATCGACTCCGAAGCCAGCCACCCCCAGATGGCTGGGGCCAAGGGTTCTTCTTGTGCCATCCCTGGCTGTGACGCCAAGGTCATGAGTGATGAGCGTGGCCTCCGACATCCTGCCCTGCGAGTGTGACTTTAAGATTTGCCGCGATTGGATACATGGATGCCGTGAAGACTGGGGCGGGATCTGCCCTGGATGTAAAAGAGCCCTATAAGAACACCGACTTGGATGAGATTGCCGTGGATAATGCCCGTCCTCTTTCTCTCCCGCCCCCCGTTGGCATGTCTAAAAAACGGGCGCCGGTTGTCCCTTGATGAAGTCCACCAAATCAATGCTGACGAGGAGCCAAACCGGGCGACTTTGATCACAAACAGGTGGTTGTTTGAAACTAGGGGCACCTATGGATATGGTAACGCTATATGGCCCAAGGATGGAGGCTTCGGAAATGGGAACGAAGATGATGTAGCAGAGCCGGCTGAATTGTTGCACAAGCCTTGGAGGCCGCTTACCAGGAAGCTCAAGATCCCTGCTGCAGTTCTCAGCCCATATAGGTATCATCATCCCTCAAAACCACATTATCAAAACTCGTGGATTATTTATTGGTCGCTCTTTTACTAAAGTTCTCAGTTCCAGATACCCATTGCTTTGTGGCTGATTGTTGAAACCGATGTCTGGACATGGATGATCACTTCGTGTATGCCTTTCATCAACTTATGTAAATAAAAGTGACAAAAAATCAGATAAAGAAAATTGTACACCACAGTTGAGTACCAGCATATGGATGATGTATCACCCTGACAACAATAGAGATCAACCACAGCCAAATTCCTGTTTGTGAAACTTGATGAACAGACTTTGGGAGAATAGGAAAACTTGTATGCGTGTCTATTCAAGTTCATTGTCCTAAGATTTTGCATTTGCTGACTTGCAGGCTTCTGATTGTTGTTCGAATGGTTGCACTTGCGTTGTTCTTGCAATGGAGATTGACTAATCCTAATAAGGCTGCTCTCTGGCTGTGGGGAATGTCCGTGGTTTGTGAATTGTGGTTTGCTTTCTCTTGGCTGCTTGACCAACTGCCAAAGCTCTGCCCAGTTAATCGCGCTACGGACCTTAATGTCCTGAAAGAGAAATTTGAAACACCAACTTTGAACAATCCAACTGGGAAATCCGATCTCCCGGGCATAGATATTTTTGTCTCCACCGCCGACCCGGAAAAAGAGCCGCCTCTTGTAACAGCAAACACTATATTGTCCATTCTTGCTGCCGACTACCCAGTGGAAAAGCTGGCTTGCTATGTTTCTGACGACGGGGGTGCGCTTTTAACTTTTGAGGCCATGGCTGAAGCTGCAAGCTTTGCAAACGTATGGGTTCCTTTCTGCAGGAAGCATGGTGTTGAGCCGAGGAATCCAGAATCTTATTTCAACTTGAAGAGGGATCCTTACAAGAATAAGGTGAAACCTGACTTTGTGAAGGACCGTAGGAAGAGTGAAGCGTGAATATGATGAGTTTAAGGTTCGTATAAATGGTCTGCCCGACTCCATCCGTCGACGTTCCGATGCCTATAATGCCAGGGATGAGCTCAAGGCGATGAAGCTTCAAAGACCAAAATAGAGAAGATGATCCCGTGGAGCCCATCAAGATCCCTAAGGCTACATGGATGGCCGACGGTACACATTGGCCAGGAACTTGGTTGAGTCCTGAACCTGAGCACTCCAAGGGTGATCATGCGGGCATAATTCAGGTACTTCGACCAATAGATGGAAAATCCTGAGCATTGGGATTAGGACCTTTTGTTTAGTTGAAAAGTTCTTTTTTGCTGACAAGCTAAAGACTACTATATTGTCTGAAATTTACTCAGGTTATGTTAAAGCCTCCAAGCGATGATCCTCTTCTCGGTACTGCTGAGGATGGAAAGTTGATTGAGCTTACAGATGTTGATATCCGTCTCCCACTTCTGGTTTATGTATCTCGTGAAAAACGTCCTGGCTATGATCACAACAAGAAGGCTGGTGCTATGAATGCTCTAGTTCGAGCCTCAGCCATCATGTCCAATGGTCCCTTCATCCTTAACCTCGACTGTGACCATTATATCTACAATTCACTGGCTCTCAGGGAAGGAATGTGCTTCATGATGGATAGAGGGGGCGACCGCTTATGGTACGTCCAATTCCCTCAAAGATTTGAGGGTATTGACCCTTCTGATCGATATGCAAATCACAACACTGTTTTCTTTGATGTGAACATGCGTGCACTGGATGGCATCCAAGGTCCAGTATATGTGGGTACTGGATGCCTCTTCAGAAGAATTGCTCTTTATGGCTTCGATCCTCCTCGATCGAAGGAACACCACCCGGGCTGTTGCAGCTGTTGCTTTCCTCGTCGCAAGAAGGCTTCTGGTACTTCTGAAGAGAAAAGGGCATTAAAGAATGGGCGACTCTGATGATGAGGAAATGAGCCTTTTCTCTTCTCCCTAAGAAGTTTGGGGAACTCAACTTTCCTTATAGATTCAATCCCTGTGGCTGAGTTCCAAGGCCGCCCCCTTGCCGATCATCCTGCTGTGAAGAATGGACGCCCGCCTGGTGCTCTGACTATTCCGAGGGATCTTCTTGATGCATCAACCGTTGCCGAAGCAATAAGTGTGATTTCCTGTTGGTATGAAGATAAGACAGAGTGGGGACAACGTGTTGGGTGGATATATGGCTCCGTGACGGAAGATGTGGTTACTGGGTACAGGATGCACAACAGGGGTTGGAAATCGGTTTATTGTGTGACCAAACGTGATGCCTTCAGGGGAACAGCCCCCATCAATCTTACTGACAGGCTCCATCAAGTCCTCCGTTGGGCCACTGGATCCGTTGAAATATTCTTCTCCAGGAACAATGCCCTCCTGGCTAGCCCCAGAATGAAAGTGCTCCAGAGGATAGCCTACTTGAATGTTGGCATTTACCCCTTTACATCCATTTTCTTAATCGTTTACTGCTTCCTACCTGCACTTTCCCTCTTCTCGGGCCAGTTCATCGTGCAGACTCTAAACGTCACGTTCTTGACCTACCTCCTCATAATCACTCTCACATTGTGCATGCTTGCCATACTGGAGATTAAGTGGTCTGGCATTGAGCTGGAAGAATGGTGGAGGAATGAGCAATTTTGGCTGATTGGAGGTACTAGTGCACACCTCGCGGCAGTGCTTCAGGGATTACTCAAGGTCGTCGCTGGAATAGAAATCTCATTCACGCTTACTTCAAAGTCAGGCGGTGATGACGTGGATGATGAGTTTGCCGACCTCTACATAGTGAAATGGACATCCTTGATGATCCCGCCTGTAACAATCATAATGACAAACATGATTGCGATCGCGGTTGGCTTTAGCAGGACTATCTACAGCACAATTCCCCAGTGGAGCCGCTTGATTGGTGGTGTTTTCTTCAGCTTCTGGGTGTTGGCTCATCTTTACCCCTTTGCAAAGGGGCTCATGGGAAGACGGGGCAGAACTCCAACCATAGTCTTTGTCTGGTCAGGACTCATCGCGATCACCATATCCCTTCTTTGGGTGGCCATCAACCCCCCTGCTGGATCCACCCAAATTGGAGGCTCCTTCCAGTTCCCTTGACAGGGTAGTTTCTTTCATGAAAACTTATATTCTGCAACAGACACCATCCCCCTGCCAACCAACATTCCTTTCTTTTTTTTTTTTTCTTACTGAATCTTGTTGGATCGGACATAATGTTATAGTTCTCCTGATTCAAGGGCATTTTATTTTTTTATTTTTTTGGCATGTAGACATGAAAAGCCCCGATGGGTGGGTGATCAGGTGAAGTAGCATGAATTTGTTCTATCCTAAATTCGTCCAAAAGTATGTCCTGACCAGAATACAGATCCGAGTAACACAGCAGGTTACTTATCTGTAACACTGTTACAGATAGGTGACAGATGCAGGGGAACATCCAGCCGCACTACAGCAGACGGCAGCATGAAATGAGTGTCGCTCGTACCATGTCGGGTGAATGAATTGAAGGCGGGGATCCCTCTTGAAGGCGGGGATCCCTCGCTCAGGCCCGCTGGCCGGGAATTAAGGGAAGAGGGTGTATGTGTGTCCGGATGCATGTCTCAACTAACTTCCCATGGCTTAACACAGACCATTTTAATAATTCCATCTCCTGATAAAAAGAGCTAACCAAAGGAGGAAGGTTTTCTTGCCATCGAGATGGTCGAGTTTGTCACCATGTTAGTTGTCCTCGCCACACTTGCCTCCTCGTCATTTTTCATTGCACCACGGGATGGCGATCAAGCCGTGGCCATCAATGAGATGACATCAGCTTGCTACTTTCCTTTGTGATGCTCCTCCTCGCCATATACCCGGCAAATCACAGCTGGGGCAACATCACTTTCTTGTTGCAAACCCTTTCCAACAACAGGCTTTCCATCCATGGTCCGAGTTCCTGCCTCTCCATGCTATTCCACCGCCTTTACTCTTCGATTACCTGCAGCACCTCCCGACGGGTTTGGTGCTGCCTACTCTGGAGC
Source organism: Melastoma dodecandrum (assembly GCA_029817715.1). Classification (NCBI taxonomy): domain Eukaryota; kingdom Viridiplantae; phylum Streptophyta; class Magnoliopsida; order Myrtales; family Melastomataceae; genus Melastoma; species Melastoma dodecandrum. Next base: position 20,289 of record JARUPY010000333.1, read on the forward strand.
CTGAGTACATGTTTGGCATCGACAACCAGGGAAGGACATACTCCTTCCTGAACAACTTAAGGTGCGTTTGTGTCACAGGGTCTTCGATAAGATGCCATGGCATCAACAGCATACTTCCGGCATCGATCGTTTCTCCATCGACTCGTTGCTATAACGTACCCTGTCGAACCCGAAGCTCAGGGATTGCTATGGCCGCCTTCCGAGGGAAGTAGTAGTAGATATTGAATAAATTCTCGTTGTAGGAGGAATACAACGAGGTGGACTCTGGATCCACTCCCCCTCCCTCCCTTAAAAAAAAAATCATATTTCTTTAGTTTTGGTGGGTGTGGGGGGGTAGGTGGCAAAATTTAGAGAAGAGAGAAAAGGGGTAACGAGTGGGGAGACGAAATGGAAGTTGTTTGGGGAGGGGGGGGGGGGGGGTAGGTTGAGAGCGTGCGCGCTGCTAACCTCTCAGTCTCCCCCGCCTTTCATTTGCCCAAATCCACCCCACGCCTAACTCCTGGTCATCCCTTTGCCTCAACCTCCCCTCCACATTTTCCCACCTAAAGTCATGTTTTTAATGCACCCCCTTCTGCCTGTCCATCTTCTTCCTTCCTCCCCGAAACGACGATCACCCCTTTTATCACATAAGTGAATGCGTCCGAGGGAAAGAGAGTAGGCTCACCATGATTACCATCGCCCCATCCCAAAGCAGCTCCCCAGATGGTCCAGCTCCTGCCCCAGCCCCCAACCCCGGGTGCATCTTCCGATCGAAGCTCCCCGATATGCCCAATTCTAACCACCTGTCCTTTATCGGACCGGCCCAGCCGAGCCCAACGAGATTCCTGAGAGTAGCCCGCTAAGCTATATATACTAGGCCTGACTCATTTCTTTATCCGATGTGTGATTGGGTTTGGAATTGGGCCCCCTCAAACCCAAGCCCACATATGGGCTCACAAACCGACACCCTTTTTGGGTTGAACCGAACCACACACAACCCACATACGGGCCCACAAGCCAGTACCTTTTTTGGGTTGCACCGTTGTTAGAATATCGGACTGGCCCATATGTCGAGCTCAGCATACAAGCTCAATGGAGTTTCTCTCTGAAACCAAGAGAGAGTAGCCCGTTAAGCTATATATACTAGGCCGGACTCATTTATCTATTCGATGTGGGATTGAGTTTACTATATAGCAACCTTTTTCAACAGACTCCTTTTCTCACTCCTTTTCCTACTTCGACACCTACCTCATCTCTCGCAGGGTCTCTGCTGGCCTCCACAACCTCGGCATCCACCAGGGTGATGTCATCTTGACTCTCCTCCCTAACTATGCCGTGTTTGTCTTCTCCTTCATGGGCGCCTCCATGATCGGTGCCATTATCACCACAGCCCGAGTTTGTCTTCTCCTTCATGGGCGCCTCCATGACCAGTGCCATTACCACCACAACTAACCCCTTCTACACTCCCATCGAGATCCTCAAGCAGCTCAAGGCATCCAGTGCCAAGCTCATCGTCACCCAATCCCAGCACGTTGACAAGCTCACTTGAGATCTGTGGGGCGACCACCCCTCCTTCCCCATTGTTACCACGGACGATCCCCTTGAGAACTGCCTCCACTTCTCGGTGCTGAGCGAGGCCAATGAGGAGGACGCCCCCAAGGTAGATGTCGACCCGGACAGCCCGACAGCGCTACCGTTCTCGTCTGGCATGACAGGGCCGCCCAAGGTGTAGTACTAACGCACCGAAACCTAATAAGGAGCATAGTGCAGTAGGTGGACGGGGAGAACCCGAATCTATACCTGACCAAGGAGGACGTGGTGATGTGTGTGTTGCCCCTGTTCCACATCTACTCCCTAAACAGCGTGCTGCTGTGCGCACTGAGGGCAGGGGCCAAGGTGCTGCTGATGAAGAAGTTCGAGATAGGGTCGTTCCTGGAATTGATAGAGAGGCACATGGTGACGGTGGCGGCGGTTGTCATCCTGTTGTGAAGCATCGTCGTCCCGTTGTCAGTTGTAAAGCACAGTCGTCCCGTTGTCATCATCTCTTTTGTTGTTTGTCATTTTCATTATGTCTGTAAGTGAGGTAAATACTCAACCTCTGTAATTCAATACCGTTTTGATATCAATTTAAGTATTTGTTTCCTTTTCAATACGTGTTGCGGAAATACAATTCCACGCCAACACCCTTTCCTTGGCCGACTTCAGGACTTTCCTCACCACTGACGCCATTTCTTCGATTCCCTTTCTTCTCTTTCTCCTCTGGTCCTTGTAGCTGGGGATGAGAAAAAGTTTGGAATTCAAATACCGAACCGAAATTTTGATAATTAAGTATTTGGAATTCGACATTTAGTTCAGCAAAAAGTTTATAATATAATTCAGTATTCGATACAAATTCGGTATTTAAAAAATTAAATTCGAAATTCCAAATAAACAGATATTTATTTGAATCGAATATCGTTTGGGCTTTCGGCCGATCTGGCCTTAATTCTTAGGCCTGCCTAGCCTAAGTCCAAATCGCCTAGGGTTTGAATTTGTCTCCTCAAGCCAAGCCCGCTTGACAGCCTCCTCCTACCCGCCTCCGCCTCCACGTCCACCTCCTCCTCCAACCCGCCTCCTCCACCGCCTGAAGACTCGGATGTTTTACTTCCGTTGATGAAGTACTCGAGGGAGCCCGATAATTCCACAAGTGTAAGAGCAGGAGTTACCCTTCGGGGAGACTATTGTTAATCCAATTGGATTTTGGTTTCTCATGGGAAAGTTAGTTGCTTTATAGGGGGTTTTGATTTCGATGCATTTTTAGGCTCATTGTTTCATGGGTGGGGTATTAAGAAGGGGAATGGTGCTCGGCATAGGAGAGGGTCGTGGATTAGAGGTTGGAACCACAGTCGCCGATTGTTCCATCTTGAATTGTGGCTTTTTCTCTCTTTATTTTTTTCTCATGTTTGGGTGGATGAATTTGAGTTTTAGTGGACTTTTATTGGATGAATGGTTAAGTGTCATCTCGTGCTAACTACATCCTCCTGACGTCGTCAAGCGGTATTCCATTTTTTTCCTGCTTTCGGTGGGGCCGCATGGTCTATTACCAATTCCTTGTCGAACAAACATAGGCAAAATTAATATTATTAGTTGAAAGCAGTTTTCCTTTGGATGCGCCGTTCTGGTAAATAATCTGACTATTGTCGGGGGATATACATAGGCGGAGGATGCCAATCCTCGTTTCCCTCTTTCATCCCTCTATCTTTGAGTTCATTTTTTGTTGAATGATTTTTCTGGCAATACTTCCATTCATATATTTTGCTTTGTGCCATGCTGTGCCCCCATTCTCCTATTATTTATCTTTTGCTCAATTTATGGGCTTACATTTTTTATTTATGCGGGCTTGGGCTCATAATTCGGCCCAATTAAAAACTTGGAACTTTCACCGTCGAACCGAAATATCGAAATCATTTCGGTATTTGAAAGTTTTGAATTCGGTTAGATATTTAGATGGCGAAATTTTGAAAGTTCGATAATCGGTATTTCGATATTTGGTTCGGTTTGGATTCAGAACGTTAAACCAGACTTGTAGCCGGGGATGTTTTGGGCTTCACATATTTTTGATACTGGGCCGGGCCCAAAGTAAAAATAATATGAAAGGGCCGGGGGGTTTGATGACGTGGCAATAAGGTATTGGATGGAGCACCGTGGCAAAGCGCAGAACAAATAAGAAATGACGCGCAACATCAACGATTGAATTTTGATTTTAGATTAATCCGGGAGGAATTGGGTGTGGTGGAATCCAATCCCATCCGATCGAAGCCTAGGGAAGGTAAACCCATCCGATCGAAGCGTTCTGATTGTTCTTTGTTCCCCTGATGCAACAACTGACTTTTGTTTTTTGGCCCCCGATCCCTCCTACTGCTCCTGCTCCTGCTGATCGTGATAGTTTTCGGGGTGTGGTCGCTCCTAATCTGTTTGTTTCTTTCTTTTGGTGGCTGGATTGCAATTTTCTTTGTAGAAAGACGATACCAAAGATGATGAGACTGCAGACGTACGCGGGGTTAAGTCTGTTGGGGACTTTAGCAGTTATTTATCATGCTTTCGGCAGCAGAGGCCAGTTTTACCCGGCTATGGTCTACTTGTCCACCTCCAAGATCAACCTGGTCCTTCTCCTCAACATGGGCCTCGTTCTCATGTGCGTCTTGTGGCAACTCACCAAGCGATTCTTCCTCGGCTCCCTCCGCGAGGCCGAGGTCGAGAGGCTCAACGAGCAGTCCTGGCGTGAGGTCATGGAGATACTCTTTGCCATCACCATCTTCCGCCAGGACTTGTCCGTCTCTTTCCTTGCAATGGTTACCACTCTACTGCTTATCAAGTCTTTGCACTGGCTGGCCCAGAAGAGGGTCGAATACATCGAGACCACCCCCACTGTTCCCATGTTGTCCCACCTGAGGTTCGTCTCTTTCATGGGCTTCCTTCTCATCCTCGATTCCCTCTTCCTCTACAGCTTCCTGAAGTTCCTCATTGAGACTCGTCAGGCTTCTGTCTCCCTTTTCTTTGCCTTCGAGTAAGTTGGCCTCGTCTCAATCCCCCTTCACTTCTCTGTCCGGCACGACATTTTCCCTTCTTTTTAGCAGTTGTTAATTACAGTAGTGGTACCTGTGGTAGTCTCTTTGCAGACAAATTATGCTGATTAGAGCAAGAGTCTGAGCTCTGTTTGATGGACCTTGAGCAACTTTTAAAATTCACACGAACAGCTTGAATGAAAGATCTGTTGGCTATTAACTTTGTTAGGACACAACTTGATAATGTTTGAAACAGTCCTTCAATCACTGTCAAGGGCCATCATTAATGCTTGTATATCTACCTTATTGTTCTGTCTCAGGTACATGATACTAGCGACGACAACAGTTTCAACTTTTATAAAGTATGTTTTCTATGTAAGCGACATGCTAATGGAAGGACAATGGGAAAGAAAAGCTGTTTACACTTTCTATTTGGAACTAGTTCGCGATTTGCTTCACCTCTCACTGTATATGTGCTTCTTTCTCGTCATATTCATGTAAGCCCTTCTCCCTGGTTTCTGTTCTTTTCCAATTGCAAGCCTCTCTGTGCTTAAGTTGTTTTGCCCTCATCTTGTCTTAACATCTTCTGTGGACATGCTCTAGTATTTTTTCGACTGCTCGAATCGGGTATGTATAGTGTCAAAAAATCCACCACTCGGGTATGTAGAGTCAAAAAATCTACCACAAGTAACATATGCTAAAGAAATCATAGGTTAGATTGCAATTAAGACAAGCTGTCCGATTATTTGCCGCATTATGTCAAATGGTCTATCGTTTGTGGATGTTATAATGATAAAAAAAGCTTTTGTAGTTTAGTATTGGCAAGCCTAGCCACTATTGCCCCTCGGATGGCTGTAGACAATGCCCTAGGTTAGGTTCTGAAGCCCTGAGCCAAGTGGTCTTTTATAGATATTTGTTTTGTCACTGTGTCTTCCTACCAGCAATTTTCCGGGACTTATTTATTTATTTATTTATTTTTGGTTGGGGGGGGGGGGTGGTTGCTTGTAAGTTTTTATCCTTCTTAAACCTTGGCGCTTTTTGTTGGCTTATTTATTTTTGCTTCTTGTAGGAATTATGGTGTGCCTCTGCACTTGATAAGGGAGCTGTACGAGACATTTAGAAACTTCAAAATTCGTGTTGCGGACTATATCCGATATCGAAAGATCACTTCTAACATGAATGACAGATTTCCGGATGCAACACCTGAGGAGCTTAATGCGTCAGTATCTGAAATAGATTTGGCCTCTGGCAATCATACCTTTGCTCTTTGTATTGTCATAAATTTTAAAATGTTCTTGTTTTTATTCTTAATGGTGATGCAGAAGTGACGCAACATGCATTATCTGTCGTGAAGAGATGACAACTGCGAAGAAACTAGTTTGTGGACACCTGTTTCATGTGCATTGCCTTCGATCATGGCTAGAAAGACAACATACCTGTCCTACTTGTAGAGCCCTTCTTGTGCCTCCAGAAAGTGGAACATCTACAGCTGCAGGACATGCCCAACAATCGGATTTTCGTCCACAAGGTAATTGTTATCTGTCAAATGGGTGGTTATTACTGTTTGATTTATGGGTGTGTCATACATGCACTGGTACTCTTAAATGAATGACATAGTAATGGAAATAAGAATAACAATTGCTGACTGCTATAGTTATGCTCAGGCTCAAAGATGGACCTTTCTTCTGTTTAAGTTGCTTAATGCTATTGGAAGTTTAAATCCGCTCTTATTGCATACATTTTGGAACAGCAACTGCAGCCATGGGTTCTTCATCACAGGGTCAGGCAGATGGCGAGTTAAATGGAAACAACCTGAGTAGGCATCAAGCCAGAATTCAAGCTGCTGGTGCTGGTGCTGCTGTCTATGAAAAATCTTTTGTATATCCTTCTCGAAACACACTAACATGGTCCATCACTACTCTCAGCTAAAGTTATCTAGTGCAATCTGCTTTGCTTTTCGATGCTTTCATGGCATTTCCAATGAATTTATGTGGCATGCAAATAAAGTTCAAACACCAAGTCAAATATTACTGTTGATTTGGATTTCCTACAATTTGATACTAGAAAACAGATAAAAATATCTTTTGTTTATTAGTTGTGCAATCCGCTATTTAGTTCTTCTAAGCATGTTGTTGGGTGTGAGATGTGAATCTTCTCACATACTTTTGCCTCAGCCCTCTTCTTGAACGGGCTCAGATCTCTGCTTGGATGTTATTTGCAGGTCTCCTGGATATGCCTATGTGCCTCAGGTTCCAAGGCCCCTTTCTGATTCTTCCACTGGAGAATCAAGCGTCCAGCAGGATTCTTTAGATCTCCGCCAATTGTTTGTTTATGTTCCATATCACAATCCCAATGCTTCCCCAACGTCTGTAGAGAGATCAGAACAGGTCCATAGCATGTCTCAGCTCCAATTGGAAGCTAATGAAAGGGTTATCCTTCAGCAGATTGAGGTTAATTTTATACACACTTGCATATGCCTTTGCTTTTAAAGTAACTACATTATGTCTGTCATTATGGACATTTTCTGGGAGATTCCTGAATGTGGTTGCTTGTGTGTGTTTTATTTTGGACAGACACTGCAGAAGCAACTGGAAAATTTGCGGAATGTCAATGCCGGCGGCAGGACGAGTGGTTCGACAATGCCAGAGGATCACAAGGGTAAATCGGTTTTAGGCTCACCGAGGACTGTTGCTGGGGCTACTTCTGATGGGGATGATTTGAATCCAGTTGGCAGGTAGATTTCCCTGATGAAGGTAAATGCACTCGTAACATAGATCAGGGAGGCTTTTTTTTACATCCTTGGGTTTTCTTGGGATTATTGGAGTGGCGTGGATTTGCCTGCTGTGAATTCATGCTTATAGTGAAACAATGCATGTTCCAACGGGGTTGGTGTTTCTGAGGTACCCCGAAGAAATGTATCGTTTTCTCGTTTGTCATGGAAAGTAAGGAAAAGGCCAGTACCTGGCTAACATTCGTTATGTTACATATTGTAGAATATGAAGGGTCGAAGGGGGCCGATATAGAGATAAGAGTAATTTTTATGACCATTCGCTGCAGGCTATGGAACAATTTTGATTTAAATCCTACAATACAGGGGTCGTGAGTTAATGTAGAATATTATCCCTTGTATTAGGGAGGGTACGCAGCAAAAATGCCCCTCACGGAAGATTCCGTGAGTACGAAACAGGGCACTGTTTTGCGCTTCAAAACGAGCTTTTTTGTGAAGTAGCAATGAGCTATGTTCTTTTGTACGGGCTACTTTTATAAAATATGAAACACTATCATTGGCTTCATATTTTTGTAAGTACAAAACTCAATTAGTGAGACCCAAACTTATCTTCAAACATAAAATTCGAAACTTAATTGTAAATATTTTATTTTTATAGATAGCCACTCCCCTAAATTACGGACTCATTCTTTAATTCTAAAGTTTCTTCCATTCTCAGCATTAGGGTCACGCGCAGCGCACCCAAGGGACCAGGCAACGACTTATGTCCGGTCTCCATCCTTGATCTCCCACTTTGTTTTGGGTGCCGTCGAGTATTGTGCCATATGCGCATGGGAGGATTGATGCTTTCCTGTCTGTAAGAGTAAAGCGTTTGTGTGGTTGCGTTATGTTGTTGACTTGGGCTGACTTAGGTGATAGAATATCATTAAGAATATCGTCATGTTGTATCCTTGGATAGTCCCATTACGTCTCGGTGTACACAAATGCAAATGGGGTTGTCCTTGCGAGGACACCCAAGTGGCGTAAGGTGGGTGGTGGGTGTTTAGAACCTTGTCATGATCCCTGATTCGAACCCCATCACGCACACTCCACTTGGAAAATTAAGATTGGTCTCCTGGGTGATGGCTAATAAAGCCCAGGAGCCGCCCACCTGCTGGGCCTTTGGGTCTCAACTGAAATTGGACCGACAGGGGAGCAGGCCTCAAGTCGGGCCCAGAGGAGATGTAGAGGGGCCGAGCCTGAGGCTCGCAGGCTTGTAAAAGAGCCTCCGAACCTCGTGAGAGGGCTCGCAAAAAGTAAGTCCACCACGAACCCCGCTGATATAAAAAAAAATGGAAATGGGGTTCGGAGAAGACTTCATTTCCTTCATGTCATGGTTCTTAATTCCCTTGTAACTGTCCTAAAATGTGGTGACATGCTATGATGATCTGATGTGCTGGTTTTATTTACTCTCAAATTTAGAAAACATGGATACAAGAGATATTGCAATTGGAGAGCAAATTGTGGTTAATTTAGAAATGGAAGCTAGTAGTAAAATAACAGGGAAGTGAGTGAACGACACTAGTTGATAAGGTATGTAGTGTGATTTTGGTAAATATTTATTTATTTTTTGAAAGAGTTATTCATGATGTGTGATAATCGGAACGATCATGGAATTACATACAAATATAATGTAGTCCAAAAAAGATGACCAATTTATTTAGATTTTTTGACTATGTAAGAAGAGTTGCATTGAAGAAGATTGACTTTGATGAGTTGCTTCTTGTTGCAACTAAGAATGTTAATCATCGAGTTTTAAAGCATGTCATAAGCAACTTCAACCCTGCAATGCAACGATAATCAATAATATCGAGCATGAATTCATGCCAAGTGATGTGGATGCATTTATTGAAGTAAGATGTAGTCAGATTCCAGTTCCTTTTAGGGGTTCATGTTGTTTAGCAACAAAAATTATGGGCCACAGATCTCAGCTCAATATGTGGATCGACGGTCCAAAATACAGGCCCAAGGAAGAAAAATCCAGGAAGGAGGTGACCATGGATATACACCAGGAGAAGGCTTGCTGGGCGAAGGGATCACCAAGTGACGGGATTACCAGGCGACGAGCGACAACAGGTCGGCGAAGTGACAAGCGACACTCAGACTGGACGAGCGATGAAACTCTACAGCAAAGGCTAATGGACGACATAGTCGATCAGTCAGCTGTTAAGGAAGGCTCCAGAAGATCTCGGGATCCGGAAGGAGATTGTTGCCAAGTTTACTCATGTAAAGGATATATTCCATGGAGACTGGCAGCAAAGGAAGCATAATATATGTGCAATATTACATTACCGTATATACATAGGTCTAGCTTAGTATAAATAGTTGTTCTTAGGCATTGTATACACACACATTAACACCTCTTTACAGACGGACATATATTGTCGATTTATCTTTCCAGCGTTCAAGCTCTCATTGTGCTCATGCGTTCTTGCTCATTTTCGAAGGCATCGTCGATGGCATTCATAAGTGCTTCCGCTTAGGGGTATTCGTCCGTTGTCTTCTCATCTTCTTTACTTTTATTTCATACGGCGACCACATATTCACGAATCCTCCGAGCACCAGTTGACTCGTAGTACCAAAGATTTCCAACGTTTTCGGATCCGGCTTGCCTGCGGTCACTTCCGGAGCGAACACGCCTTTGGCGACCACAGTGGGAGCAACTAGGCTAACACGATGCCAACGACCTGATCTGGTCTTATCTCAAACAATCCCGGAGGCAACAACTCCGATGGAGAAAAGAGCAGCGATGGACGTAGCTCAAACCCAACCTTGGCTGAAGAGTTATCGGCCATCATGAGTACTCTCCATCTCTTAATGGAGAAGGTCGGCGCTATCAATCAGAAACATGATGCCTTCAAGGAGACAATCAACTCCAAGATGGAGGCTGTTTTTCAAAACCTCGGGACTGTGTCAGGGGCACCATCAGGTAGCCCCGTAGGCAATAGGGGCGAATCAACGACTAGGCATCAGCGTGATTACTATTCGCACAGAGCGGTAATCGCTGAAGAAAAAAGGAAGGTTGACACTGAGGATGTCCCTACCTTCATTAGTCCTGGGAGGACAATATACAATAACCAACCACTAGTGATAAACGAAGGCAAGAGGGTAGTACTACAAGTCCATCATACAGCATACGAACCTCCGTTCGGGAGAAGGGAAGAATTCATCAGGCCCGCAGAGAGCGAGTTTGTTTGCCCTGTTGAGGATCAAAGACATTCTGAGTATATTCCCCAGCCGACACGAAGGAGGGAAACAACAATGCCCGAAATCATCCCACCGTCAGAGCTTTCGCTTGAGATCAGAGACTATGTTACGTAATTAATCGAATGGGCGATCCCTGGGACAGATGACACGAATGATATTCAGCTCTATTGGGCCCCTTAAATTGAAAACATCGATCAGGACTATCATTTTCCAAGGGGATACCGTGTTCCTGAATTCGCCCGCTTTTCGGGTAAAGAAGGAATTTCGCCTGTTGAACACAGTGCCCGTTTCACTCACCAAGCTGGGGAGGCTGCCACGAATGCTTTCTGAAAACTACGTCTGTTTCCAAGCTCTATTACATGAGCTGCTTTCACGTGGTACATAAACATTCCCCATAATTCAGTGAGAAACTAGGAGGATATGCAAGTCCAGTTCACGCTGGCATTTGCCCAAACTAATCCAGTGGTGACCCTACATGACCTTACTCATATGACACAGCAGCCAGGCGAACCCGTGGCTGTGTTTCTAAATAAATTAAGGAAGGCACGACTGAGGTGTAAAACTTCCGTGTCTGTGGCTGAGCTTATTGCTATCGCCTAGGATTTCCTCCTCCTTCGCTTGAGAAAGAAGCTGGAGGAAGAAGTGTTCAAAGACTGGAACGAATTAGCCAGAAGGGCTATTCGGTACGAGAATCTCCTTAGGGAGAAAACTCAGTCGCAAGGGAATTTGATAGCGGGACCTTTGGTAACCTATTAGGCTAAACCAGTCGTAGACATAAACGTCGCGAAGAATGTGAAGGGACAACCTCTGACATGCGACGAATTAGCAAAAAAGAACTTTCGGGCCAAAGCATATCGTAAAACTCAGGAAGCGAGAAAATACTCCTTCAATGAGTCGAAAACTGACGAGATCTTTGAGTTTATGCTTCAAAACGGTCAGATTCGACTGAAATCAGGCCATAGAATTCCTCGTACTGAGAGAGAAAAGTCGAGGAACTTCTGTAAATGACATGGGTCTTTCACCCATACTACCAAAGACTGCATCACGTTTAGAAACTTGGTGCAGGACCTTATTGAGTCTAAGGAGTTACGCTTCCCAGATTCACAGGATCAGACGTTAACAGAGACACATCCCTTTGATGATTTAATCGATGTGGATACCTTTAACGTTAATTGTCTAACCACTTCTCCTTCGCTAATGCAGGAATGTAAAGATCAATCGCCTGAGACCGGTGAGACGCTCATAGCCAACATGCTGCTCAAGCAACTTTTGAGCAAAGGAATTTTGCAGTACCCTGCTGATTTAAAGGGGATGTGACACGATCGTTGCTGTTGGCACATGGATTCCTCGCACACCACCGATAAGTGCCAAACCTTCAGGAAATACTTGCTAAACGAAAGAAAAGCTGGCCGGTACGACCTTAATCGCCATTAAGAGATGGCGATAGGAATCCATAGTGGTTCGAGAGTATACCGACGTGGGGATAAACACTCGGAACAAACGAGTCATCCACAGAAGGAAAACAAAGGGCTTTGTACTCCTGAAAAGCTCTTGTGACAGGGACTCGAAGGAGAAAGTGGATCAGGGTGAAAAGAAACCCACACAAAGAGGGTCCCTAGGTGGCGGGCCACAGATCGCCTCGGACCTCGGCAGGCGAAAGAAAGTCCAAAACAACAAAACCACTCTCGAGGCGATGACGAAGTGATAAGAAAGGACACCTCAATTGCTCAGTTTCTAACAGCTGAAGCAAAGTGCTCATCACCCAGATGTCTCAGCTCTGCTGCAACCAATACTTCTTGCTTCTAGCTGGATTAGATCCAAAGGCAAGATCAAGCTGGAAAAGGTCGATCCTCCGTCAGGTAACCTGTCCGACTCCTAATTCACTCATTACTCGGAGACTTCTCCTAAAAAAGATTTCAAAAGGGGTTATGACCCACATAGAATGGAGTTTGTTCGGGTTGATAATCGCCTACAACCCTTCGAGAATTTACGCATTATCCGCTTACCTGTCCTTCCAAATACAGGGACATGGCAGAAAGTGGGCACGGGAACACAACCTCAGCTACCCACCGAGAAAACCAGGAAACACAGAGAAAGAAGGGCGCGACATGCCGCAAAGAGACGTGCTAAGCCAGCAGTCCCTAACGCCCAAAAAAGCAAGGAGCCGAGCAAAAGTGACCTTACATCCAATTCGCTGAGTGACTATAATCCACTTCAATTGGGGACTCCACCCAAGGCGAATGAAGCTCCTCGCAATGTCCTTATGCTACCGGCTGAATTTGCCAAGAGGGAAGACAGTTAATTCCATCCTCTAAATTTAACATTCCCACTGAAATACCACGGAATCAATAATGTGGTGGTATGTGGAAACACATGTTTCCCCTCCATATTCGAGCGGCAACCAATAATGTGGTGGTATGCCGAGTTCTCATCGATAACGAGGCGACCATCAACCTACTACCCCTTGAAGTTTACAAAAGCTTAGGGGATGAAATAGCTGAGCTTGGAAAAATTGACGTAAGAGTCAGTGGGTTCAATGGAATTACCTCATATTGCTTGAGAGTAGTTTCTGCTAAACTCCGAGTAGGAACGCATGAAAAGACGGCGGCTTTCTTTGTTATAAACATAAAGCCCTCCTTTAATGCTTTGCTTGGAAGGGATTGACTCAATAAAGCAGGCGCCATACCCTCTACTCTTCACCAAGAACTTCTACTGTGGGGAAAATACGGTTTGGAAGTTGTTTATGAGGAAGCGAACGAAAAATCTAACATACCTTGTGTCTGCGCAGGAGCAGTTAAACGGGTGAAGGACATAACCTTAAAGCAGAGATATGCTATGGGAGACCCAAACGTTGGCCCTATAAGTGACACAGGCTATGAGTTCCTGGTCTCATACGACGGACCACCCGTGGCGCCGCCTCAAAACCCAATTATTCCGACAGGATGGGGCGATGAGTTACAGCTCGAAGCCAAGTAAGATCTCACTCCACTAGAGAAAGATATGCATGATGCTGGGATACGGGATGACAACAACACTCAGCAAACTGAGACGGACTTGGAGCCCGAAAGACTCCTCATCTCATCATCATCCAATGGAGAGTGAAACCGATCCAGTAGCTGATGTCCTAGAAAGATTAGCTAAATATAGGACATCTAGAATAAATGAGATTCGATGTAACTCGTCTTCTCCAGCATGCCAGGACATGCTAAGTACTTTTTCAAATAATAAAGAAGTCCCTAATACTTCTGTTACCCCTTGTGATCCGTTGAAAGAAATAAACTTGGGAACGGCTGATTCCCCACGTATTACATATCTCAGTTCGCTCATGAACGAAATAGATGCGCGCAGTATAAGCGAAGTCCTTCACATTTATAAGAATTGCTTCACTTGGGAGTATACCAAGATGTCAGGTCTCAACCGGGATTTAGTCGAGCATTGACTCCCAACATACAAAAACATCAAACCCGTGAAACAAACCCTACGGAGGATGTCGCAGGAAGTAGCCTAGATGGTCTATGATGAGATTATAAAGTTGTTCAAAGCCGGATACATAAGAACGGCTAAGTACGTCAACTGGACCTCCAGCATTGTGCTGGTCGTCAAGAAAAATGGAAAGATCAGAGTCTGCATAGACTTCTGTGATCTGAACAAAGCAACAACTAAAGATGAATACCCCATGCATGTCGCTGATGATCTCATAGACAAATCGGCAGGACACGAGCTAATGTCCTTTATGGACGGATATTCTGGGTATAACCAAATTACTGCATTCCGATGCCTAATAGAAATATTCGAATGGGTAGTAATGCCTTTCGGGTTGAAGAATGTAGGAGCCACCTACCAGAGAGAGATGAACTTAGTATTCGCCTCACTGATAGGAAAGACAGTTGAGGTATATATAGATGATGTTATGGTGAAATCTAAAAAGAGACAGGACCATCCTTCTCATTTAAGCGAAGCATTTGAAAAGATGCGAAAGCACAACCTTAAACTTAATCCACTAAAATGTGCCTTTGGAGTGCAAAAGGGGCAGTTTCTTAGTTTCCTTATGCACCAACGAGGAATCGAAGTAGACCCTTTGAAGACCCGCACCATTCAAAATCTTCCAGCTCCATAGAACAAGAAGGAACTTCAAGCCTTCCTCGGCAGGATAAATTATATCCGCCGATTTATAGGCAATGTCGCATCTAAGACAAGTGCCTTCTCGACCATCCTTAGAGGAAGACAAAAAGGAAAGATAAACTGGACATCACAACATGAGTGAGCGTTCCAGAATTTAAAAGACTACCTAGTCAATCCGCCTGTGCTGGCACCACCAAGTGCGGACCAACCGTACATTCTGTACGTAACAGCATCCCAGTCCACTATTGGATCAATGTTAGCACAAGAGCATGACGGAGTAGAAATGGCGATTTACTATCTGCCGTGCCTGCTCACAGAAATAGAACAAAGATACACCTCAACAGAAAAGATCTGCCTGGCGGTGTATTACTCAATAACAAAACTAAGACATTATATTGGGTCTAACGATGTGTACATCGTCTCCAAGACCCCGGTTACCAAAGTGTTCTTTGACAATCTCTTACTTATGGGAAGGATAGGCAAGTGGAACCTAGTGCTCTCAACCTATAATATCTATCATAAATCGCAAGCCTCAGTCAAAGGCTATGCTCTGGCCGAATTCATAACTCATTATGGTGAAGGCAATCTCGATTCCACACTCGAGGAAGATAGCCCGAGCGAAGGATAGATCGTTTGGTTTGATGGGTCCTCTAATAAATTCGGAGCTGGCGTGGGCGTCTTTATTGAGACACTAAGGAAAGCAGAAACCGGAGTGGCTTGTCACATCAACGAAAAAATAACCAACAATGAGGTAGAATGCGAAGCCTTAATCATAGCATTGCAGCTAGCACGGGACTGGAGGATGGAAACCGTAAAAATATGTGGTGATTCTCAACTAGTAATTCAACATATCCTGGACTTGAGTGGGTGCCATGCACCCAATCTTGGTAAGTACTTGCACAAAGCAAAGGAACTCTTCGCAAAGTTACACAAAGTCGAAGTAGTCCATGTAAAAAGAGACGACAACCAGGAGGTTAACCACTTAGCACAGTGTGCTTCCTGGTTGATTAGTGACTGGGAGACATCCAAGAGCAAAGCGACGTTGTTTGTAAGCAAACGACCAGAGTTCCACAATGATGGTGAGGAGAAAACTAAAGAGATCAACACCGCCGACTTGTTCGAATAGAAAGAGGACTGGCGAGAACCAATACGACAATTCCACAAGGATACCGGTACAAAAGTTGAAAGGAGAATTCGAGTGATTGCTAGACACTATGCACTCCTCGACAACACTCTTTATAGAAAAACCAACGAAGGCGTGCTTCTGAGGTGCGTCGATCTAGACGAAGCCATCCCAATCATGATGGTAACACATGAGGGATTGTACGGAGCACATCAAGCCGGAATTAAAATGAGCTGATCGATCAGAAGACACGGTTTCTACTGGCCATCAATGGTCAAGAATTGGATTGAGATGGCTTGAGCCTGTCAGACTTGCCAACAATGTGGGCCAGTGAAGCGAGCCCCCGCAACGGATATGAACGTCGTATGGCCTTTCAAGACATGGGCGTTAGACATCTTAGGAGAAATCCATCCTCACTCAACCAGAGGAGACGCTTATATACTTGTTGCCACCGACTATTTCACCAAATGGGTCGAGGCGGCAGCGTATAAGTTAATTAACCAGAAGGACGTCATCCAATTCAGTAAAGACTTCATTATCTATCGATATGGAGTACCTCAAAGCATTGTCGCAGACAATGCAATAGTATTCAACGGCGAACTTATGAATGAATTCGCCGAGGATTTTGGGTTCAAAGTACTCAAGTCAACTCCGTACTATTCTCAATCAAACGGGCACGCAGAAGCCTCTAACAAACTCATCAAACGAGTGATATAGAGGACGATTGGAAATAACCCACGAACATAGCATACCCAGCTCCAAGAGACATTATGGGCACTCCGGGTTACTAAAAAGGAAAGCATAGGCGTCGCACCGTTTAGCCTTATTTACGGCCACGATGCTATGCTCCCAATAGAAGTGTGGTACAAGTCGCTCAAACAACTCAAGCATTTGGGAGAATACGAAGGGTGCGATGAAGACATGCATGTTGAACTAGAAAACCTGAAAACCACCAGGATCAACGTGCTGAACCATCTAGAAGCTCATAAAAGAAACATCGCCCGCTACTATAACAAGAAAGTAGTTCCTCGATCATTTAGCGTGGGCGACCTAGTATGGAAGTTACGATTACCCGAAGGAGTCCTTGACTACTTCACGCCATTTCAAAACGTTTCCCCACAATCTGGGGGTAAATACAAACGTAAAAAATCAAGACTGAGGCACGGAATACAACATGAGTTTCAACCGGTCCGTCATCCCAGCTACCATGATTTCTTTCGCCTCAAAATCAAGGGCCTTGCCCCAGTCCCTCTCATACGCCGCTTTATTGTAGTTCAAGGTGGCACACTCAGTTGCCTCGTTCGCATGGGTAGTAGCCAACCTTGGGTCGATCTCAGCAAGATCTGTAGACGTAGCGTCCAACTCTCCCTAGAGGCGCTGGATAGCAACTTGTAGCTCCTCATTTCGCCTTAGAAGGGCAGCTTTCTTGCCAGAGAGCTCGGCTATCTGAGCAGAAGATGGAGGTGGTTGTGATAGAGCATTCTCCATCTTCTTTTGCTCCGTTTTCAGCGTGAGAGCCTCGCGTCGCTCGTCCCACGAGCACTAGAAAGATCGCCGGAGGAGGGCAATCAGGGTCGTCAACTCTGACGAACCAGCACCCACTCGTTCGAGCTCGCCCACCACGGATAGTAGCTTGGCAAAGTCCCCCTCTGTAGTAATTCTATGCTCGAGGAGGACAATGGCAGAGGCGAGCAAGGAATGCAAAGGATGTCACAAAGACACTAAATTCAGACGCAGAATAAAGGAGAATGATAAGCGATAGGAGTCTTAAATCACTCATCAAGGGCGTCTGCGCCTGTGAACCTTGGGGGGCTTCCATCATTTCCCCTAGGGGGCTCCTGTTCCCCCACCCTCATGTGTCTTCCTCGCATCGCCTGAGGATGACTCCACTATTTGGCCCGGGGAGGTCTCAGTCGCCTGACCCTGAAAGACTTCTGTCGCTTCGCCTAGTGATCACGCTTGTCGAAGGCGGCAAATTAAATACTCTAGCAAACCTAACTAACTTGTAGATAGGGTAAGTAGAGGTCGATCTCATAGAGAATCAACAAAGAAAGAAATTCCTAACGGTCACACATTTAACGATATCGAGGTCAAGTCAACAAGATGAATGATAATAAAAGAGAGAAATAAAATGCAAATAAACGGTAGTTCAATCAAATATTAAAAGCCTATGACTATCAATTTCCCTTAACGAATTATCTAACTCGTTCCTTCCTTTCTCCAGTTATCAAATTCTCAAGTTACTAACCTAGGGTTCGATTATCTCCTTACGGCTCTTCCGAAAGCTCTAAGGACGTACTCCCTGTATCGAGCTAATCACCCTATTCCTAGGCAATTAACTAGTGGGAACCCATTATGCAACAACCCTAAATGGCTACCTAAGGCGATTCGGTATATTCCTATCCCTTTCGCGAATTAGCTCCGTTTTCCAACGAGACGCTAACTTAGGCTATTCAATCCACAGCTTAACCTAAACAACTTTTCCAAGCCCGAATAGGTCGCCATATCAAATAAATTGGTGATCAGGCAATTAATCGCATTAAGATCAAGATTTGAATAAGTAACAACACGAATTCGAATAACACGGAAAAAAGGAATTCACTCGTTAAATAAAAGCGTTAAGTTCCATTGAAGTCCTAGAAAAAAAAGAATTAGTTCATAGCGTAAAAGAAATTCATCCCAAGTTCAAGAGAAAACAATAACGACATAGAATTCATCGGGAAAGAAAGAAAAGAGAAACGCCCTCCCGATCTTCCGATCCGAGAAGTAGTAGCCTCGTCCCAATCTCCGCTTCAACCCTAGCCGTCACCTCCTTCTCCGTTCTTGAGTCGAATGTCTGCTCCTCTTTCCTCCCCTCTGAATAAGTCCCCCTAAAGTTCCTCTAAAACAGAATATCTCGTTTCCCCTCTAGAAAGATTTCCTAATATTCTCCAAATCTAAATAATATCTCTAGGGAGAATAAAATAAAATAACCTAAAACTACCAAAATAAATGCCTAATTGATCCTCTATATCTTCGTAATGTAGTCTCCGAAAGATTTGAAGACTCCTTGAGCGGTTTGGAACTAGGTTCGTCGGTGGTCGCTTGAATCCACAAAACCTTCAAGGACGCGTCCTTCTGCTCTCTGTCCAATTTCCGCTCATATGCACTTCACTTTCTTCTAGCTTCAAGATCTCCTTCATTTTCCTACATTAAAACATGACAAACCAAGAGGCATCAACAAAATAAATGATTCAAATCAAAATAAATTCAAAAACTAAGAAAATAACAAAGATCGGCTTAAAATAAAACTAAACTAAAAAGTACCCAAATCCTACCAAATTCCTATCAATACTCGTATGACTAACCACATAAAGCATCATTAGAGATACAAAATAACTCTACTTTCATGGAGTTATCACACCCCCAAACCTATAATTTGCTAGTCCTCGAGCAAATAGACAAACACAAAGATAACTCTTCAGCAATACCCAACTCAATCCAATCTGAACAACCCTCTCTCTATTCTCAGCAATGCACATGCTCACTTCCGCTGGTTGAGTCAGTTGTCATGAAAAACAATTCAATTTGATCAAACTTCACGTAATGTTTTAAACGATCATCTCGATATGTCATGTAGTGAAATCAATAATTAAAGACTTCCAATAAAACATATTTAATTAAAGACTTCCAATAAAACATATTAGACCGGCACTTTGTAGAAACCAACCAAACACTAATCATCCACTCATCCTCAGGATTTTCAACAATTTTTCTTTTCACACAACTTTTCTTTCAGCTACACGACTCTAAATGTTTTATCACATTCTAGTGTACCCATGTAACGAGTAATTGATCAATGACTCCCGGTCCAGTTGGACAAAGGCATTTGGCGATGAAGCACCCATCGGATCTCATTCTCGAGTACACCAAAAGGACTCACACCACAAGTACATATTTAGGCGTCAATCACATTTCAATCACTTTTATTTCTTTTTTTTTCTTTTTACACGCCTAAACATTGGTACTCAGAGCCTTGGTAACCTCTTATTTTTTCCTTTTTTTCTTCTAAGAACTTGTTTCAAATCAATGCCTAGCCAGCCCCACTCGACACCAACTACTATGCGTTATTAGAATTCGAGAATTGTTTTCACTCACTACCAATCCATACCGAGGAAATATTACCCACTAAAAAAAACAGTTTAATCACTCAATTAAGCTCAATTTTCACTCTTCCGTAAGTCGTAAGCATGTGCATAATAAGTCATCATCGAACAAGGGTCAGGTCATCAAAGATATCGTCAAGTCCACTGAAGAGTTAGACACACCTAGGCTTACTCTAGAAATGTCCTAAAAATCAAAACTAAAAATCAAAATACTACTAGCAAGCAACAAAATAGAAATGACATCAACCCAAATCACCATTGCAGCACAAACAACACCCCCAAACCTAGACTAGACATCGCTCCGATGTAGATATGAATAGTAAGAGATGAAGGGAACGAAGTACTCCCCTGGGGTGCTAGTTGTCCCCGTCATCAGCATCACTTTCGTCTCAAGGTCTTGGGAGTTGTCATTATCTGAACCAAGCTCCTCCTCCTTCGACGGCAACCCTAAAGGGGGAGTGAGGCGGCTGTAAGAAAGATAGGTTAGGGTTTTTATTTAAAAGAAATTATAACTAGTTTATTTTATTTTATTTTATTTTTTCGGAGGGACGCGTCCCTCAAATTGGAGGATGCGTCCTCCATGGTTCTGTAGGATTGCAGAATGCCCGAGGTCGCGTCCTTGGCTGTGAGGGACGCGTCCCTGAATTTTCTGCAAAATAAAATAAAAATTGTCAATAAAAAGCAAAATAAAAAAAGATGAACTTATGCAAAAATAACAATGAAAATGAAAAAATAAAAGTAAACTCGGGTTGCCTCCTGAGAAACGCTTGATTTATAGTCATCGGCTTCACTTTCTTCTCGTTTTCAGGCCTCTTTCAAGTTAATCGAGGATGCTTCACGGTCGAAACTTCCTTGATAATGTTTTAGCCGTTGTCCATTTACTTTGAATATTCTTCTCGAACTCTCCTCTAAAACTTCAATTGCTCCATATGGGAATACTTCAACAACTCGGAAAGGGCCTGACCATCGCGATTTTAGTTTCCCAGGGAACAATTTGAGTCGGGAGTTGAATAGCAATACCAGTTGGCCTGTCTCGAAGTGTCTGGGTATGATCTTACTATCGTGCCATTTCTTTGTCTTGTCCTTGTACGCTCTCGCACTGTCATATGCTTGCAATCGAAGTTCATCGAGCTCATTCAATTGAAGCAACCGTCTATTACCTGCTTCTTCGAGATTTAGGTTCAACTTTTTCAGAGCCCAATACGCTTTGTGCTCGAGTTCCACCGGAAGATGACATGCCTTGCCAAAAACCATTTTGTATGGTGACATCCCAATTGGATTTTTGTACGCTGTTATGTATGCCCACAATGCATCATCTAACTTCTTTGACCAATCCTTTCTCGTTGGACATACCGTTTTCTCTAAAATTCGCTTGATTTCCCTATTAGAGACTTCGACTTGCCCGCTCGTCTGTGGATGATACGCTGTAGCTATCTTGTACGTGATACCATATTTCTTCAGAAGTTGATCAAAATAGCGGTTGCAAAAGTGCGTCCCTTCATCGCTTATGATCGCTCGTGGTGTGCCAAATCGGGTAAAAATCAGTTTTTTCAAAAATTTGCACACGACTTTTGAATCATTAGAAGGCAGCGCTACTGCTTCCACCCATTTTGAAACATAATCCACAGCCATAAAGATATACTTATTATTAAAAGATGAAATAAAGGGACCCATAAAATCGATACCCCACACATCGAAGAGCTCAACTTCAAGGATGCCTTGCAACGGCATCTCGTGTCTCCTGCTGATGTTTCCCACGCGTTGACACCTGTCACACGATGCAACAAAATTATATGAATCCTTGAAAGGAGTCGGCCAATAGAATCCTGATTGTAAAACTTTAGCTGCTGTTCGGTCTCCTCCAAAGTGTCCGCCATAGGGTGATGAGTGGCAATGTTCGAGGATGCCTTTGATTTCTTCCTGTGACACACGTCTCCTGATAACTTGATCAGCACAATGCTTAAAGAGAAACGGTTCATCCCACATGTAATAGCGTACATCATGAAAAAATTTCTTCTTTTGTTGAGGAGTAAAGTCGGAAGGAATATGGTCAGAAACAATATAATTAACAAAGTCGGCATACCAAGGACACAACAAATTGTTCATAGCAAACAATTGTTCATCAGGAAATAACTCATTAATTACCACACAGTCATGTGATGAAGTCGCATTTTCTAACCTCGATAAATGATCGGCAACCTGGTTCTCGGATCCCTTTCTGTCCCTAATTTCAAGGTCAAACTCTTGCAAAAGAAGAACCCACCTGATAAGTCTCGGCTTTGCCTCCTTCTTTGAGATCAAGTACTTGATGGCAGAATGGTCAATGAACACAATAACTTTCGTACCGACAAGATAACTCCGAAATTTATCAAAGGCATAGACAATCGCAAGTAATTCTTTTTTCTGTGGTAGTGTAATTTACCTGAGCATCATCAAGAATTCGACTCGCATAGTAAATGACATGAAATACCTAGTTCACTCTTTGTCCTAGAACGGCTCCAACCGCGTAATCGCTTGCATCGCACATTAGTTCAAATGGTAAATTCCAATCAGGTGCAATAACTATAGGGGCAGAAATTAACCTTTGCTTGAGCTCGTTGAAGGCACTAAGGCAGTCATCATCGAAAATAAAGGACCTGTCCTTTTCTAAGAGATTGCAAAGTGGCTTGGAAATTTTGGAAAAGTCCTTGATAAATCTTCTGTAAAATCCTGCGTGTCCAAGAAAACTCCGGATTGCTTTGACTGATGTTGGTGGCGGCAACTTTTCGATCATTTCTATCTTTGCTCGATCCACTTTAATCCCCTTGTTTGATATCCTGTGTCCAAGAACAATACCCTCTCGAACCATAAAATGGCATTTTTCCCAATTTAAAATAAGGTTTGTTTCTTCACAACGTTTCAGCACACGAGCTAACTTTGTCAAGCAATCATCAAAAGTCATCCCAAAGATGGAAAAATCATCCGTAAAAACTTCAAGGCACTGCTCAACCATATCATTGAAAATAGCCATCATGCATCTCTGAAACGTAGCTGGGGCATTACATAGACTAAAAGGCATTCGACGAAAAGAAAACGTACCATACGGGCATGTAAAAGTAGTCTTTTCTTGATCTTCTGTTGCTATGGCAATTTGGTTATATCCATAATAACCATCTAAAAAACAATAAAATCCTTTACCTGCCAGGCGATCCAACATTTGATCTATAAACGGAAGTGTGAAGTGATCCTTTCTTGTGGCTCTATTCAACTTCCTATAATCCATGCAAACTCGCCAACCAGTCGCCGTTCGCGTGGGAATGAGCTCATTCTTTTCGTTGGAGACAACGGTCATCCCACCTTTCTTAAGTACACACTGCACAAGACTCACCCATGAATTGTCAGAAATCGGATATATTATACCTGCATCAAGCCATTTGATGATTTCCTTCTTGACTACTTTCTTCATGTTCGGGTTGAGTCGTCGTTGATTCTCCACTGACACCTTATGGTTTTCTTCTAATAGAATCTTGTGCATACAAATTGACGGACAGATACCTCGAATATCAGTAATTGTCCACCCTAATGCTCGTTTATATTCCCTCAAGACTCGAAGTAATTTTTCTTCCTGTGTCACTGTTAATGCCGATGAAATAATAATGGGTAGAGTTTCATTACTTCCAAGATATGCATACCTCAGGTGTTCAGGTAATGGTTTTAACTCCAATTGGGGTAGTTCTTCAATCGATGGTTTTATCGGATTATGTGGCCTCTCCAAAGCTTCAAAATGTGCTCCCCTTAACATGTGTGGTATTGCATCTATTGATCTTGTCACTTCTTGTACTTCTTCATTGTCGGATGACATTGAATTCATTGCAATTTCAAGTGGATCATCATAGGGCATCTCGGTAGCGTACCTATTCAAAACATCAATAAGAAAGCATTCATCAGGTTCACTCGGGCATTTCATCGATTTTAAAACATTAAATGTTACCTCCTGATCATTAACCCGAATGGTCAATTCACCTTTTTGAACATCAATGAGTGCTCTACCTGTTGCCAAGAATGGCCTCCCTAAGATGATGGGGATATTCTTATCTTCCTCAAAATCTAAAACAACGAAATCCGCTGGAAAGATAAACTTATCCACCTTAACAAGCACATCTTCAACAATACCTCTAGGACATGTTATTGATCTATCAGCTAATTGCAATGTCACAGACGTAGGTTTCACTTCCCCTGAACCTAACTCATGGTATACAGA
Organism: Melastoma dodecandrum; assembly: GCA_029817715.1. Taxonomy (NCBI): domain Eukaryota; kingdom Viridiplantae; phylum Streptophyta; class Magnoliopsida; order Myrtales; family Melastomataceae; genus Melastoma; species Melastoma dodecandrum. The sequence continues at coordinate 44,416 of JARUPY010000333.1, forward strand.
TAAAGGCATAAGATTTATAGTCGCGCCAAGATCACACAAAGCCTTACCATGAAATTGTGAGCCGATAGTACAAGGGATAGTGAAACTACCTGGATCTTTTAGTTTAGGAGGAAGTTTTCGTTGCAAAATGGCACTGCATTCTTCCGTTAGTGCAACGGTTTCAAACTCTCCTATCCTTCTTTTCTTCGATAGAATGTCCTTCATGAACTTGACGTAACTTGGCATATGCTCAAGAGCTTCTGCAAAAGGAATGTTAATATGGAGTTTCTTAAACACGTCGAGAAACTTACGGAATTGGGCTTCATCATGCTTCTTAGCTCTTTGAGGGAATGGAAGTGGTGGTCGTTCTATCTTCCCCATGTTGGGTATTATCTAAGTGGGACGATGTGGTTGTTTAGTTGGGGGAAGGACACGTCCTTCAGATGGCAGGGTCGCGTCCTTCTGCGCTGCTTCTTTCACAGAATGTTCAGAGATGCGTCCTTCAGATCCGAGGGATGCGTCCTTCTCGGATCTGTGAAAATTCACCAATTCTTGATCTCTTCCTTTGTTCAGCCTGGATGTGTTCGCCTCCTCATTGATTTGTTCTCGTGGAAGATCACTAATCTCACTTGTCTTTTTATTGTCACTCGACCGAATCTTTGGTGGTACTTCTTCAAGTGCCCGGCCGTTTCTCAAAGTTACTGCTTTAACATATTCTCGTGGATTAACCTCAGTATCACTTGGCAACCCTCCTTGTTGATGCGAATTCAAGGCTTGAGCGAGCTGACTGACTTGATCCTCCAAGTTCCTGATTGATGCTGTTTGATTATTTATTATGGTATCTTGATTCGCCATGTACTTCATCATCAAATCCTCAAAATTCGTCTTCTTTTCTGGTTCTAGGGCATTGGGTTGCTGAAACCCTGGAGGTTGTGTTGCTCGATGATCCACTGTTTGTTGTCCTTTCCAAGAAAAGTTAGGATGGTTCCTCCATCCCGGATTATACGTGTTGGAATAGGGATTGTTCCTTTGATTTCCAATAAAATTAGCCTCTTCCATGCTTGCAGAATATTGATCTGTTATATGTCCACCACCGCAGATATCACATCCTCTAGTTGTACTTTGGATGGACTGTACATTCACCGACTCGAACTTCTTAGCCAACGCCGATATCTGTGCTTGAATAGATGTGAGTGCATCGAGTTCATGAACACCCGTAATCTTCTTACCATTTATCCGGTCAAATGATTGAATTGGTACACAAGTCCTCCTCATAGTCTCTAGAAGCTCTCTTCCTTCCACATATGATTTTCGTAGGAATGATCCGTTCGATGCTAAGTTGAGGTCCTTGCGCGATGATTTCGTCAATCCATTGTAAAAAGCTTCCAGTTGTCGCCATCCAGGTAAATCACGATATGGGCATTGGATTAATAAATATTTGAAGCGCTCCCAATCCTCCACGAAAGTTTCTGTCTCATGTTGCTTGAATGTGCTGATTTCATTACTCATCTGGGATATCTTGGATGGCGGGAAATATTGGTCTAAGAATGCTTCTTCCATCTGTTCTCAGGTACTAATTGATCCAGCCGGTAGCGAATTCAGCCAATTCCATGCTCTGTCCTTCAAGGAGAAGGGAAATAACTTCAATCGAACTGCATCCTGTGGCACTCTGTTTTGCCTGAAACTGTCGCATATGCTTAAGAACTTGCTCAAATGCTCATGTAGATCCTCGAAACATCACTGAATTCTGAATCAACTGAATCACTGATGTCTTTATCTCATACTCCCGAGAATGAATTGCATGCGCAACGATGCAGAACCGGTTAATGTGAGGTTTTGCTGAAGTGAATTCCACCATCGACCTGTTATCAATGTCCCGTTGTCTCTCGTTCTGTTGAGCTGGAATTAGGTTTCCGTCCATGTTGCTTTGTTGTGTACTAGCTTTCTCACGAACCCGTCTATGAAAAGTCCTTTCGATTTCAGGATCAAAAGGGAGAGTTTCTGTGCCTCGAGTTCGTCGCATCCACCTAAAATCAATAGAAAAGAGTAAAGAAAATTAAACAACTTGAACGTCAAATAGCTAAACGTGATAACAATAGAAAAGAAAATTTCTCAGAATTGATTCCCCGGCAGCGGCGCCAAAATTTGATCACGCTTGTCGAAGGCGGCAAATTAAATACTCTAGCAAACCGAACTAACTTGTAGATAGGGTAATTAGAGGTCGATCCCACAGAGAATCAACAAAGAAAGAAATTCCTAACGGTCACACATTTAACGATATCGAGGTCAAGTCAACAAGATGAATGATAATAAAAGAGAGAAATAAAATGCAAATAAACGGTAGTTCAATCAAATATTAAAAGCCTAGGACTATCAATTTCCCCTAACGAATTATCTAACTCGTTCCTTCCTTTCTCCAGTTATCAAATTCTCAAGTTACTAACCTAGGGTTCTATTATCTCCTTACGCCTCTTCCGAAAGCTCTAAGGACGTACTCCCTGTATCGAGCTAACCACTCTATTCCTAGGCAATTAACTAGTGGGAACCCATTATGCAACAACCCTAAATGGCTACCTAATGCGATTCGGTATATTCCTATCCCTTTCGAATCCACAGCTTAACCTAAACAACTTTTCCAAGCCCGGATAGGTCTCCATATTAAATTAATTAGTGATCAGGCAATTAATCGCATTAAGATCAAGATTTGAATAAGTAATAACACGAATTCGAATAACACGGAAAAAATGAATTCACTCGTTAAATAAAAGCGTTAAGTTCCATTGAAGTCCTAGAAAAAAAAAGAATTAGTTCATAGCGTAAAAGAAATTCATCCCGAGTTCAAGAGAAAACAATAACGACATAGAAATCAACGGGAAAGAAAGAACAGAGAAACGCCCTCCCGATCTTCCGATCCGAGAAGTAGTAGCCTCGTTCCAATCTCTGCTTCAACCCTAGCCGTCACCTCTTTCTCTGTTCTTGAGTCGAATGTCTCCTCCTCTTTCCTCCCCTCTGAATAAGCCCCCCTATAGTTCCTCTGCAACATAATATCTCGTTTCCCCTCTAGAAAGATTTCCTAATATTCTCCAAATCTAAATAATATCTCTAGGGAGAATAAAATAAAATAACCTAAAACTACCAAAATAAATGCCTAATTGATCCTCTATCTCTTCGTAATGTAGTCTCCGGAAGATTTAAAGAATCCTTGAGCGATTTGGAAGTAGGTTCGTCGGTGGTCGCTTGAATCCACAGAACCTTCAAGGACGCGTCCCTAAGAACTGAAGGACGCGTCCTTCTACTCTCTGTCCAATTTCCGCTCATATGCAGTTCACTTTGTTCTAGCTTCAAGATCTCCTTCATTTTCTTACATTAAAACATGACAAACCAAGAGGCATCAACAAAATAAATGATTCAAATCAAAATAAATTCAAAAACTAAGAAAATAACAAAGATCGGCTTAAAATAAAACTAAACTAAAAAGTACCCAAATCCTACCAAATTCCTATCAATACTCGTACGACTAACCATATAAAGCATCATTAGAGATACGAAATAACCCTACTTTTATAGAGTTATCACCTAGTAACCCCCGGGTAACGGCGACACTGGTGGAGGAGGCGTCAGCCTTGAGATTCAAAGGAGGCAAGGCCTCACGCACTGCATCGCTGGGGGGCTTTTCTGACTCCGGCTTAGCAAGCTGGCGACAGCTGCCTTGCCACGAAGATAAAATAACATCATCCGGGATATCATCGATGTTGATGGGATCAGAAACGACGACACCTTGATAAAAGGAACCGGCATAAAATGCAAAGTTCCCACCAAAGAGCAGACAATGCAACGAACAATACCTGGTGCGTTCTGGAACGGCGCATGCTCAACGGGACGATCAGAAGAAGCACTCGGCAAACCTAAGGGAGAAGGTCCATGCGACGCTTTCTTCTTCAACCGGGCTCCTGGTGATGATGAGCCCGCGGGGGAGGATCTCGCTTTCTTAGCACCTCCTACAAATGAAAAGTCGGTTAACCACCTAGATACCAATTCAGTAGAGGACAAGTTGACCAAACATACCCAAAGGGAGTGCGCTACCACCCGACGGCCGCTTCCTTGAAGAAGCTTTGCCCGAAACAACAAGTGCTGGAGGGGGGACACCTTCTCCTTCTCAATTAACCATTTCAACTTGAAGGTGGTCTCCAATTGCTTCCAAACTTCGTGCCAGGTCATGGAGAAAGATGCAGTTCGACCGCCCCAAAGTGTAGGCTCAATCTCGGCCGAGCCAAGACGTGGCTCCCCGGTTTGTTTAGCCACTCCCGATTCCATAAGAGATGAGGTACGCTTATCCAGGGGTTGGATCTTAGACTCGAAGAACGGGACGGCTAAAGATTAGGCAAAGCCTAATTGACGGGCATAAATTTGAGGGTTGTACACCTCGAAAATCAGCCCTTCAGAATCTACACCCACCAATTCCCTGTTGCAGAAAGCCGGGAAGAAGCGCTTGATTGTCTCCAAGCGCGACCCATTCCTAGATGGGATGACCTCGTCCAGTGCTGGAGGAGTCCTGGTACAGAGACGAGCCCGCTGCGATGACCGCGTCACGAATGACCATGGGATCTGGGTAACTGGTAAACCCAGGGAAGTAAACAATCCATAAGTACAAGAGCCACAGAGGGCCATCCGTCATACAGCAGGGGAAATTAGCTGGGCCCTTGGTCGCTTGATAGATGCTACGATAGATCAGGTATTACAAGAAGGGAGCAAAGGCCACAGGCTCAGTCTTGTCCGCATAGTCAGCCTCAACATGGCTGGTTGCCACTCCATCCATGAACTGACCAGGGCGCTTTCCACCGTTACAAAAGATGAACTTGGACAGCCATTCCAAGTAGAACTCGAATTCCTCCTGGAGTCCCCATCTATCGTCCTTGAGATGACCCGCAGCGACCTTGCTAACCCACTCTGAATGGTTGAACTTCAGATCGTTGCGCTTGCTGTCAAAATGAAGGGGGGCTCTAGAAAGACTGCAACTAGTCAAAAATCCAATGTCCTCTAAGGTGACCAACATGGGTCCCTTTGGAAAATAGAAGCAGTTAACGATAGGGTTCCAAAACGAAAGGAACCCAGTAACCATAGAGAGGTTGGGCCCGATGGGGGAATGGAAAACTTCGATCAGCATCTTGATTTCCATAGCTTCCCATGCAGTGCCTTTCTCCTCCATCCACTTGGAAACCCAATCCTGGACGGCTTTGTTCCGGGGAGTAGGAAAGCAACGGAAGCCTGCTCGAACAGACGGCTCCCATCCTATTGGTTTGAATCGACGACCGAACACCGCGGGTAACCTGCTGGTGTAAGGAAATCGAACGACGAGTTGGTAACGTGCGGGCCAAGGGTTTGCTGGTCCGGAATAGTGATACCGAAGTCCGACTACAAGTGGAAAGATGAGATTGCCAACACTTGGCGAAGACATGTTGAAACTTTGCAGTATCACCGTCTATATGGATAGGAGGGTCAGAGGCGTGAGAATTGGAAGAACGAGGGTTTCTGAAAATCCGAAAAGACAAGAAGGAGGAGGGTTTTTCTAAGTGCATGAGCGGGAAACCCTGACCCTTAAAGACTTTATAACCCTAGAAACTGACAAAGGTATGGCCCAAAAGGGACGTCGTTTGACGACCGATGCCCAACACAGACGTCGCTTCAATTACGGGGCGGGCGACATCCAAAGCGTCGCTTCGCTTGGAAACTGATGACGATTCAATTGTCATAAGTGGGTAAGCGAAAAGGTTCATAATAAATAGATATTTATTCTCATTCAAGTCCAAACAGTACATGGGTTCGATTGATAATGAATGTACACGAAACGAAACGAAAGAAACAAAATGATTCAGCAGACGACGTTTCTGCTCGTCAGGAAATGCTCAATTGAAGGGATTACAAGCGTTCTACAAGGGTTTATCCACAGAATCCAACACACCCGATTCCTCCCTCAGATGAAGGAGATCCGTAATTGCAAAGAGAAATCTCCTCCCAACGGTAGAAGCGTCTGGAAACCCTGACTTTGAGGATGCCAGACAGGACCTCACGCGATGCCATGGAGTTGAAGGCTTGATGCCTGATCGGATCTCCCAGAGATTGTGAGGTTGGCAAATTGGGGAATGGAACAATGATTTCTACCTCAACAGCCCCCGGCGAACCAGCTTGTTGGTTAGCCAGGGAGGGTCAGTTTAATGAGGTACCAACTAAACGACATCCGCGACACAGCGCCGAGGGCTTGTGTAGGGTCTCTTCCCTTCCAGAAGGAGGAAAGTCGAGGAGTTAGAAACCATCCTCATAGGGTGATGGGTATAGGCTCCCAAACAAGCTAAGGTGATGGGCATAGGCTCCGGATGGAATACCAAAGGAAAGACAGAAACTTCATGGTTAGATATTTTCAAGAAACGTTGGTTTGTGAATCAGAAGACGATCCGAGCCCTTCAATTTATAGAGAAGTCTTGAAAGGTAAAAAGACTTTGACGGGAGATATTTTAACAGAGATTTCGGGGATCGCAATAGTTGTCTCGGAGATCTCTACCGATACGATTCGGGAATACCAACAGTCAAGGGTCATTACTCGCCTGCACACGTTACCGAGGGCTATAGGGGAATGATTACTTGGTCTTTTTCAAGGCGAGACAGACTATTCAGTCTTCCTTGAGGGGAGCATATATGTTTAGCAACAGAAATTATGGGCCACAGATCTCAGCCCAATCTGTGGATCGACGGTCTAGAACACATGCCCAAGGAAGGAAAATCTAGGAAAGAGGTGACCACGGATACACACCAGGCGAAGGCTTGCTGGGCGAAGGGATCACCAAGCGACGAGATTACCAGGCGACGGGCAACAACAGGTCGGCGAAGCGACAACTGACAGTCAGACTGGACGAGCGAGGAAACTCTACGGCGAAGGCCAATGGGCGACACGGTCGATCAGTCAGCTGTTAAGGAAGGCTCCAGAAAATCTCGAGATCCGGAAGGACATTGTTGCCAAGTTTACTCATATGGAAAGGAGATATTCCATGGAGACTGGCAGCAAATGAAGTGTAATATATGTGCAATATTACGTTGTCGTATATACGTAAGTCTACCTTAGTATAAATAGTTGTTCTTAGGCATTGTACACACACATCAATACCTCTCTATAGACGGACATATATTGTCAATTTATATTTCCAGCGTTCAAGCTCTCTTTGTGCTCCTGCGTTCTTGCTCATTCTCGAAGGCATCGTCGATGGCATCCGTAAATGCTTCCGTTTAGGGGTGTTCGTCCGCTGTCTTCTCCTCTTCTTTACTTTCATTTCATACGGCGACCACACATTCACGAATCCTCCGGACAACAGTTGACCCGTAGTGCCAGAGATTTCCGATGTGTTCGGATCCGACTTGCCCGCGGTCACCTCCGAAGTGAACACATGAACCATGTAGATGCCTCTTTCTTGCGACACATAAGCGGGGAAAAAATAATTATGTTGTCCATGGATAAAGAGTTGCTCATGAGGACAAAAATTGTTGATGCGTTCAAGGCTGAGCTTGCCCTATTCCTGGTGGGGACTTTCCTCTGCCGAGTACTGCTTTAAGATAATGGGACATAAATATATTGGCGAATACGTTCCCCTGTTAATGGTTAGAACCCTACGGTCATTTGGCTGATTTATTTATGATTGTGGTTAATTACCTATGTTGAATCAACTGAAAATTTCTTGACTTGGTCAACTATTTTATGCATGCAAATGCACAACCAATGCTTCAAACTTATCCCGTTTGAGAGGCCACGCATTGTCGTGTGCCGATTGGGACCATGCTGAGTTGCATTCCACTCTTAGCGAAGCAAAATGGGAAACTTAGTTATTCGATAAATATACCTAATAGCAATGTGGACTAAAATGAGAAATAAATTGTCATGTTATAAATGTCTAAGCATTTTATGTTGATGTTTCGGCGGTCACCAAATGTTGTGGATACAGATAACAATGCTCATAGATACGTGCCCATTGTTGAGGGACAAAGTGATTGGGTGGATCGGCCGTTGAAGATATGTTTGAATTGAAAATAATCGATGAATACTTATGTTTTTGTATGTTCATATCTATAACGATTGCTAATTGTTTTCATAGATGCAACATTTGAATGAGTAGTTGATTGCTCCTTGTTGTTCGGATCTTGACCGGGTCCGTTCCCAGATACACAAAGTTGAAAATATTATGTCGAATGTGGTCACAGAGGTCATACTCATCCTTAAGGAGGGAAGAGAGGTAAAATCTCTCGTTGTTAGTACTGCCAAGAACCAGGAAACTGAGGAGGACGAGGCTTTCAACATTATGAAGGCCTGACAACACCAACACCACGTGGACCAGAGAACTTATGCGTAGATTGGGTCTTTGATGCACTCACCGGGTCGTGAGGATTCTCATAAGGCAATTAATGAAGGTGTGTACAAGGATACAATCTTGTCCGGAGATGACAACCTTCGACCATTTCATGCAACGTCGCCATCCCTGTGGAACATCACGATGCTGCAGGTGGACAACAATGTTGTATCTACCTGTGGATCAGCATGTTAATCATGACGATGAACCAGACAAACTACCTGACAGTCCTACACCAGAAACACAAAGTTTACATGATTACGATGACCCGCGCGTTGGTCAGGATCAATCACTTCCCAAAATAAAGTTATATACTAAATATGTTAGATTATGGCGTTTGTAGGAAATTACATTCACCCTTTTCGAGGATGATTAGGTCACAACAAATGGAATACTTATGATAAATTATCACTGTAAACATTAATCCCCTTTCTTTGTTATTGAATGTAAATAACTACCGCTACTTTTTGGACAATTGTTCCGTTCCAGGACTACCCAATCATGTAGAAAAAGATCAGTGGCCGTTTTTGGATATCAGACAAGATAATTAGCGACGATGTTCACGACTTGATATATCGATATTTCTGGACTTTATGTACAATCCCAATGTTAATTGTAGCCGGTTCTTTTTTTTTTTAATATTGCCAACCAATCCGTACAATCATATTGTAAATGTTTGATTTAATGGAAGTTCTTCTGCAAATACTTTGCACTTACATTGCCAACCCTTATGTACATCTTTTGTTGCCGGAAGAAGCCCTAATAATTAAAGAATGGGTCTCAATTTAGGGAATAAATTAATGTATTAAATTAAGTTTAGGTTTGGAAATATGTTTGGATTCTTTTGTTGAAGTTTCGTACTTTACCAAACTTTTTTCATAAAAGGTCGATGCGAGACCGCTTACAGAAACGCAAAAACTACTACGATGGTGAAACAAAACATAATCAATATAAAACGAAACAATTCAAATGAATATGACTTGACAATCTCGGATATAGGAGAATCACCACAGTAAGCTGAAACAAGTCTAACTCGGATGGCCACAAGTACATTAAATGCACCACTGTGATTGTCAAAAGTGTTGAATGCCACATAATTAGATACAAATAGCCACTGATTATGGAAATGCTTTGATAATTCTTGCCACCCTTAAAAGTTCATCAGAAGATAAGTTAAATAGCCAAAAGTTCAAAGAAAACTTGACGGTTGTCTATTTAGAAAATGCTTCGAAAATTTTCCTAAACCTTAAACCTAAACATCCTATTTACAGTGAATTGTAAAAATTCCTAAATGAACCTAAATAAAAGGCCACATAATTAAAATAAAAACACAAAAAGTAATTAAAGGATGTAAGCCTTCCTTCGACAACACCCCCTCTCGAATTGAGTAGCTCTTAAGTAGGATACTCGATCTCAAATAGGATGAACTTGACTTCGACTCTTCTCGAAGTGGGCGTTCTTTATCTTTTCGAGTTGATGACTCAACTCCTGGCACGTACGTAATAGTCGAGGAATAGCTGGCAAGTTTGCCGGTTGCGGTCAACACCTAGGTCATGCATCAAATGGAGGAGTTTGGTTGCCATGGACAGCGAGCCGTTCATTAGGAACCCTCACAGCAAGACGTTGAAAAGGCCGACCTCGGGAGGCGGAGTCTAGGAGAAAGCTGCTTCCCGGATAAGGCTTCGGCCTCCAAAGTCCTGCCGAGCCTCGCAAGGGAATCAACGAGGAAGGCTTGGAACTGATGCGTCCATCTCGAGAGGATGGCCATGGCTTAGTTGACATCCCTGGCGCTGCACAAACAGCGGATGGAGAGGCCTCGTGCGAGACGGGGCGGCAACAACGAAGAGGGAGGAGGAACGACGGAATTATAGGTGGACGTGGGAGGAGGGACAGAAATTTTTACAGGGTTGATTGACGAACTCGGATGGGCTCACCGAGAGATTCGAAGAATGACAGATGGCCCTGGCCCAGCTCCAGCCCAAGCCCAATATATGACCTCACCCCCAGGCGCCAGGACGCGATAGAAAGGAGATGGGGGGGGGGGGGGGGGGGGGGGGGGAAGAATACTTGCTTTGCCGCCTGGCCGCCCTTCACACCGCATTTCTGATTTTATTCTGCTCTTTGGGGAAGGAAAATGGGGTCGCAGCTCATCCGGGAATGGACAGGAATTCAACGCTTCCCCCTCGCCACTCAGTCCAAACTCCTCGACTCCCTCGACATCCTCAAGAACCAGGTTGCCACCATTTTCTCTGTATTTGATGTATTACTTGAATCCCTGCAAATGCCCGGCCTCATCCGTTTTCCTTCTACTTCCGTTTTGGTTGGTGGTTGCCTGCAGAGTGTGAGCTCCTTGACAATACTTGTCGTGGGGAAGGGGGGCGTCGGGAAATCCTCCACCGTCAATTCCATCCTCGGCGAGAGAGCTCTCCCTGTCGGTTCTTTCCAGGTTCTCTCCCATTTCCCACCCCTAACATCACCCCCACGTCTTTTGTTTCCCGCTTTCGAACATTTCCTTCCTCGGCTTATTAACGAGCCGTGTTTAACTGGTTTAAGTCGGAGACTCAGAGGCCGGTGATGGTGTCGCGCTCCACGGCTGGATTTACCCTTAATGTGGTCGACACTCCCGGCCTTGTCGAAGGTGGTTATGTCAATGGTCGGATGGTCGAGACTATCAAGAGGTTCAACATCCCACCCCACCCCGCCTCTTACTTTCCTGTAGTCCTCTGCGTAGACTGCTTTCTGTTTTCGACGGTTGGATGCATATTGATCGCACCCGTTGCTCTATGCTTCCCCCGGGGTGCCCGAGCAGATTTCTGTTTAACAAGACTGTGGACATCCTGTTATATGTCGATCGTCTGGACACCTACCGGGTAGATAGCCTGGACAAGCAGGTTGTTCAGGCCATCACCGAAAGTTTTGGGAAGGATATATGGAAGAGAGCCTTGGTCGTCCTCACCCATGCCCAGCTGTTGCCTCCAGACGGGCTGGAATATGACGTGTTCTCCAGTAAAAGATCCGAGGCCCTTCTTAAAGTCGTTCGATCCGGGGCAAGGATCAAGAAGCAGGACGCTTGGGTGATGCTTTTGATCTCCCCCGTTCCTTTCCTTATGCCATTTATGTTGGGATAAGTCGGCTACCTTCTTGAACTAACTTCCCGTTGGTATTTATATATGGGCAGGCTTCTGGGATCCCTGTCGCCTTGGTAGAAAACGGAGGAATATGCAACAAGAATGACAATGATGAGCAGGTTTTTGTTGTCCCCCTCGCTTCACATTTCGTCCTTGGGCGTTAACTCAAGAGTGATGATGACCAGCTCAAAAAATCACAGGTCCTTCCATCTGGTATAGCATGGATATCGAATGTGGTGAAGAACATAGTGGACGTGGCATTGAACGGGAACAAAGGGATACTGGTTGACAAGAAACTCGTGGAGGGCGCCAACCCAGATAGAAGGTGGAAAGAATTCATCCCCTTCATCTTTGCATTCCAAGTAAGTGGATCGAGCATTCTTGGGAAATCGCCCATTAAGCGTGCGTTTCCACTGATGGAAAGACCGGTTCTATTTGTGGATGGGGCAGTACTTTTTCGTGGTGAAGCCGATAGAGAGGGCAATCAAGAAGGATATGGAGATGGAGGTAAGGCCATCTTGGGATGCAACAAGGCGCAGGTTTTAGCCAGGAAATTTATTTCCTCTTTTTTTTTTCGAGAATGAACATGCTGTTGAGGTTTTGCCAGCCGTTGTTACTAGTGTTAGCAGTAGCTGTTTGTTTTGATGGCAATTCTCATTTTGCATTTATTATTGAAAGGTTTGATTCTTCCCGACGACGACTCTCTGTCTGTCGTCCCCAGGCCCTATAATAAACACATACATTTATCAATATCTATATTAAGAGTGCAAACTTACCTTATTAGTTATTTGCTCACAAGTCAACTTTGCAAAATCAGTGTGTTCGAATAAGAATGGTTAGAAAAGAGATGAGTTTATAATAAGATGAGAATAAATAAATCCATGATTAAATATTTTTTATATTTCATTTAGAAGACATATAAGTTTTATATATTAAAAAGATTGAAATTTCTTTTTCACAAAAATCGTATGGTTTAAATTGAAATCTTATTTTGTGATGGTGTGGAAACAAAAGTAATTTGAATATAATTGTAGGTAGATTAGAACCGCAATTCTTAGAATAGAAATGAAATTTTAATCTTATCGTTAGAAACATATTTCTAGTTTAGGGTAAGAGTCAAATAATTTTAAAAAATCATAAGTAAAACGGCAAAAGTATCCCTCAAAATAAAATAAAATAAAAATAAAAATTTTAGAATCGGAGATTAAGGAAAAGGAATTTCAAAGTTATAACCAAGCAAAGCTTAGGATTAAAGATCTCAATCAAATTTCATATACCAAAACATATAACATAAAAGGGTTTTTTAGTGGTAATAATGGGGTGTGTGACACCACATAAGCCGCCAACAGAGGCAACAATCTCTTGCATAAAGATAAAGGGGAGGTTCCGAATTAATGCCATTTCTTCGTAATACCTATAAAACACGGGCACATCGTGATGCTAGTCCAAGCAACGGACGGAATTTCGTTCTTAAATGTTAGCTGATTACGGGAGCGGCTAACGTTCGGTTCACGAGACGTTGGGTTAAAAAAACACTGTTTAAAATTTAGGTCTAAATTAGTCGTAATGTATAAAAAAAGAAGTATAATTAGTAATGTATAGACAATTTCACGGTACGAAGTTGTACTTTTTACAAACATGTACGAAGTTCGTTTGGTAAAAAGTACAAACTTTATGCAATGATTTCTTTGTATATTTTGTACATTTCTTACGTTTAATAATGTACAAACAATTTCATTGTATAAATTTATACTTTTTATAAAATTAATTTTGTACATGTTTTGTAAAAAGTACAATTTTGTTTTGTACATTACTAAGCTGCTGTCGTCTAGTAATATATAATCAATTTCACTGGACAAAATCGTATTTTTTACAAGACTAATTTTGTACATGTTTAGTAAAAAGTACAACTCTATAAAGTGAAATTATTTGTGTATTACTAAATATTAAGAAATGTAAAAAATGTACAAATAAATTATTGTACAAAGTTGTAGTTTTTACAAAACAAACTTTATACATGTTTGTAAAAAGTAAGTATAGTGTAAAAGTCATTAATAAAAATGCTTGTGTATTATAACTAATATATGCTTAAATTTTTGTACAATGTGCATAACACCGGACGACGTTAGCAGCTGCCTTTCCCAGTAACTTGTTCATAATTTCGATCATTCCTTAATTCCAACATCTCTATCTATTTACGAGATATTTGAAATTTTCAAAACTCTACGTACATGCATAAGAGAAATAACTTTTTCCGTTAGGTAGAAAAATCAACGAAATTGAGACTTCGGTCAAAACCTTAAGTCCACGTCAGAACAGAAACAATGGGGGAAATTGGGGGGGGGGGGGGGGGGGGGGTGTTCAAAAAGTCAAAAGTCGCCCCCTCGTGGCACCACTTGCTTCTTTAAAGAAAAATAAATAAATAAATCTCATCCTCATCAAGAGTGGGGAGGGGAGGGGGGAAGAAGACAAATGTCGACATGGTTTATGTTCGGAAGTAACCTGGAAACTGGACTTTTCGAGTTAGAGAATGGGAGGGAGTGAACTTAAAAAGTCCAACACGGGAAAAGTGAAATGGGATTAAAAGGAAACGGAGAGGTTCATTCGTCCACGGCATCCTTCCGCGAAGCATCCCTCCCACCACTCACACCTCCTTCCTATAAATATCATCTCCCCACACTTGTTCTTCTTACCCCCGCTTCTTTCTCGGTTCAAGTCAATAAAAGCAAGTTTCAGTTCGATGGAATCTCACCTCTACACTCCCAACTCCACCACTCTGGTGCTCATTAGGCAACATCTCCTCACCGACTGCCCTAATTCCATCAATCAGGAGCCTTCCCCCTCTTCCTCTCTCTCCTCCCGCAAGCCTGCCGTTCAGGTCACCCTCCCTCCCCCTTCTCCCGTCCCTTCCCTAGAAGGAGGTAACAAGCACTACCGGGGAGTCAGAGTGAGGCCCTGGGGAAAGTTTGCTGCTGAGATCCGGGATCCCAACCGCAAGGGCACCCGTGTCTGGCTTGGGACATTCGACACCTCCCTTGAGGCTGCTAGGGCCTACGACAGAGCCGCCTTCAGGCTCCGCGGAAGCAAGGCCATCCTCAACTTCCCCCTTGAGGCCGGGGAGGAACCCGAAACCGAAACATCAGCAGGAGCTGTAGTTCCTCCTCCAAAGAAGAGGGAAAGGGAGGACAAAGAAGATGAAGGGATGAGGGGTGGTAAGAAGACGATGAAGAGGGAGGAGGAGGATAAGGAGAAAGAGTGCCCGTTGACACCGTCGAGCTGGACGTCGTTCTGGGATGTAGGGGAGGTGGAGGGAAGCACAAGCATATTTAGCGTGCCCTTGCTGTCTCCACACGCTTGCCTTGGTTACTCTCAGCTCTTGGTCATCTGAACCCCCAACATCAACTTGTAATTGACATTTCCTTATATTTTTATTCCCAGCTCCGGAGTGATTCTTTTATTCAATCAAATAGGGCAAGTCCGTTTGTTTGTTTGTTCTTACTAAAAAGAGTGCTGCCTTTGTGAACGTAATCTGGAAAGAAATCCTCTGCAACTACATCTCGGGTTATTCATAGGAGATATTTGGCAACCAACGTACCTCTTCAAAGGAATACAGGCATGAATACGGCATTGTACCCATTGCTGTAGGAACGAAAAAGAGAACGTGCGATTACAAGGGCTAAAGCAGAGACGACCAAACTCTTATCAAACTTTCGGTTTCGATTTGAGTGAAAATGATTGTCGAACATCATATTACAAGGCCTTTTATACTAATCCTGACTTCACGACATGGCTAAAGACGTGTGTCTACTATGGTAATTGCCAACTATCGTGGCCCATAATATGTGCCCTCATAAGCTGTCTTTAGAAGGCGCTAGACCAGTTGCTTCAAGTCCTCAACCATCCACCTTATGCAACTCGATCTTCGTCAAACCATAATCTTTCTACCTTAGCGAATATTCGTCGACACCTTCTTGGCTAAATCGAGTCCCTTCTTAATACACTCAGACCTTGACCCGGAAACTCCAAGTTTCCGGAAGCGGCTAACAATACGTGCACGTAAGGCTTACGTAGTTTACTAATTACTATTAACTTTTTTAGTAAATTTTACTAAAAGTTGACCATTACAACTAAAGCCAACGCAAATTTAGTAAAAAAAGTAGTAAAATTTATTAAAAACTGGTCTTTTTTTAGTAAAGTCATAGCAAAATTAGTAAAAATGTATGGAAATTTTACTACTTTTGTACTATTCAAAGCAGTGCAAGTTTACTAATTTTACGCTGACTTTACTAAAACTTTTCTTTTAGTAAAGTCAACGCAAAATTAGTAAAAAAAAGTAGTAAATTTTTTTACTTTTTTTACTAATTTTACGTTGACTTTACTAAGAAAAGCACAATTTTAGTAAATTCAACGCAAATTTAGTAAAAAAAGTAGAAAAATTTACTACTTTTTTTACTAATTTTGCATTGACTTTACTAAGCTTCTCTTTTTTAGTTACGTCAATGCAAATTTAGTAAAAAAAGTTGTAAATTTTACTACTTTTTTACTATACGAATTTAGGCGATAATTAGTAATTGTTTACTAATTTTGGTGTGATTTTTAGTAAAAAACTCTTTGAGTTAGTAAAACTGTTAGTAAAGTCTTACGGTTTTCGTAAATGTTTACTAATTTTGACATCTTTTTACAAAAAAAGTTAGTAAACTCTTACTAAAAATGAAGTAGTTTACTAACAAATTTACTAATTAGAACAGTGATTCCGAACCTAACTCCGAACCTATTTTTGATGTGAAATTACCGTTTTACCCAGGTTACTAAATTTATTACTAATTTACTAAACATATTACTAATTTTGTTAGTAATTATTACAACTTCGTAAATATTTTACTAACTTAATTACTAATATTGCGGTGTAATTTTGTAATTTTTACTAAGTTTGACCCCAAGATCCGCATTTAATTGGCTACTGGTTTGCCTCTATAGTTGGAGTTGGAGTCGTTGCACCCGTAGGCAGAGGTCTACGTCCCAGCTGCAGACGGTCATTCAAGGTTCCTCCGATTCGTTAGCTGGTCTTCGTCCCTGATTCATCCCAGCCAGCATTCTGTCATCGTCCCAGATCTTCGGCTTTCTGTCATCATCCCAGATCTTCGGCTTTCTATCATCATCCCAGATCTTCGGCTGCAGGTCTTCCTCCTAGATCTTCGGCTGCAGGTCATACTCCCAGATCTTCGGCTGCAGGTCATCCTCTCATATCTTCGGCTGCAGGGCATCGTCCCAGATCTTCGGCTGTAGAGCATCGTCCTAGATCTTCGGCATCGTCCCTCCTCTTCGGCTGCAGGTGGAGTGTCAGGTTGATCTTCTTCGGCTGCAGGTCGTCCGACAGCTTCATGTTGTTCGACTGCAGGCGGAGTGACAGCTTGATATTCGTCTGCTGCAGGTGCTCCGACAGGTTCATCTTGTTCGGCAGCAGGTGGAGTCTGGGCTTTCCTCCTCAGTGGCCTGAAGAAATGAAAAGTGTATTGAAGGCGGATCAACCAAGATTCGGTGATGACATGCTTCCTCCCTTATTATAGATAATTTGAGTAAGATTTGTATGATTTAAAATCATATTTGTGAAGTTGGTAAGCTGGCCAGAAGTTGGAAATGGATCAAAAAATAATAGCGTTTATGTTATGGTTCGACGAGAAGTCAAAATAAGTAATTACCAATACCATTTCCGAATCTATTGATAACATATTCTTTTCATTAATGTGAATGTAGGTGAGCAGGATGTGAACGACTTCTTCAATATAGTCACTGATATGAATGAAGAACAGTTGTTAAATATGTCATTTGGTACTGCCGAAGAAGTTGAAGAGTTCATTAAAATGTATGCGATGGTTCATGGGTTTTCAGTTAGGAAAAGATATCGGCAAAAACTAAGAAACAATGAATGCGTCATGAGAAAGTGAGTTTGTTCAAGGGCAGGCGAATGTTCTGATACCCTTGTGTGAACGGCCACAAGTCGGGTTAGAGCATCTGTGAAGAGAGGTTGCAATTGTTTCTTCAAAGCGAGAGTGGAGGTTAATGGATAATGGAATTTGATTGCAGTTCAGTTGGAACACAATCATGAATTTGATTGCAGGTCGTTGTGATTCCGTCCTTGCATATCTCCAGTCTAGGAGGAATAGTGAGATTGGTATGGCCTTTGAAACATTTGTGGAAAATAATGAAGTGACACGCATATATTGGACCGACAGTACCTCAATCACTGATTACCAATCATTCAGTGATGTCGTAGCACTAGACTCCACGTTCAAGACGAACAAATATGGAATGCAAATGGTGATCATCGTCGATGTGAATCATCATCATCAAACTATTGTATTTGGGTCTGCCTTGATGACTTATGAAACCATTGCTGACTACATTTGGCCATATGTACTCATACACAGATCATGAGAGGCAAACATCCGCTTAGCGTGGTCACAGATGCTGACAAAACGATGATTGCATCTGTGAGAGAAGTATGGCCATTGTCAAGGCATAGGTTATGTCTTTGGCATTTTAGTTGGAACATAAACTGTCATGTACAGGATCCGGGTATGCGAGCTCGTATTTCGTCATTTATGTACAACAGTAGACCAAGTGAAGAAGTCGAAGAGGAGTGGTCTTCTTTAATGACCCGTACAGGATCCATAAGCATTAGATGGCTACAACAAATTTATGCATGCCGACATATGTGGTGGCAAAACGTATCTTCATGGTCATTTTTGGGCAGAGCTTAGAAGCACTCAACATTGCGAACGAATGCATGCATATATGAAGGGATATGTGAATATCAAACATAAACTGCATGATTTTGTACACACTTTTGAGCGTGTAGTAGCTGATCTTCATCACAAGGAATACGAAGAGGATTTTAAGTCATTGCATAAGGCAATCAGGCTAATTATGATGTTACGCCGACTTGAGGAGAATGCAAGTCGACTGTACACCATGAGTTCTTTTCGTAAAGTTCAGTCTAAAATTCAAAAGAAATCACGATTTTATGTGGAAGATATAGTTGACGGGAATATAGCGAGGGTATACACTCTTCCGTGTTATGACGGTGAGAATAGGTGCGTGCAAGTATCATCTGTCAAGTTTATTGTCCAACTCAGTTGCAGCTGCTTACATTTTGAGACATTTGGTTTTCCGTGTCTTCAACTATTTCACGTTGCGAAAATTGAAGGATTCTTTTTTATACCGAAGCATCTGGTCAATAAAAGGAGGACAAAGTCAGCTAAAAGTATAATTTATGAAAGTCTATCAGGCCGTCAATACGGTGTCAACCTTGCTGATCTACGCCAGGGTATTCTCATGATCGCATGCAGACGTATGTGTTTTCTGGCAGGGAGATCAAGCAAGGCATTTCGGAAGCTCTAGAAAAGCATTCAATCATTGACGTTGGAGTTGGAGAGTAGCTGAGTGGAAGATGAAGGTAGAATAAGGGTTGATGATCGTGTCGCTTTTAATATTGGTGACGAGATTCATCGAGAGTATGTCATTCATGGAAGCAAGGAAGACTGTGGTATCGGCCCATCTCAACGGCAAGAAAATTGTGGCATTAATATCCACAAAGAAGGTAACGTATGTAGTGAAAGTAATTTTGATGTCGAAGATAATGTGTGCTATGAAGATAACTCAGTTTATGGACAGCTAAATATGTACCCTTAATTAAAAATTTCGCCAACATTTCGGTAGTAACTTCCCTTTACATCCGCCTTTTCATTCAATTTTCAAATGGTCAGCTATCTACAGGCAGTCTATTCTCAAAAAGAAACATTTGTCATATTCACCACAGCACACTATTGCCACATACTACAAAAAAATGACCATGCACAGCATGCAAAAAGTAAACTGCAACAGAGCTACAGGTCGGGCACAAGGTTCACCAACAGGTCTGGCAACATGTCGGGCAGTAGGTCTGGCTGCAGGTCGTGCAAAAAGTCTGGCAACAGGTCAGGAAGTTGCATTCTAGACAGTGCAGTGGCTATCGATTTGCGGGATCCCATGTCGATGCATCATTGCTCTCCAACCTTTTCATCTTCTTGTTGGCATCATCCTTCACCTTCTGCTGTATTCTTTTCCTAACGTCATTCCCAGGCCACTTGATCAAGCTTACAATGAGCCTCAATCTATCAGCAATTCCTACAATCTAATCCACAATGCCTCAGGATGTCAGGACAACTATCAGTGAAACGAAACCAGAATGGCTACTAATCCAGAAATCCAGCAATGGCTAATCCAGCAATTCAGTAAGTCTATGACAGTAAAGAAAGGAATGCAAAATGACCATACCACTTCGTCAGCACCTTTTGGGGGTTCAGACAATGACATGAATTTCATCACATATATTCCACATTCATTTCTCTCCGAAATCATAGTGGACCCTACCTCAACTACAGGTATACTGAAGCCCATGTCCGGTTGACCGGGGTCAGTAGGTGGAGAAATACGCTGCTCCACATTAACATTAGCATTTGTTGGTGCTACTCCTCATGTCACTCCTTCTTGAACTCCATCTGGTCCATGGTCTTGCTTTTCGTCTCCTACCACCTTCTCCTGAGACTTACCACGCTCTTGTTGCTTAACGGGACGACCTTGTCGCCCTCTTTCTCTTCTAACTTCGTTGAGAATCATTCCCAATTTTCGGATGATGTGCTCATTACTAGCATGGAGTCTCATAACAGAAAGTTCAAGGTTTGGTAATGAAGTAATGCATATAATAAGTATTTCCAAATCAAAGTAATAAACCAAATTATAAACACGTACAGACCAGCAGACGAAATCAAGCATACCTTCAGACGACGCATCACCATCTCCATCTGCCTAATTAACATTAAACCAAATTAAGGTCACGGCCCCGCTCAGACCAAACAAAATTAAACCAAACCTAATTAAACCCAAAGCCAAACCATAACAAAACCAAACCAAATCAAATCGAACCAACTTAACATCACAGTCCCAGTCAAAGCAAACCAAAGTAAACCAAACCAATAAAATCAAACCCAACCAGTCCCAGTCCCGGTTAGACACTTAACAACACAGTCCCAGTCCCAGTAAAACCCAACCAAGTTAAGCCAAATCAGGACGACTACCAATAACTCAGGACGACTACCAACGACTACCCAGACCCAGACCCAGTCCCAGACCCAGACCCCTACCAAGACCCATCCCAGACTCAGGTCTCCTCCACGACTACCCAGTCCCAGTCCCAGTCCCACATCTGCATACATATCAGGACGACTACCAACAAATCAAACCAAGGACAACGGATCATGACTGGTAAGGAAGACGGATTCCAGAAAAACAAAACCCAAATCACACACGAAACCCTAAACACCTAAACCCTAACTATAAAACTCGAGCGACTCACCTAAACCAAGGAGGAGGAGACAATGCACGAAACTAGAACCAACGTTACTGCATCGGAGGAGACAGGTTACACTGGTAGGTTTCGGAACTTCGACATTCGACGATTAGGGTTTCAGGCCCAATCGCAGAAAAAAGAAAGGGGAAAAAGGAAGAGGAGGAACACCTAATGTCGTGGTCGTCACAAGCAGAAGAGCCGCCTCGACTTTGACAGCAACACGAAACGCAGCGGCCGAAATGGGTACGAAGAGGAGGAAGCGGGCGATCGGCGGGGAGGTCGAAGACTTCGAACGAAATGAGGAAGAATGACCTCAAAAATTAGTAATAAGTTTAGTAACCAGGGTAAAATGGTAATTTCACATCAAAAATAGGTTCGGAGTTAGGTTCGGAAACACTATTCTAATTAGTAAATTAATTAGTAAACTACTTCATTTTTAGTAACAGTTTACTACATTTATTCGTAAAAACATGTCAAAATTAGTAAACATTTACGAAAACCGTATGACTTTACTAACCGTTTTACTAACTCGAAGAGTTTTTTACTACAAATCACACCAAAATTAGTAAACAATTACTAATTATCGCCTAAATTCGTACAGTAAAAAAGTAGTAAAATTTACTACTTTTTTTTACTAAATATGCATTGACGTTACTAAAACAGAGAAGCTTAGTAAAGTCAACGCAAACTTAGTAAAAAAATTAGTAAAATTTACTAATTTTTTTACTAAATTTGCGTTGACTTTACTAAAAATGTGTTTTTTTTTAGTAAAGTCAATGTAAAATTAGTAAAAAAGGTAGTAAATTTTACTACTTTTTTTTACTAATTTTGAGTTGACTTTACTAAAAGAAAAGTTTTAGTAAAGTCAGCACAAAATTAGTAAACTTGCATTGCTTTGAACAGTATAAAAGTAGTAAAATTTCCATACTTTTTTACTACATTACTAAAATTTACTAAAAAAAGACCAGTTTTTAATAAATTTTACTATTTTTTTTTACTAAATTTACGTTGACTTTAGTTGTATTGGTTAATTTTTAGTAAAATTTACTAAAAAAATTAATAATAATTAATAAACTACGTAAGCCTTACGTGCACGTACCGTAAGCCTCTCTAGTCACCTTTTTTGGAGAGGATAGTTCCTCTTTACTACAGGAAAAGAAAAAATTTTGATAAGTTTATATATTCCCCCTTTACGACACTTCCCCCTATTTCGTCTTTTTCTATTTTTTAGTTAAGACCAAAATTTTGAAAAGAACTTCAATTAGATCCCTGAAATGGCTGGACAAGGAAAATCTTCGGGAAATCCTTCTGGAACTCCTTCGAGATTGATGTTCGTCAAAGAGTCTAGAATGACTCCCTATGGAATTAGTAAAATTATAAATGATATTTTAACACAATTAACTATTCAAGGGAGTACAGAAAATCTTGAGAGCCGAAACTATCTTGCTTAGGAAGTAGATTCTATAGTAAATAAGATGCTAGATTCTATTAAGCATGGAAGAAGTTTAAAAAGGCATAAAACAGAGGCGACTTCTGGACTGGAGAGTACTTCGGGAAAACCAGTTGAAAAATTAAAACTAGGAGGAAGAAATTCCAAACAGGATCAAGGCAAAAGTGTGGATGAGATGTACAAGAAATCAGTTGCTCCTTACATCTTAGACCCACGAAAGCAAAATGCAAATTTGAACTCCCAGAGTGGGGAGTTGGCGAAAGACTTGAGGAAAGCTTTAGGTCTGGCAGAAGAAACTCCAGTTCACTTAGACAATCGAACGTTTAATGAGCTGGTTACTGCGAAAAGGGATATTTACAGGTCGGATTATCCCACAGAACCAAATCGGAATTTATTCTAAGGGATAATGTCCTAAAGCCAATAATCACCCATGGTGCTTTTCTGGACATAGATTGTGAGAAAAGCGTATCCGAGAGGATAGATGAGTGGTTATCACTAATTCGAATGACTGCATCTACTGAGATATTATCACACGGATCAGTTTATGAATTATGTGTAGCAGCCCTCATGGGTACGGTGAAAAATTACTAGAAATCTTTGGTGGCTCACACAGACATGAAAGAAAAGATAGATCAAGCGCTGACCGTTGATGGTGTATTAGCAATCATTGCTGATGCACTAAAACGGGAGTTCTGTGGAAAAAGAGCAATCTTTAACTGCTCTAGTAAAGCTACAGATCTGCAATGTGTCTGCTTGACAACTACGTCTGTGAATTCCAGAAGTATTATTACAATCTGGTCGTATTTTCACAACAGTTCATATTGGGAACCTTTTTTGCAAAACTTCCAGAGCCCTGGCCAGAAGTTGCGCGAAAGGCTTATGAATTACTTTTGAATAAGGAAAAGATACTCGGAGGAAAAATTCAGGCGGCCAAGTACGCGATGAGAAAGGCGTGTACTAAGCTCCAGGTTAAGGAGGCAGCTAAAAAGCTTCCATACCTTAACAAGAGCTGTTGTTCTCATATTGAGTATGTGCCTGGGAAGTATGGATGTGATACTCTAGGAGTAATCCATGAGAACAAGAAACTTTCCTAAGAAGAAGAAATTTGTTGGATATAATAAGAGGAAAGTTTGGCCAAGAAAGGATCTCCAAAGCAAGCAAAGGAGATGTCCTTCTTACAAACCCAAAAGGTTTGTAAGGAGACGGGAAAACCTTAAGGATAAAGATAGGATTGATGCCTTTAAGCGAATGCGTGGCAGAGAACCTAAGTGTCCTAAAGGGAAACCGTTGAGCAGTTGCAATTGCTGCTGGTTTTCTGGGTTAAAAGCCCACAAGGCGGATACTTGTCCTCAGAAGAACCAAAGGAGAGAAAGACTCCGGATGCTATTCCTAGATGATAGGAGTTATGAGGAGGAAGTCCTAGCTTATGAACCAATAGATGATCAGAAAATTTCTGACTTAGATTCAAAAGTAGAATCAATCTATGAAGTTATGTCGAATTATGACACAGACTCAGAAGAAGATTCTGATCTCTGGACTACGCATCTATTCATGATGAGATCAGAGCAGAATAGAGATGGTGATGAGTTAGTTCCTCTGGAAACAACGAATCAGGTACTGGAAGAAACTCACCAGTACGAAGATCCATCCCAGTCTATTCTGGAATGGAGGTTGCCAAACATTAACGTAAGAGAAGTATATAATGTTTCGAGGTTTAGTTTTAGATCCATAATAGACTTCTCACAGTCAGAGGCAACGGCTCAAGTTACAAGCACGGAACTTAAGACTCTGGATATCCCATTATTAAATGTACAACTCATTAGGGAAAGCATGCAACGTACGGGAGGTGTATATAATTATATGCACATTGGGTTGATCTAGGTAGGATTAGTTCCGCTATTCCATCTTCCAGCGGATAGTCCTGTGGTAGCAGCTGTGATTGATAAAAGATGGCGAGAATTCAAAGATAAGCTGATATCAGGGATACAGGCCAACCTTGCACACGGTCCTGTACGGTTCCAGGTCCATCCAAATTTCATGATGGCCCTGAACGATCGTTGTTTGGGGGATTCATTGACTTTAAGGATTGAATCAATGAATATGGATAGAATGAATCCCCATGTCAAGTTTTTAGTGTATCACACTAGGTTAATCTACCGAATGATGAATACCACTAGTCCTGGTGTGAGGAACATCTCAAGACTTACTGAGTTGTTCGAGGATGATCATAATAACTACCAACAATTTCATACGCGAGAGGTAAACCCATTAGAGTTAACCTGGCCAAGAAGTTGGGTTATGACTGAACTTGGTAGTAGTTCTAGACCAATTAGTGCGGCGAAAATCCGACAAAGAGGTAATGAGATTACTTTAATGTTGGGAGAACCATCGACTAGTAACTCTAGAGCTGACAGGCATTTGCCTGTGAGAATGCCACTTCTGAGAGAGCCATGAACTCATACGCTCTCTAAAGTTTCCTCAAGGGCAACCGATGTGGGAGATGACATAATTGTGTCTCGACAAGCAGAAGCGTCTGCTCCTTCGATAATAGAGGAAATATCTCGAAGGTCTGTAGATTCTAGTGCCCCGTCCCAACATACGGGAAGAATCGTGGGATATAGACTTGTATCACTACCAGTCTATGATGATCCAGTAGATCAACCGAGAGAGGAATCAATACGGATGATGAGAGTTACCTATCCAGATAACTCTTCATCCAACATTCCTAAAGTTTGTAAGGTTATTGAGCAAATAGCCAAGCAGAGGTCTATTTCGGTAGACGAAATCTGGAGGATGATAGAACCATCCCAAAAAATACCCAGAAACATAGGGTTTAGTGTGAGGAAGGAAGAACTGAGCACATATATTCCTCTAACTTTCACATTTCCTGGATACCATGAGTATTCTCTGGATACCTTGATAGACACTGGGTGTAGCATAAGTTGTGCTAGACTCAATGCTCTACCAGATGAGTGTTGGGAACCATTGCAAAGACATATCCATATGGTTAATGTCGATGGAATGACAACAATTGTTAGCCATCAAGTCAGTCTTTATTGACGGACATAAATTCGTCATTAAAGAGATCCTTGCACATCCTTTGCTAGAGGCAGATATCATTCTTGGTAATGCCTTTCTTAAGGGACAAAAGAAAAATTTACATTTTGTGCAAGATGTCCATGATGTTTCCATTGGTGGTGTAAAGATAAATACTCTACAAGAGCCTAAGTTAAGATTAAAATTTGGGTTCTATCTGGTAAAACGGACAGAGTATTGTGGTGATTCGCCATGTAAAAGAGCTTTCAGAGTGCGAGCTCAGCGTGGTGATACACGGTTGGAAGAAAACGATTTATGGGTACAAACCTTGTTTTCTCCAACGAATACCGGAAGTTCTAACTGGTACGACGACTTGTTTCCTTAACAAGAAGTGTGCAGGGTACTACAGTTAACATGAATAAAAAAGGATAAGTTCCTGGTAAAACTTGCCGATAATTTTAGTGAAGATCCGCTAAAATTGTGGAGTCGGAATGGCCTCAAGGCTAGACTCGAATTGAAAGATCCCGGAACCATTATAAGAGCTAGAAATATTACATACACGGCTGAAATGGTTGAGGAATTTGACAAATAAATTCCTGAGTTGCTTGGAAAAGGCTTGATTAGGGGTAGTTACTGTAGTCCTGCCTTTATGGTAATAAACCATGCCGAGTAGGTGCGAGGCAAAGTACAAATGGTTATAGACTATCGTCAGCTTAACAAAGCTACAAAAGATGATGGCTATAAGATTCATACTGCAGGAGATCTGATTGATAGAATTAGTTTGAGCCAACCAAAATTCTTTTCCAAATTTGACTTGAAAAGTGGTTACTGGCAAGTCAAGATGGAAGAAGATTCGGTTCCTCTAACTTCTTTCAATGCTCCGCAAGGGATGTTTGAATGGCTAGTGATGTCGTTTGGCCTGAAGAATGCTCCAAGCGTCTTTCAGTGCAAAATAGATAATGCTTTCAGGCAGGTCCGCAAGTTTTTGTGCAGTCTACATAGACGATGTGCTAGTCTACAGTCAGATGAGGACGATCACATGAGGCACCTTGATAAGGTGACTGATGTTTTCCGACAGGAAGGCGTGATTCTATCTGAAAGAAAGATATAATAGTTTAAGGAGTCAGTTAATTTTCTATGCATGGAAATTGAAAACGGAAAGATTAAATTACAAAGTCATATTACCGAGAAAACTGTTGATTTTCCTGACAGACTTGAGGATAGGAAGCAAGTCCAAAGATTTTGTGGATTTGTTAACTATGCTAAAAAGTTTGTGAGAGATCTTTCCCGAGATTTAGGGAGGATTTCAAAGAAGACATCATTTACGAATCCTTGATCATGGAGAGATTAGGATACTCATGCTATTAAGAGGATTAAGGGAAAGGTTAAAAATCCACTGCAACTTGCCTTACTTTCTGACAAGGATGAGTTAGTCTTAAAGATAGATGCTTCTAACGAGTTCTGGGGAGCTATTCTAAAAATTAAAGGAAGAAAACTGAAACCGGCTTGTAAGTATTGGTCGGATAGTTTCAAGGGGTACGAACTCCGATACCCGATACACAAAAAAGAAGTATTGGCTTTAAAAAATGGAATAAAGGCATTTTACATCTTTTTGGCACCTAAGAAATTCTTAGTGCGCTCTGGCTCGACCTATGTGAAAAGGTTCGTGAGTTTGAACCTCAAGGAGGCTAGGCAGACTAGACTTTTGAGGTTGTAAGAGTGATTTAGCTATTATAAATTCGATGTCGAATACATTTCTTCAGACAAAAATATAATAGTCGACTCTCTCTCTCTAGAGAACTTGCAGATGGATCCAGCCGCGAAGAGGAAGATTTGCTGGGGATGCAAGCAAGAGGGGCACTCCAAGAAGGTATGTCCCAATAAGAAAGAGAGTGAGCATAGTGATGTTGGTTCCGTTTCAAGAACGAAAGCAGCTCTCTGCTGACAGTGTAAGCGACTTGGACATATATCTTTTGAATGTCCAAATAAGCTGAAAGCTGTGAATTCCCAAAAGGGAGTGGCCAATCTTAGGGAGAATGTTATTACCGACTCTGAGGGAGAAACGAAAACAGATTCCCAGAAGGGAATGGCAAATCCAAAAGAGAAAACTTCAGCTAACTCTAAAGGAAAGGCGAAAGCTGATTCCCAGAAGAGAGTGGCTGAACCCAAGGAGAAGGTCTAAACCAACTCTAAGGGGAAAGCGAAGATGAATTCCCTAGGAAGGGATGATGGATCCAAAGGAGAAGGCTAACACCAATTCCAAAGGAGACATAAAGAAAGATCCTCAAGAGAGGATGTCTGGTCCTAAAGAGGGAAGATCCAAAGGAAAAGCGGAGATGGCGAATCTGAAGGAAGAAGCCCAGGCTGATTCTCAAAGAAAAGTCAAGAGAAAGGAGAAAGCAAAACAGCTTAAGTCCTCTGGTCCTCAGAAGGACGCTCCGGTAAAGGAGGAGAAGGTTGAAGAACCTTGGTGGTATCCATTAACCATAGAACAGTTTAATTACTGTCGAAATCACCTAGCCAAAGAGCATAACATCTCAATAAACCAAGCTGTCAAATCCTATAAGAGCTTCTTGCAGACACGAAGGAGGAGAAAGAGCAGGTTGAAGCTGAATATGTTCGAAAGGAGGCAGAATTCAAAGCCTTCATAGGTGAGCCAACTCAGAAGGAAGAACCTGATGAGACGGCAGAAATGAAGTATGACGAGTATTTTAACTATGAGGTACCAAACATACTCGAAGAAGGTAATCCTAAAGTTAAGGAGAACCTTAAGGAAGCAATTCTTGAAAGAGATTCGGTTAAAGAATCCGGTGAGCAAGCTCACGGCGACAAAGGTCATGAGGGTTCGGAAGAAGCCTGGTATTTTGATTTAAACTCTTTAGAAGATGGATCCCTATCTTGGGATGCAACTGTTGTCTGTGGAGGACTCATGGGTGGCGTCAAAAACAATTATAAGCGCCAGATTGAGTTTTTTATAGCAAAAGTAGTTGAGTATATCAAAGATCTAGAGTCTAATATACAGTATAAGGCTTCACATTGAGAAGAGTTGTCAAAAACCATAAGGGATAAACAATAAATTCTCACCACAACAATGTCCATAATACTTTATGAAGTCAAGGAATTCGAGACCCCAAGGGTAGTGGTGGATATGAGAGAATCATCACTTGAGGAGAACTCTGTACTTCGCCCATATTTACACTGGATATTGGAGAAGTGGCCGTCCCTGATGATTAATTCAGGAATGGTGGGAGTAGCTTTACCATATTTGTATGCAGGGTTTGTGGATATTTTGGAGATTGATCGATCAGAACCAGAACAGATTAAGCCACAACCCCATCTGGTGAAGTTTATACTCGAATGCCTGGGATACAGACCAAAGTACGCCACGGCATTGATTACTAGCACTATGATGGAGGAAGAGGAATATGAAATGATAGGAAAAGTAATCCTTCCCAATATGCAAGTTTAGGACATCCATCCTAGTGAAAGTAGACATCTCATAGAATCTCAACGACAGGACCTTGATCATAGAGGTTTATGGCGGAAGTATTACAAAGATAAAACTGTAAGAAAAGCCATAAAGGTTGAGCTCTTGAAGGATGTGCTGGAGCATGTATTAGCCCAAAAGGATAAGTATTACGTGATCAGTGACGGGATGACAATCGTTACGATCCTCCGTTCTTACTTAAGCTATGCGGATGAACAAGCTGGAGAACGAGGATGGGAAAGAGTTTTAAATCTTCTGGATAGCTTCTGGAAGAGAGAAAACTCTTAATTATGCATCCGGACTGATACATTTGAAGTCTAGAGAAAACTCGCTGATTACACAGATAAATCATTGGCTCAGCGATTTGCACAAGATGAAGAGAGAGCCCAACGAATTCAAGAAGAATATCAACCACAGAGGGGACTATTTGAAAATGAAATTGGCGAGACATGCGGCAACAATAATGAAGGAATCTCCCAGGACAAAGCAATATTGCAGACGGGAGAAAGCTGTATAAAGTTAGAGTAGACATTTTTGTCGGTCACTAGGACCATCGACTAACTTTTGTAGTTTTCAAAAATTTAGATTCCTTTTAGTTTTGAGCTAGCAAACAGTGCAAAGATACCAGCCTCTATTGTGTATATATTTCACAACACTATGCTTCATTTGGGGAGGTGATCTGAATAGAGAACTTTCTCTCACATCTATTTGAGTTTGAGTTCTTTTATCTGTCTCCAAAAATATCTTAAAGGAAATCAAGGGGAAGATTGTTAAGATTTATCTAAAAATTGGTTAAGACTAACAGAAGGTGAGATTAGTGAATCTAAATCTTGAAGTATAGGCCTTTGGGCTGAAACCTTGTTAAGGAGGAGGAGTGTCTATATTAGACTCTCAAGGTAAGGGTATTTGGGATGACACAGAAGAACCTCTCCATTTTACCGAATTCTCAATTCTGAGAAGTGAAGAACTCTTGAATCTCTAAAGTTGCGAAAGCTTGGTGAACCCAAAGAGCTACCCATTGAAGAAAGGTATGATAAATATCTTTTGTGTTGTTTATGTTATTCTTTCTGTCTAGA
Source organism: Melastoma dodecandrum (assembly GCA_029817715.1). Classification (NCBI taxonomy): domain Eukaryota; kingdom Viridiplantae; phylum Streptophyta; class Magnoliopsida; order Myrtales; family Melastomataceae; genus Melastoma; species Melastoma dodecandrum. The sequence goes on from JARUPY010000333.1 coordinate 74,347, forward strand.
AAGAAGAATTTAGTTAAGGAAACATAATTAAATTGGTGCAAGTGCACGAGTCATTTCTATGACTGATTGTTCAAACCCAAAATTACTCCATCTGGATCATGGGGTTGGCAAGGATTCTACTACTGGACATTTGAATTCGGTAGTGGAGCGTTGGAAGGTCTATCGGCCCAGATAATCCAGTTGTCTAGGCTTGTAGAGAGTTATTCTAATAAATTAAAAGAACTGACTCTGGCCTAGAGTGCATTTGGGGAATTCTTCCTTGAAGGTAAGACTAGTTTGGGATTTACGGCTAGTTCAAGATATTCTAACGAATATTTGAGGTTAGCAAAACACCGGCGACAAAGAAAAATAGAAAAATCTTCCTAAGTTCGCATGCATGCCTAATTGGTAGCAGAGCCGCATAGGAAAATTTTTTACGTTTGTCTTGAGGGACTAAATTATAAAAGAAGAAAAAATTTTGGGCTGAGAAAAAAGAAAAGGAAGGAGAGAGACAACCGTATAAGGGGAATTACCAAAATAGCAACGGTAAAAGGCAAAATTTTTTGTAGGACCACGGTAAAAAGGTACATTTCTCCCTTTTTTATATACAAACTCGAGATGAAAACATGGAATGAACTTGAAGTTGTTGACATACATGAGTTCTTGGGCTTCGTCCTTAATGGGCCGAAGAAGTAAAGTTTCGTGCAAACACTGTCAGCTCCGCTCGAGGAGCCCATGTAGGCATTGCTCGAGTGCTAGAGACCGACCTCGCTCGAGAGAGTAACTTACCCGGCATAACTTGACTTCGCTCGAGAAAGCAACTTACCCAACATAGCTCGAAACATGAATATTATCTCGCAACTCGAAAACTTGGCTAAACCACGCCTACTTTACGTTAAAGGAACGGGACACGTGGCGAACCCAGATAGGCCAACCAAAACATGACATGCATAGTTCCTACAAAATAGGAATCAGATCGTGCGCACGATTTAAGAAAATCATGAGATAACTGAACAATCGCAACTGCTAGATTCTGGGATATAAAAAGGTCATAACAACACAGCAACAGGCACAACAACAACTCAAATACAGACTTCAGTCTTTTACTTTTTACTTTTGGTCCTTTATCCTCCAACCTCAGTGCTGTCGATTCTGTCCGATGTTGTTGACGCTCCTCCACCAACCATCGGTGCCGTTGATTCTGTCTGGCGTTGAGGTCCATCCTCGGTGCTGTTGATCATATCCGGTGCCGATGACCTGCTACCACTTCGACTCTGCCCTCCAACCTCGGTGTCGTCGATTTTGTCCGGTGTCGTTGACGTCCGTCCGCTGATCCACAATGATGAATTCCATTAAAGTAGTTTGCCTTCACCGCCGTTCGCCCACCGCCGACCGTCGTGAAGCGTCACAGGCCTTTTCTGTTGTTTTCCGTGCAAGTCATGTCAGTAAGTGTAATATTGTAAGCTCAATACTGTCGCATTAAATTCAAGTGTTGTTTTTCTTTGTTATAATTGCGCTCGTTTACTTTGCCGTGTACCAAACATTGTAAATTCAATACCGTCGTATTAAATTCTGGTATTACGTTTACTTTTACTTTAGGCGACCACACTATTATTATAAAATTCAATAAGTGTTGCGAGGAATGCAAATTCCGCGCCAACACGTTTTTGGCGACCACAGTGGGAGTCATAATTCGAAAATCCACGAAAAGCCTTTGAAAAATGGCTTGTACTAGAAAGATATTGTAGATGAAGATCCTAAAGAAAAGGATTCCAATGAAAATCAAAATGAGGTTGTTCAGGTGGCACCCCCTATAGGGCCTCCGGATAATCCTTGACGAGAATATACGCCTAACGATTTTACAACCAAACAAGAGTTTGGGAACCTTATAAGCGAGTTAAAATTACAATTAGCGGAAAATCATAGAAGAATATAGGCATGAATGGATGAAAAAATCCATGAAGTAATAGGTGCCATAAATTTCCTTAAAGGTGACAAGTCTGAGAAAAAGACAAAGCTTTTAGGTGAGAAATCATTCGCGGCAAATGCTAGGGCTGCTGGAAAGCAGAAGGTTAATGGTGCGAGTTCTCATAGCGAACATGTAATGTCGTGTCCTATGACCTCTAAAGGAATATGTGTGGGTAGTTCCAAAAGTCTAATGCCCGATAAAAATGTAAATCCCACATCCATAGATCTTGAGCAGAATGCTTGTCCAACTTGTCTTCCTCGGGTCAACGTTAGGGGAAATGAGTTTAATCTAAAACCAAGTCTTAATTCTGTGGTAGACTTGAGCAGACAAATCACTCGAGTTGTATCTCAAATGGTGCTAGGTATGAAGACTGAAAAGGTGCGTCTGTATAGGAGTCAGATCCCAAAATACATAAATCAAGGAATATAGATACCTCGATGTAGACACCTCAAATCGAATTTTCGATTTTTTTTTAATATTTAACCTTTGGTTTTAAAAGAAATAATTTTGAATTTTTCGTAATTTTTGATTAAATTCATGTTACATGATTAATGATTAATTTCAATTTGAGAATTAGTTACATAAGACTAATTTCTTAACTTTTCTTAAAAAAATAAAAATAAAATAATAGTTAAAATGACATTTTAAAGCTTTTTGTCATTTAGATCAAGCTCATTCATTTTAATTTGAAGTCCAATCACGTGTGCATGGATTTAGATTCTTAATTGTAAGGTGAAAACAATTGAAATCCAACAAAGCCCATTAAAATAATTAATCAAACAAAAATAACAAATTCTTTTTATTTTTCTCCGAAAGTTCATTAAAGTTTAACATTTCATTAACATTTAATTCGAATTTTCATTTCATTTTATATTCTAACAAATTAATTTGTAACAACTCACTTTAACAAATTATTCTAACAACCTAACAAATTATTTTAACAAACTAACAACCTAACAACTTTTTACCTACCCAAACACACTCTAATCATGTCACATATATAAAGAGAATTTTTTGGGGGGAGCGGGAAACCAGCGGTGGTCACAGAAAAAGAAACAGAAAAGAAAAAAATTTCAATCGACCCCCCCTCAAACAAAACAGAAAAATTCCCCAGCTCCACTTCCTCTACTCAGTGGTTTTCAGCTCACTTCGGGTGCCGACGTCGCCTTCAGCCACGATCCACCAGCTAACACCCTCCAGTTCCTCCTCCCGCCCGCCTTTCCCTCGTCGACCTGCCTTTTCCGATCAAAGTAAGCGAAATCCCAGCGGAACCCCCTGGAACTAACGTTCTACGTCGCGGCCAAGATTGGTTGCCGGAGGACAGGAATCGGCCAAGACCTATCGTCCGCCAAGCAGCAGAGCAACCTCTGCGTCCAGGAGCTACCTCCTCCTTTCCGATGCTGGCGTTTCTTCATCATCCATTTCTCTCATCAAGATGGACCAGAGCGGAGCTTCGAGGACGACTAAAATTCCAAGTCCGATTTTGACCAATCTAACTTGATTCTATAGTTTTTCTTTCCTGCAATCGATTTCCTATAATTCGTTGTCGCGGACTCCATTCACACATGGACAATCTCTGCTGTTGTCACCTGGTTCGTTTCGTATGTCTGCGATTCTCATTACTAGTTACGATTCCAGTTGGTAACTTCTGAGACGTTTTTCTCAAATATAGTTGTAAATTCATGAACAACTGATTTCCGAAACATTTATCTCGCTATTGCTTGTCTGTATTTCGATTTCGTTCAGCTTACGTAGTCTCTTGCTACTGGTTGAGTCATTCGTCTTCTTTACCATGATTTCCGGTATGTCCCTGCCTAGCATCCCCAATGCCGTTTAACTTTTGCTACTAGTTCGTCCTCTCGTAATCAGTTCATTGTTGCTTATTATTCCCCCTTGTGATTGCTATAGCTTGTCAAATGCTATGACCAGACCTGTTTGTTGTGATTGATGTAGTCGAAACACTAGTTGCCAATTTCTGTTATTAAAATGTTCCTATCACAAGTCGCAACATGGATGTCGACGTATTTTCAATCCACTTGGAGGATTTAATTTTACTGTTCATTCTTGCTTTGTGTGTTCTCTGCTTGATCTCTCTGTAAAAGTCACAACATTATTGTTGCTCCATTGTTGCTGTAGTTTCGAGATTCATTGATGCTCGATTATTACTGTTTCCTATTTGTCCACGATTTCGTCGCTTTTCGCTTTTCGAGATTTAACCGTAAGTTACGTTTCCTTTATTACCATGTTGTCGTAGTCTTGAAATCATTTTTTTTTACTTTACTTGATTTGTTACGTTTTGCTGTCAATGTTTGATGCAATTTCATCCGTCTCCGTTTATTAGACCGATTTCTTGCTTTATTATTTCTTCCTGCAGTCCTTGGCTACTACTGTACTAGTTTATTAGTCTTCCGATTTATCTGATCCATGGCTTTGTATTTACTATTCATTTGTTCTTCATAGTCCACTGGTTATAAACCTTAAATCCGTATGGTGTTATAATCTCGCTGTTGGCATTTGTCCTATCTTGTTTAAATTCTATAATGTCGTTCCTGAAGATAGTTTCTCCATCGGTGGTCTGTGCTTGCTTGGTCGGTGTTACCAAGAGCTCATATATTGAAATCATTTTTTCTTGCTTGCTTTATACCAGTAAACCTTCCTCTTAGATTGCGGATTTGTTTATAATTCTCCTTGGATGGGCCTTTTTCCATAAATAAGCAATTTTTTTTAGTTGCCGGTGTGCTACTTGGCTGCAATTTTTTTTAATATCTCATGAATATGCTTCAGCTGGCCTTCCATGATTCGCGTATAATACAAATAAATAGACATTGATTTTTACGAATCAGGTTTGCGTCTGGAGCTTTTCGGTTGAATTCTGCAGTAAGATGAATTTTTATTTTTCTTGTTTTTTTAGCTTCGGCCAGACATCTTTATTGATCTTTCACCCAAACCACCGTTTCATGGCCATTGTAGACTTAATTTGATTTAGTTCATTGATGGATTCTGACCTTTTTAACTTTTGTCATTAATCTGTGTTTGATTGGTTTATAGATTCCCCATCTTATTACTAATCCATGTATTCTAGTTTATCCCATCTTAATTTTAGCTATTTGTTTATGTTCTCCTTCGCCGCAAATTAGTTCACAAGGTCTTGGCCACTATATGGATGTGACTTTACGATTATTTCGTGTTCCTTATCTTCTGTTCACTTCAAATTTGTTACTCATTTTTATCTTTTCTCGTCCTTGCGTAGCTATTGCCATGCCCGATAGTCTTTTATTGAACATTTATTTGGATCTCACCGTTAATCAATGTGTCTTGAGTTATCCACATCGATTTTGAATTAACGGCTGATATAACCATAGTAAACATGATAGTATTGTTTCTTTTCCGAGCATCCTTTTTTTGAAATCTTCTTGATCTTTGCTAACTACGTGAATTACTTATCTTAGCTGTGCAATAATTTGTCCTAGTTGGTTTTCTATTTGCTGCTATCCAAAATATCGTTTTTTTATGGCGTTTAAACTCGCTCGAAAACAATCGAAAGGACTTTGGCGGAATCCTCCTAAATTCCGAAGATACGAGAAACAAGATTCCTACGAAGTGAGCAATCTCACCCTTTCTTTTATACTGATTTCACTTTACTTACATGAGAGTAACGTCTTCCCCCTCTTTGTCTTGTCCCTTTTCTATTCTGGACATGTTGGGACACGACCGAGCAACCTTGGATGGACATGGAGCATGTTCACTCTCGGATGCAAAATAGGACAACTCAACAGAGACCCGCATCGATCCGATTAACGCTCGGGAGGCATTCACGGTCAAATGGGCTCAAGACGCCCCACGTAAGTCTCATTCCGACTTATTTAGAAATTCTAATTTGTTTACGTATTTCATATTAGAATTTTCTAACCCACTTTCTTCTTTTCCCACTTTCCCATTTCCCCACTTTATTCTTTCTCCCATTTTTCCATGAACACTACTCATGCGAGCTCGAAATTCCAACAAGTGTGGAAAGGAAGCCTTGAAGACGCGTGCAACAGACCGCGTGTATAAAAACCGCGATGATTGATGACGTTAAAGCGGCCCCACCCGTCAAACTTAAGGTACATGAGGGAAGGTGCGGGCCTTCCCGACCTTCTATTTTTCCACTTGTAATGGGCCGTGGGTCCAGGTGTATAGGCCCACGGTCACCGCCTTTCCCCGCCTACTTTGATCTAGATAATTGTATGTGATTGCGCACGTGATCATCACATACGAGTTCGGGTCCAACGCCCGAATCGAGCCTAAGCTCGTAATCTAATGACATGAGTCTGGGCGTAAAAGCCCAGATTGGGTCCAACACTCGTTAATTAGAAACCTCTTTTAAAAGTATCGCCACCCCTTCTTCGCATGTTTGAGTGAGAGAGTGAGTAGCTAGGAATCCCCGAACCCTTTTTGGTTTTTCCGACTTTATACAATTTTTTAATAAAGTCGGTGGCGACTCTGTTCTTCTAGCTTACCTAGGTTAAGCGACAAACAAAAATTTTTACGGAGCCACGAAGGATTACGGTCCTCCTTCTTGTTCTCATTCGGGAACGAGCGGGAGGGACGCACATCCCGGATGGCGACTCCGCTGGGGACTCACATGTGGATTATTACCGAAACCTCTTTCTTTCTATCCACATGCGGGGATGAGTGATTGTTTGCGCATGTCATTGTTTGGCTTGTGACTTTTGTATGAACTTTTGTTTGTGTTTGTTTACCGCTTTCCTAGGCATATCTAGGTATGCCCGAACCCGGGGCTAGGATTTTAGGGGGGTCACCGTTAGGCCCAGCTGTGCTGCTCTTTGCGGTGTGGTTTTGGGTCGGGACCCCGCCTCCCTTAGTCCGATGGAGGTCTAGAAACCTCTTCCGAGTCTAGAATTGATTGCCCACTACAGGTACCAGACGCCGCACGTGCATTTGCTTGTTACTAAGTGACTGTTACTCGTGCAGGGACAGGTTCAGGTACGTTTGTATGTGATAATTATAATACTAATTCTGTTCGTTTTGCAGCGACTTGAGTTGGTTACGGGGGGTTTCCGCAATTTCTTTTCTCCCTTCCCTACCTTCTCTTTTTATATCGTCATACTCATTTACATCCATTTCGCACGAATGCTTGTTGATCAATAATCAATATATCAACGCTTTTATAATTATTCAATATTATTATTGTTCAAGTAGGAGAAAACTTGCATGCAGACTCATCTCACGTTAGGAGTTGGATTAGATCTCAAAGAAGAGGAGTACAATCTTTTCATAGAGCGTCAGGCTGACATCGACGCCCGATCTCACGATTTCAAAAGAAACGGATAACCCCTTGGGATCACATTTAATGGCGGACATCTCATAGCAATCCTTAGGCCTGCGAGCCCATCCTATTTTTCATTTTTTTATTTTAAGGAAGTGTATCGTGAAATGAACCTTTTTGGATTTTATCTAACGCACTTCTTTTCACTTGGACTGAATTCGTTATAATCACAATCCAATCCTTGCATTAGACATGTCATGCATCATTACATATCACGCATTCAAAATATTACCACCACTTGATACTAATTGAATGTTCTTTTCTTTGTGAAGGGTACTAATCTGCAAAGATTGCTCCGATTACGAGACGTCGGTACCGCTCATTGAAAAACCTCATGGCTAACCATACTGCAGATCAGACTACTCAAGGGCTTCCTACAAGCATGATCGGGAATGCTTCGGGCCTTATGCCATTGCCGCCACTTCGGCACCTGCTCTTGGACTCTCATTCCCTGTTTCTACTACTACGGAGATCAACATGATGTTCCCGCCATTTAATGCTTTAACCCCTACTTTCAACATGGGGCAATCGGGATCAGGGGGTACACTCCCAACTCACATTCCTGTAATCACCGCTTTTACGGCATCAGCCATACAGTCATCAACTACTCCGCCAGCTGTGAAAGTACTTGACAATGCCAATCCAGCCCAAAGCGCTGTGGATAATACCCTGTCGCAGAAGGTCGATGTTCTCACCACCGAACTCGATTCCTTAAAACAAATGATGGCACAACTGTTACAGAGGCAGCTGATTGCCATGGAGATTCCAATCCCTACCCCAACTTTTACCCCTTTCACTATTCCGCCTGTGGTAACCCCAACCTCAGCTCCACCTCATAACCCACACCTTCCCCCCTACATGATGGGGTCTTCCGTCTCGACAAACCCGCCTCCAATATACAACCCTTATTTCCATCCCACTCTCGGGATGGGATCAACGGCCATCCCGGACCACCCATATAATCCACCAAACATGTTTGGAACCTCTATACCAAATGCTTACCGACCTCACATTCCCCCATATTATCCCCAGTCTGGATTCGGGCCAACTCCCTACCCACCAACTACCTATGAGCTAAATCCTCACCAACCACCTACTGCTAGACCAAATCTCCCCATGACAGGGCCAACACCCTACATCCCTTCAACTATTCATTCCCGTGTGACTCCGCCAATCAATAACTTTGAAACTCCCAGCCCCCCTATCAGCAACCAAACTCCACAAGAGGAGATTCACCAAACTAACCCTGCCATTCGTAATGCTGCGCTTGTCGATGAACTGCTCGGAGACCACGGCCAAACCAACGCTATCCAGACAAGACTCGAGGCAATGATATCCTCCATGCAGGAATCAGAGTCAAAGCGCTTGGCGAAACTAGAAGAGCGCCTAAATGCCATACAGGGCTACGGAGCACATTCATGGGAATACAAGGATTTCCATGTCCCTCAATTTCAAATCCCTCCGAAGTTTAAGATACCTGAATTCGAGAAGTTCAAAGGGAAGGGTTGCCCAGAGCTGCACTTGAAACATTTCTGTCACAAAATGGCAGTATATCCGGCTGATGATAAATTTCGCATTACGATGTTCCAAGAGAGTCTGGCAGAATCGGCACTCCATTGGTATTATACGAAGGATCTGAGTCAATATTCCACTTTCAAAGAGCTCGCGCTTGATTTTCTGAATTATTACAGTTTCAATGTGGAAATGGCCCCTACTATATCAGATCTGAGGAAAATGAAAAGGTATCGAACTGAAGACATGAAGCAGTTCGCTTACCGTTTTCGTCAGGTGGCATCTCAGATTAAACCCACTCTCACAGAGCGAGAACTGATAGACGAGTTCAATCAGCTGTTACCCAGAGAATATCTCCCTTACATGATCGGGCAGACTCCTTCAACCCTCGCCCAAGCAGTGATTAACGCTGACCGTTTGGATCAGATTAGTCGAGATGGTCTTATTCCGACCCAGTAGTAAAGCCGGCAATGAAGACTAAGCCCAAAGAGCTAGTCGCAACAGCAGAATACAACAACCTTTGATGAAAACGGTGCCGCCCCCAGCCTCTTATGCGCCAAGGACATATATGGCAACGACGCCTAGACCTTTTGTACCTACTGTGAACAGATTCAGACCATTGGCCCCCGCGGCGAGGCCTCCACTGCCAAAGCCGGTAGGACAAGAGCGACCACGACGTAGACTCGAAGACTTAACTCCGACTCCTGACCCGTTGGATGTTATGTTCTTTCGTTTAAGGGATCTGGGCTTCCTCAAACCAGTCGATGCCAAATCAACCCATCCTACATCCATTGGCTATAACCCCAAGGCGGTATGCCATTATCATTCTGGGGCACTTGGACATGACACGAAAGATTGCATCGCCCTGCGATTCAAAATTCAGAACCTCTTAGATGATGGAGTTATTACGTTTGTCTCTGCTCCGGCCCCTGCACCAAATGTGCAAAAGAATGCTCTCCCAGAACATGTAAACTTGATTGAAGCAGAATTTTCAGACGGAGATATTTCAGAAGAAGAGAATATGGAAGAATCATCACAAGAAGAGGACTCCTCCGAACAAGAAGAAGATCCCTCAGAAGGAATAACTGATGGATCATCAGGAGAAGATGATAGTTCTGGAGATGAACGGGAACCATCAGAAGGAATTGTTGATAACCCTCCGAGAGGAATGGCGAGATCGATCATGATGCATAATTATCACTTCCCAACACTGGAAACCGAAAATTAGGTGACACTGTTGTAGCTCGAGAGGCAAATGATTTCTTAGACATGGTTCAAGCTGCCCAGCAAGAATATGTCCAAAGATTACATAATATGCCGGATCATGCATCTCCATCTTCCCCCACGCCAGGTCAAGTGAGACTCAAGAGACTCTGCCGACACCCATCTCCTGACAGGGACGTCGTCTACCCATGGGAAGAACATCCCCTTCCACCACTCAATAGGACTCCTGTATATCCCCAGGACTTTCTTTACATGTCCACCCCGCCTTCAGGTTTATCTTATCCGAGGGATGAAGGCTCAAGCAGCCAAATTCAAACCAATACAGAAGATATTATGGTTACACTGGGAAGCCAATGGTCACTAGCGCCGATGTGGGAATATCAATATCAGCCTATGGAAATGAGGACTCCAACATATGGAATGTCGACACCTTTGTCATACCCAACAGTCAGAGCATTGGATGGGACGCCGACAACTCCGGCAGACAATGAAAATAGTTTGGAGTCACAAGAAGAAACTCACATGTATGAACCCTTGCACAAACAAGGAGGAAAAGGGAGAGGCAAACCCCAACCCACAAAACATCTCTACACCCTTCCGGGGCAACCAACTATCCCAAAGCCCTATGTGTACTATCCTTCAGGGATGAGCTCAAATTTTGAAGTACCGCAAGTGCAAATTCCTTCGGTCACCCCTATCGTGATGGGACCAACGGTGACGCGAAATGTCCAGTTGACAGAGGACAATGTGGGGTTAATTACCCGATCGGGAAAGGTTGTAGCGGGACCTGAGTTACCTAAGAATCCGGAGCCCAAAGTGCCCACTGCCGATGAAATCAGGCAGGTCGTCAAGACGATAAAGGTTAGCGACTATGACATTATAGAGCAGTTGAAGAGACAACCAGCACAAATCTCGTTATTTGATCTGATTAACTCGTTAGACAAACATCGGAATTCACTGGAGAGGTTCTTGGCAGAGGTGCATGTACCGCCAGAAATCGAAGTTAATGCCTTCGACATATTCATGAATGGGATGTTGGCACAAAATGCCATTACTTTTTCCGACCAAGACGTCCCAAAAGGAGCAAAGGAAAGTAATAAAGCTTTGTTCATAACATTAAGTTGCATGGGCAATCAGATCTCCAAAGTGTTGATCGATGGAGGCTCTGGAGTTAACATACTACCTCTGGGAGTTGCTCGCCAATTGAGACTCGACGTGAAATGCATGTCTCCGCCCAGCTTAAACATCAGAGCATTTGACGGAGCAAAACGCAAACCCCTCGGAGAAATAGCCCTGGAAATCATTATGGGCCCGGCCAAATTTATGACTGCATTCCAGGTGCTTGAAACTAACAGCTCTTTCAACATGTTACTTGGGAGACCATGGATTCATCAAGCTGGGGCAATCCCTTCCACGTATCATCAAAAAATCAAGTTCCCATTCGGAGGCAAACTCGTAACTGTCAACGGAGAACGAGATATTGAATTATGCAATGAAGTCGATATTCCATATGTTGGAGAACCCTCTGTTGTACCGTCTACTATGCAAGCATTCGAAATGGTGAACATGATCCGAAAAGTCAATAAGGACCCGCCAATTGAACCTGTGGTCGCAAACATGGCACGAGTTTTGCTTCAAATGGGATACCAGATTGGAGGAGGTTTGGGAGCAAGAGGACAAGGCATGCTTTTCCCAATTCAGATCCCCACGCCAGCCGACAAAGCGGGTATCGGGTATGAAGAAGAGACTATTCAAGATTGGAAATTAAGGATCGAGACATGCGGAATTCTCGGCTATCCAGACTTATACGAGGTATTCGTTCCGGCATCACGGGGCACGTTACAGCAGGAGCAATTAGCCGATGCTATGGCATATCTCCACCTCGAAGGAGCATTGAACCTGGACGAGTTGCCACTCAAAGGGTGAAACACTCCAATACATCCTTTTACTTTTATGCATATGGAATCCGCGTGATTGGCATGTCGATCAACGGATGCGTCAATAAACCCACCATATCTTTAGTCGTGGACTGGTGGAGCGAATGTAACGATTACTTAGTGTCGAGATGTCGTGGGATCCACATCAGGACGATGATGTATTCCAGGGCATGTGAGGGATATAAGGAAAATACGGGCACATGAATAACGCCCAGCCCACTGAGGCCTGATGCCCACGACATCTCATTTGTCCACGCATGTGATGGTCATTTTAATTTCTTCGCATGTGATAGTCATTCCAACTTCCACGCATGTGATGGTCATTTTAGTTTCTTCGCATGTGTTGGTCATTTCAACTTCTTCACGTGTGATAGTCATTTCAATTCCTCGCATGCGATGGTTATTTCAATTTCTTCATATGCTTTCTGAATTGTTTCTTGACATACTTCCTACGCAGGAATAACACTTCAGAAACTACTCAAGAATTCCAAGACAAACTCCCAGAACCTTTTCAAATAGAGTGTGGTCATATTTCAGATGAATTCGATGAGACAGACGGCCAATCGTCAAAAGACCCCGAAACATCAGAAGATCCAGATGAAGAAGTCATTCAAAATCCTGAATCCCTCGACGGCTACCATGGCCTAGAACAAGGATTACTGAGACATGAAAATCCCAAGGAAGTCACTCTGCAAGAACCAATTTCTATCAATATTGGAACAGAAGACGAGCCCAAAGAGCTCTTCATTGGTGCAGATTTACTAACAGATGAAGCCGAGAAAATTATAAATCTTCTCAGAGAATTTTCAGATGTCTTCGCTTGGTCATACGCAGATATGCCAGGATTAGACTCAGAAATAGTGGAGCACAAAATCCCCACTAATCCTTTGATTCATCCAATCAAACAAAAGCAACATCGATACAAACCGGAACTAGCCCTTGCAATCAAGGAAGAAGTAGACAAGCTACTTAAAGTCAATTTTATCGAAGTATCGGAATATCCTCAATGGGTCGCAAACATCGTCCCGGTCATGAAGAAGAATGGAAAAGTCAGAGTATGCGTGGATTACCGAGACCTCAATAAAGCAAGTCCCAAAGATGACTTCCCTCTACCGCACATCGATCTATTAGTGGACAACACGGCCGGTTTCAACAGATTCTCCTTTATGGACGGATTCTCTGGCTATAATCAGATCAAGATGGCTGAGGCAGATAAGGAAAAGACGACATTCATCAACCCTGGGGCACATTCTGTTACCGAGTTATGCCATTTGGGCTAAAGAACGCCGGGGCAACATATCAACGAGCAATGGTAGTCCTATTCCATGACATGATGCACCGTGAGATCGAAGTTTATGTTGATGACATGATCGCCAAATCCAGAACAGAAGAAGATCACATGGTCGTTCTACGCAAGCTGTTTGAACGACTTCGTAAATACAAATTGCGTCTCAATCCCGCCAAATGCGTGTTTGGGGCAACATCGGGGAAACTTCTTGGGTTTGTTGTAAGCAATAAAGGCATTGAAATAGACCCAGATAAAATCAAAGCAATTAAGGAACTTCCAGCACCAAAGTCAGTTAAAGAGATCCGTGGCTTCATGGGCCACATCAATTATATCGGAAGGTATATTTCCAACCTGGCCGACACATGCAAACCTCTATTCAGGAAATTGAGAAAAGAGGTCAAATTTGAATGGGATGAAGATTGCAGGAACGCATTCGAACAGATCAAGATGTACCTAACAGAACCGCCAATTCTTATACCGCCAAAGCCGGGACATCCGCTCACGCTCTATCTAACAGTACTAGAAGAGTCATTTGGGGCAATGCTAGCACAACAGTTACCAGGCGCCAAGGAACACGCCATTTATTACCTCAGCAAGAAATTCACAGACTGCGAAGCCCGATACACAGTCCCGGAACGCACATGCTGCGCACTCGTTTGGGTTCTTCACCGTCTCCGACAATATACTCTCCATTACGAGATATTGCTAATTTCAGATAATGATCCGCTCAAATACCTCTTCGATAGACCAACTCTTATCGGAAGAATTTCAAAATGGCAGCTGCAACTTGCCGAATTCGACATCAAATTTCACTCAACGAAATCAATCAAAGGCAGAACTATTGCCGATCACATAGCAGAATATCCAGGGACAGATGATTCACCATTGGAAATCAACCTGCCAGATGATGACATCTTACTAGTAGACCCAGAACAACGATGGACGATGTATTTTGATGGCGCAGTCAACTCATCAGGTTCTGGCATTGGAGCAGTTGTGATATCCCCAAACGGGCAGTATTATCCGGTTGCTGCTAAAGTCACATTCCCATGCACAAATAACATTTCTGAATATGAAGCATGTATTCTCGGTTTACTACGTGCACTTGACATAAAAGCACAATTCTTAGACGTTTACGGAGATTCTGCACTCATAATCTCTCAAACCAACGGAGATTGGCGCACAAGAGATCCAAAACTTATCATATATCAAGATTATCTGCAAGAACTGATTCGAAAATTTACAGACATTAGTTTCAGCTACCTACCACGATCCGACAATCGATTTGCAGATGCACTTGCAACCCTCGCATCAATGATACCATTGGCCGGAGAAATGGACATTGAACCTCTACGCATCAACATCATCGAAGAGCCCAGTTGCATGAACACTGAACCCGATCAACAAGTAGATCCACCTCCATGGTATGCCGATATTAAGTCGTACCTACATTCAGGAGACTTTCCTCATATAAGCACAAGGAAAGAACGCAAGTTCATCAGGAGGTTATCCAGAGGTTACTTTCTCGACGGGAACATCCTATACAAGAAGTCTTTCACGACGACCCTCATGCGGTGCATCACAGAAAAAGAAGCCAAAGACATTATGATGGAAGTACACGAAGGTGCTTGTGGTCCTCACATGAATGGATACGCACTTGCCCAAAAAATCATGCGTCTGGGATATTATTGGTCGACAATGGAAGCCGATTGTATCAAATACGTCAAAGCATGTCACAAGTGTCAAATTTACAGTGACAAGGTGCATGTACCTCCTACCAGGCTCTACCCTTTATTCGAGCCGTGGCCATTTTCAATGTGGGGCATGGACGTCATTGGACCCATCAATCCCATAGCATCAAATGGACATCGATTCATCTTAGTCGCAATTGACTATTTCACCAAGTGGATCGAAGCTCAATCATTTAGAGAAGTTACCGCAAAGAACGTCGTGCGATTTATGCGGATTAATATCATCGCTAGATATGGCATACCGGAAATACTTGTTACCGACAATGGTTCCAACTTCAATAGCAAACTTATGCATTCTCTTTGCGAAGAATTCAGAATTAAACACATCAACTCTTCACCGTACCGTCCACAAATGAATGGTGCAGTCGAAGCAGCAAACAAGAATATGAAGAAGATTCTTCAGAAAACGGCAATCACGTATCGCGACTGGCATGAAAAGCTTCCATTTGCACTGCTCGCATACCGAACGACGATACGAACATCGACTGGGGCAACTCCATTCGAGCTCGTCCACGGAACACAAGCAGTCATTCCGGCAGAGGTCAAACTACCGACCCTTAGGATATTGTCCCAAAACAATATGACAGACGAAGACAAGATCAATCATTATCTTGTTCATCTCGATCTCATAGACGAAAAAAGGCTCGCGACAGCCCATCACATGCAGTTATATCAACAACGCATGGCTCGAGCGTTCAACAAGAAGGTCAAACCGATCCGATATCGACCTGGAGACCTCGTTCTCAAACGGATCATTCCCAACTACAAGGATCCAAGAGGAAAATTCGCCCCGAATTATGAAGGACCTTTTGTGGTAAAACATGCCTTCTCGGGAGGCGCAACCATCCTAACCAAGATGGATGGACAAGAACTACCGCAACCAATCAACGCGGATGCTCTTCGGCGCTACTACACATGAAAGGGAGTATTCGATCCACATCGATACTTTCCTAACAAAACAAGTTACATGAGCTCACTTGTTTTTGCCCTTGTCGCATATAGGTACAA
The DNA here is from genome assembly GCA_029817715.1 of Melastoma dodecandrum. Lineage (NCBI taxonomy): Eukaryota > Viridiplantae > Streptophyta > Magnoliopsida > Myrtales > Melastomataceae > Melastoma > Melastoma dodecandrum. The sequence goes on from JARUPY010000333.1 coordinate 90,344, forward strand.
AAACTCCCTATCATGTGGACGAAGGCGTGGGTGGCAGGGTGGTAAAACTCCAAGCAATCTTGGAGAAACCTTCGTTGTCAAAAGCAACAAATCACATGAAAGGTACAAGAGCTCCTCACATGAAGGATAGGATGACAAAACCTCAAGATAAAGTCTTATCGTAATTTCGTCAACCCTTCGACTCCTTCGGACGAAGATGCAATGACGAAACAACATGAAAGGGAGTATTATTTCAATATTAATACTTTCTTTACAAAACAAGTTACATGAACATACTTGTTTTTTCCATGCGTTCATCTCATAGGTACATGAGCATCCTAGGCAGATAACAAAAGGCGAGGGTGGTTGGGTGGAAAATTTTGAACCAAAGCTTCGAGATTGCCTTTGTTATCACCAAGGATGATCTCGTGAAATGGAATGTTTATTTCTTACTGAAATTTCTTATCATTCCCCGGTCGGAGTCATTCTCCTCATTTCTCCAAAGCCGGAATTGGTTTCATGAGTGTACCACAATCCCTAGTGGAAGTTGAATATACAAGTATATTTCTTCCAACAACATTCAAAATGGACATTCACAGATTATTCCCCCAGCGGATGCCCTACTTTATCGTTTCTTTATTTCCTCAACAAGAGTCAGGTTACATGAACTCACTCAGCCTCTATTCCTTGATGTAGGAACTCGAGCACCTTATATCATGGATGATCTCCAAAGCAGACACCAAATCCACGAAATAAAGTTCATAAATCCACAGCCAAGGCGCAACATAAATCAAGGAATGCACAATGTCATCCACCCAGTGAGTTTGCATCATTTGCATATCATTTATACTGTAGATGTCATAACATCACCTCAAGGAGTTCGCAAATACTTCTGAACATGGAAAAGAAGGCAAACCCTATCCTAAACCCCTACCCTAAAGAGTTGAGTGCAAACACTGTGAGTTCTTATAAAAAACGAGCATCGAGATTGGACTCAGAATCTGTTGACAAAAGATGCTCAAAGCCAGGATGAAAAGGAGCATTCTCTTCTCTATCCCAAACACAGTACATTGACCATTGCTAACCCTTAGAGCCAAAACGGAGCTTTTATAAATACCGCTACACTTTAGTCCAAAGACAACCTCACACCGAGGTCAAAAGGAGTCCTGTAGTAGGAAGTGGGAAACAACCAGCTACAAAGGCAACACTTCCTCAAGGTTCAAGCGGAAAGACAATGTCAGTGGACATGAAAAACTAATTAGGCCACTCCCCAAAGATGAGTATCAAAGAAGTCTTATTCCCAAAGAATGAAAAGACAGAAAAAGAACCAACAAACATTCTCGGCAAATCTTTAAAAAAAAAAAGAAAAAAAAAGAAGAAAAGAGAGGAAAAAGCAAAAGAAAAGCACAAAGGCCAAAGCCCTGCAAAAGCAAAGTGCAAAATTCAAAAGAGCAAAAATAAAAAACACCAGAGCCAACAAGTTGGTTGCAAAAGCAAAGGTGTTCAAAACGAAATTTTCGCAACAAATTCAAAGAATTCCCAATGGAACTTTCATCCCCAGCGGATCTGCTTAAAACAAGAATTTCATTACTCCCAGTGAATGGTCACATTATCCCCAAGCGAAGTGTGCTGAATAGTAAGCTGTCCAAATGACAAATTATCTGTTTGAGCGGTGAAACCTTTGTAAAACAGGTCTGTTTTCGACAAAGTCTATTGGACTTATTCTTTCCAAGCAGAAAAATTTAAACTTTCTATGAAAGGCCCTACGCCAAAACCGACATTATAACCCTAGTCAAGACTCCTTCGAACTGGTACATGAGCATCCTAGTCAAAGGAAGTCCAAGTCCAATCAAGACGAGCTCACACAAACACGAGTGAACCTCGAGAGTGTGAGGAAGACCTTCAATAATCATGTTCAGAAGCATTTCCCCTTATCGAATTACATAAATAAAGCATGATATACATGGATATCATGGGTGCATTTGTTCGCATATAATTCAAGTTTCTCTCATTACTAACACATTTGTTTAATGAGATCCCAAAGCAGGTCTCCCAAAAGCAAATCCCAAAATTCGATTTGAGATTTCTAGATCATCTTTGCGAGAAAATCTTTCTAGATTCTCTTGCAAAAAGGGCAAACTGTAGACACCTCAAATCGAATTTTCGATTTTTTTTTAATCTTTAACCTTTGGTTTTAAAAGAAATAATTTTGATTTTTTCGTAATTTTCGATTAAATTCATATTACATGGTTAATGATTAATTTCAATTTGAGAATTAGTTACATGAGACTAATTTCTTAACTTTTCTTAAAAAAATAAAAATAAAATAATAGTTAAAATGACATTTTAAAGCTTTTTGTCATTTAGATCCAGCTCATTCATTTTAATTTGGAGTCCAATCACGTGTGCATGGATTTGGATTCTTAATTGTAAGGTGAAAACAATTGAAATCCAACAAAGCACATTAAAATAATTAATCAAACAAAAATAACAAATTCTTTTTATTTGTTATAATTGCGCTCGTTTACTTTGCCCTGTACCAAACATTGTAAATTCAATAACGTCGTATTAAATTCTGGCATTGCGTTTACTTTTACTTTAGGCGACCACACTATTACTATAAAATTCAATAAGTGTTGCGAGGAACGCAAATTCCGCGCCAACACGTTTTTGGCGACCACAATGGGAGTCATAATTCGAAAATCCATGAAAAGCCTTTGAAAAATGGCTCGTACTAGAAAGATATTGTAGATGAAGATCCTAAAGAAAAGGATTCCAATGAAAATCAAAATGAGGTTGTTCAGGTGGCACCCCCTATAGGGCCTCCGGATAATCCTTGACGAGAATATACGCCTAACGATTTTACAACCAAACAAGAGTTTGGGAACCTTATAAGCGAGTTAAAATTACAATTAGCGGAAAATCATAGAAGAATATAGGCATGAATGGATGAAAAAATCCATGAAGTAATAGGTGCCATAAATTTCCTTAAAGGTGACAAGTCTGAGAAAAAGACAAAGCTTTTAGGTGAGAAATCATTCGCGGCAAATGCTAGGGCTGCTGGAAAGCAGAAGGTTAATGGTGCGAGTTCTCATAGCGAACATGTAATGTCGTGTCCCATGACCTCTAAAGGAATATGTGTGGGTAGTTCCAAAAGTCTGATGCCCGATAAAAATGTAAATCCCACATCCATAGATCTTGAGCAGAATGCTTGTCCAACTTGTCTTCCTCGGGTCAACGTTAGGGGAAATGAGTTTAATCTAAAACCGAGTCCTAATTCTGTGGTAGACTTGAGCAGACAAATCACTCGAGTTGTATCTCAAATGGTGCTAGGTATGAAGACTGAAAAGGTGCGTCTGTATAGGAGTCAGATCCCAAAATACATAAATCAAGGAATATAGATACCTCGATGTAGACACCCCAAATCGAATTTTCGATTTTTTTTAATCTTTAACCTTTGGTTTTAAAAGAAATAATTTTGAATTTTTCGTAATTTTCGATTAAATTCATGTTACATGGTTAATGATTAATTTCAATTTGAGAATTAGTTACATGAGACTAATTTCTTAACTTTTCTTAAAAAAATAAAAATAAAATAATAGTTAAAATGACATTTTAAAGCTTTTTGTCATTTAGATCAAGCTCATTCATTTTAATTTGAAGTCCAATCACGTGTGCATGGGAATTGTAAGGTGAAAACGATTGAAATCCAACAAAGCCCATTAAAATAATTAATCAAACAAAAATAACAAATTCATTTTATTTTTCTCCAAAAGTTCATTAAAGTTTAACATTTCATTAACATTATTCTAACAACCTAACAAATTATTTTAACAAACTAACAACCTAACAACTTTTTACCTACCCAAACACACTCTAATCATGTTACATATAAAAAGAGAATTTTTTGGGGGGAGCGGGAAACCAGCGGTGGTCACAGAAAAAGAAACAGAAAAGAAAGAAATTTCAATCGACCCCCCTCAAACAAAACAGAAAAATTCCCCAGCTCCACTTCCTCTCCTCGGTGGTTTTCAGCTCACTTCGGGTGCCGACGTCGCCTTCAGCCGCGATCCACCAGCCAACGCCCTCCAGTTCCTCCTCCCGCTCGCCTTTCCCTCGTCGACCTGCCTTTTCCGGTCAAGGTAAGCGAAATCCCAGCGGAACCCCCTGGAACTAACGTTCTACGTCGCGGCCAAGATTGGTTGCCGGAGGACAGGAATCGGCCAAGAGCTATCGTCTGCCAAGCAGCAGAGCAACCTCTGCGTCCAGGAGCTCCCTCCTCCTTCCCGTTGCTGGCGTTTCTTCATCATCCATTTCTCTCGTCAAGATGGACCAGAGCGGAGCTTCAAGGACGACTAAAATTCCAGGTCCGATTTTGACCAATCTAACTTGATTCTGTAGTTTTTCTTTCCTGCAATCGATTTCCTATAATTCGTTGTCACGGACTCCATTCATACATGGACAATCTCTGCTGTTGTCACCTGATTACGTATGTTTCTCTATTCGTTCTCCATCTGGTTCGTTTCATATGTCTGCGATTCTCATTACTAGTTATGATTCCAGTTGGTAACTTCTGAGACGTTTTTCTCAAATATAGTTGTAAATTCATGAACAACTGATTTCCGAAACATTTATCTCGCTATTGCTGGTCTGTATTTCGATTTCGTTCGGCTTACGTAGTCTCTTGCTACTGGTTGAGTCATTCGTCTTCTTTACCATGATTTCCGGTATGTCCCTGCCTAGCATCCCCAATGCCGTTTAACTTTTGCTACTAGTTCGTCCTCTCGTAATCAGTTCATTGTTGCTTATTATTCCCCCTTGTGATTGCTATAGCTTATCAAATGCCATGACCAGACCTGTTTGTTGTGATTGATGTAGTCGAAACACTAGTTGCCAATTTCTGTTATTAAAATGTTCCTATCACAAGTCGCAACATGGATGTCGACGTATTTTCAATCCACTTGGAGGTTTTAATTTTACTGTTCATTCTTGCTTTGTGTGTTCTCTGCTTGATCTCTCTGTAAAAGTCACAACATTATTGTTGCTCCATTGTTGCTGTAGTTTCGAGATTCATTGATGCTCGATTATTACTGTTTCCTATTTGTCCACGATTTCGTCGCTTTTCGCGGCTTGTTGACGGTGAGATTTAACCGTAAGTTACGTTTCCTTTATTACCATGTTGCCGTAATCTTGAAATCATTTTTTTACTTTACTTGATTTGTTACGTTTTGCTGCCAATGTTTGATGCAATTTCATCCGTCTCCGTTTATTAGACCGATTTCTTGCTTTATTATTTCTTCCTGCAGTCCTTGGCTACTACTGTACTAGTTTATTAGTCTTCCGATTTATCTGATCCATGGCTTTGTATTTACTATTCATTTGTTCTTCATAGTCCACTGGTTATAAACCTTAAATCCGTATGGTGTTATAATCTCGCTGTTGGCATTTGTCCTATCTTGTTTAAATTCTATAATGTCGTTCCTGAAGATAGTTTCTCCATCGGTGGTCTGTGCTTGCTTGGTCGGTGTTACCAAGAGCTCATATATTGAAATCATTTTTTCTTGCTTGCTTTATACCAGTAAACCTTCCTCTTAGATTGCGGATTTGTTTATAATTCTCCTTGGATGGGCCTTTTTCCATAAATAAGCAATTTTTTTTAGTTGCCGGTGTGCTACTTGGCTGCAATTTTTTTTAATATCTCATGAATATGCTTCAGCTGGCCTTCCATGATTCGCGTATAATACAAATAAATAGACATTGATTTTTATGAATCAGGTTTGCGTTTGGAGCTTTTCGGTTGAATTCTGCAGTAAGATGAATTTTTATTTTTCTTGTTTTTTTTTTAGCTTCGGATAGACATCTTTATTGATCTTTCACCAAAACCATCGTTTCATGGCCATTGTAGACTTAATTTGATTTAGTTCATTGATGGATTCTGACCTTTTTAACTTTTGGCATTAATCTGTGTTTGATTGGTTTATAGATTCCCCATCTTATTACTAATCCATGTATTCTAGTTTATCCCATCTTAATTTTAGCTATTTGTTTATGTTCTCCTTCGCCGCAAATTAGTTCACAAGGTCTTGGCCACTATGTGGATGTGACTTTACAATTATTTCGTGTTCCTTCTCTTCTGTTCACTTCAAATTTGTTACTCATTTTTATCTTTTCTCGTCCTTGCGTAGCTATTGCAATGCCCGATAGTCGTTTATTGAACATTTATTTGGATCTCACCGTTAATTAATGTGTCTTGAGTTATCCACATCGATTTTGAATATAATGGCTGATATAACCATAGTATACATGATAGTATTGTTTCTTTTCCGAGCATCCTTTTTTTGAAATCTTCTTGATCTTTGCTAACTATGTGAATTACTTATCTTAGCTGTGCAATAATTTGTCTTAGTTGGTTTTCTATTTGCTGCTATCCATAATATCGTTTTTTTTATGGCGTTTAAAATCGCTTGAAAACAATCGAAAGGACTTTGGCGGAATCCTCCTAAATTCCGAAGATACGAGAAACAAGATTCCTACGAAGTGAGCAATCTCACCCTTTCTTTTATACTGATTTCACTTTACTTACATGAGAGTAACGTCTTCCCCCTCTTT
>JARUPY010000343.1:0-10000 GCA_029817715.1 Melastoma dodecandrum
AATGAAACGGAAAAAAATTAGGACCGATGCAGTTTCGGTTGCCTCGAAGCACGGAGCCTGCGGCGGGAACGTATCCTGATTTGCCACTCATGCGTCGTCCCAACGCTGCCCGAGAGGACGCCCGACGACCCGACGCCGCCTCCGGAAGGGAGGAGGGACCGGGCTGAAGGGACGCGCCACGAAACAAGCCTGCTAGACCCGCGAAGCGCGTATACCGACATCCGAAAGACGGGGCCATCGCGATCCGACATTCCGCCCAAACCGAAATTTAGGACACCCAGGGGGACGGCCGTAGGGACGGGGCAGGGGAGGCCGTGGAGCGCCTCCCCGTACGATGCGGCCTGGCGTTCTCATGCCTCCCCCCCTACCTCCACGAAACGACGCCCCACGGGCATCACCCACCCACGGTACCTTCATGATCAACGTGAAGGGGCAGAAGGGGCATCTTAGGGGGCCGAGTGGGGGGTGGGTCGGGGGGAGGCCGTGGAGCACCTCCTGAAAGGATCGAAACAATTTGATTTATGCAAAAATATTGCATTTCCATTGATTTACAAAAGTTTCTTTACATATACATGTGAGCTACAAGCTCAATTTTTTCGAAAACCAAAATAAATTTTGTCCATTCATGATGCGCAGCCTAAGAACACCTTCTTAAACCTGCAAGGAACTAAAATCCATTTCATTTTAAAACCCCTCATACATCCACAAGAAAGAACACGTTCCACACAAATTGTTCTAGGGCCATTTTTCCTTTTTCGAGACCTCATACGCCCTGTTCTTAAACCAATTCGGTTTTTTTAACGTATCCCAACAATTTCTCTTTGTTTCTACCATTTTCCACACTTTAACCAAGGTAGAAAGACACCATTAAAAATCTCAGATTGAAACTCCAAATGCATCGTCCCATAATTCATCATCTTTCCACATTCGTTTCCACCGAAAACTGTACTTTCTGGTCTCATTACTAAGCCTATTCGGCTTTAACCTTTCCTCATCAATTTCCATTCGTGTCTACCATTTTCCACTTCTTAGATAAGGTAGGAAGGGTACCCTTAAAATCTCAAAACCAAACTCCAAGCACATAAGCCCCTTAGGCTAACGAAACCGTATACCCATCTCACGTTCGTTTCCCCCCTTTGGAACATCCTGCATACTGAAACAGACACCAAACTTCAACCCATTCGGCCTTCCACCTTTCCTCATCAATTTCCATTTCGTGTCTGCCATTTTCAACCTCTTAGATAAGATAGGAAGAACACCCTTAAAATATCAAAACCAAACTCCAAGTGCATTTCCCCTTAGGCTAGTGAAACCATGTACCCGTCTAATCATCATTTCGGCCATTTTTCGTTTTCTGTACATCCCAATGATATACCAATTCGGCTTTGACCTTCCCCCATCATTTTACACTTGTTTCTACCACATTCCTACTCCCTTTCAAGGTGGGAATGTGGCCACAAATTTTTCACGTTATAACTCCTTTCCTACAGCCCCTCATTTGAGCTCAAGTAACACTCATTATTCTTGCCCGTTTCAACCGAATGTCACCCCATTCGGTCTCACCTCCCATCCACCCCCCGAGCATAACTTTTCCGTGCTTTTCTAGCACGAGGGACAGCCCTTCTAGGCTTCCATTCCGGCCTTACAACGCCGCATAATTTCCAGCCCTTAGCCGATTTGATTTCCATGGCCAAAGCCCACGGCGATTCCGCTCTTAGAGCGCGAGGTGGAGCGCAGCCACCACGGGGCTCGACCTCCCCTATGCCATACCTTAATTTCACTCATTTTCAGCCCCTAAGGACCGCAATCATTCCCCTCAAGGCTCCGCCCCAAGCACAGCCTTTCGGTAAGCCAACAACCACACGCATACACAAACTCAAAGATAGAGGGGTTCGGTGGCTCCCCTCCACCTTAGGGGTTCGGCCACCCTCTAACCCTCTCCAAACCACCTCCAAATCACAGCCCAAACCACAGCCACGAATTTAAACAGCATGCAACCACAACTAAGCTTAAAAGCGAAGGAGGGATGTAGGGGTTACCTTCCGTTTACACCCCGACACAAGTCGGCGAGTTTCCACTCTTCGCCGCACCACTTCCCTCCGTAAGAATAGCCTTCCTTTCCCTTTTCTTCTTTTCCTTGCCGCGCCTCTCCCCTTTTGTGGGTGGCGAAGGCGCATGAACAAAGGGGGGAGCGATCCTCACTCACGGAATCCCCTTCTGGGCCCCCCCTGGACCCCGGCTGGGTCCCCCCCTGGACCCCCGTTGGGTCCCCTCTGGACCCCCCTCTGGACTCCCTCTGAGCCCCGTTGGGTCCCCCCTTGGACCCCCTCTGGACTCCCTCCGAGCCCCCGTTGTATGATCTTTCACGTTTTCTTTTTCTCCTTTTCTTCCTCTCGGTTCTTCCTCCCTTTTTCCCTTTTTCTTTCTAAGGTCCTTTTGTGTGTGTGTGTGTGTCATGTGGGGGAAAGAGGACGAATTCCCCCCTTTCAAGAAGGGATTCACCGCCCCCCCCCCCCCATTCATCATGAGGCCCCTCATCCTCTTCCATTAGCACCAAGCTTCTCACCTTCATGCAAACACCGAGCGCCCAAACACGCGACACCTCGTGTTTGCGCTTTTGATGTGTCGCAAAACCGGACCAAGCCATCATGCAAGAGATGAGTCGCCGCGGGCCCCGTAGCCGACCCCTTCAAGATGGGTTTGGTTTAGCACAAAACCGGCCCCATTAGCTTAATTAATCTGGCCGTAATTAATCCACCTCCCTAATCGCTATTTCGTCTCGTTTAGTAGCTGTGTTCGTGCTTATGACTTTCCTTTGTTTTCTTACACACATTCGGCCGTTTGATTCCCCAAGTTCGAGCTACATTGATTCATCCAATGTCACACATGTTTCTAACCACAAAATTCGTAGCACAGCCAATGCACATTCACTGACACAACTTGCCATATTTCACAACATCCTGGGTTATTACATTCTTCCCCCCTTAAGAGAATTTCGTCCCGAAATTCTGTACATATCCGTTCATACACATATTCTTTGGTATTTCTCTCTTTCATGGAGCTCTTATTCGTTCGATCCATCCTATTCTGTGCGTGTATGTTTCATACAAATTTCCTTGGGCCCTGCCCAACCGATATTCCATTCATGCTTTCACGGAATCATCCTTTCGATATTAATTCTTCTTTTCTATTCCGAAGTATTCTTACTTCTTTACGCGTCTTCACCTGGACGTCTTCGTTCCGAATCTCATCGGTTTTCATTTTTATTTGTATTGTGATCTCTCAAACTTATCAAAACTTGGCCTCCTTATCACGGAAACCTTCTTTCTTCCTTTAGAAAGAAAGAACATAACTCAAACATTCCTTTTCGCTTTACATTCCAAACTTCTGATCCGTACAAACCGCTTATTTCTATGTACATATCAACAGTAGAGTTACGTTACGAACCATTCTTCTATGCCTCTACTCCGAGTTCATCAACCAACAACGCCATTTCGTGTGTCCGGGATATCCACATATATGACATATTTTCCCGTCTACGTGTTACAGGGTCGTTCTTTGTGATGTTCTCCGCAATCCCAGCAGTACACGGGCTCAGATTCCTCGAATACTTCCTCCTTCGAGAGTCCTATCTTTTCGGGTTCTATCTCGTCAGGTTGTATTGCCCTGTCGAGTGGCATATGGATTACAATCCATTCCGCAGTGCGCAACAAATTTGGCGCATCGCTATATTTTCCGGCAAGTTCTTTTGCCAATTCCCTGATCCAAAACCAAAATAACTCCGTCATGATATATCAAACATAGATCCACCATAATCAATCGTTATGATGCGACATCAATACACACATTTGGTATTCCTCATTCAAGAGTTTACAAAACATACTATTCCTTCCTTCTTTTATGCTAACATTATGACCACGTTTCCAATCCTCGTCGAGTTATTCTTCCAGCCGTTACTTAGGCTGATCTATGGTCCAATCACGTTCTGATCGAGATCAAATTCTCGTTTTGATTCTTAATTCTTGCACTTGTGGCCGTACACTCATGTATCTTCCGCTTTGTAGGCGTACGTTCCCAATCCTTTTCGTTCATACGAACGCATTGATAAACGCGTTCCTCGGATTCAAGCTCCGAGATCATTCACATATATTTGTTTCCCGTCAAAACTCGACTTTAGTTTTCATTATTCCAGCCCGCTCGGCCGATGCATTCACAAAATTCATACATTTTTCGGACCAAACTCTAAGAAAATTGACGTACCTCCATTCCGCTAGGCTTAACCTTAGCGTTTTTGGTTCAATTCCGACACACTCGATCGCATTCTTTCATACTTTCCGCCTCCTTGGCTTACATTTCCGATCAATTCCAAATCATCATACCACACCTCATACCACTCTCCATCATATTCAATTAGTATGACGATATCCTCTTATAGAACGAATCAATAAGTTCGATCATACCTTTAATCTCATTCCTCGGATCGAGGTCCGAGATCACACGTACACAATCACTTCCGCTAAGATTCAATTCTTAACGTCGTCACTCATTTTCCGACCGTCTCACCCCTATCTTGGGGAAATCACTTTAGTCTTATTATCCATTATGTATCCACCTTGAGCACTTTTATAATTCGTTTCACTATCGTACCCTTCACATCCCACTCATACATGTACCTTATCATTCGTATCGTACTCATTGCTCTTGGTCTCGTAAGACCTTCATACGATTTATCACTTGTACGATCCTTTATAATTCCCGATTCTTTCTTTCCTTGTATCATCCTCGAATCCTCCCATTCGAGCTATTACCAGGTATATTTGCCCTTGGTACTTGTGTAGCAACGATCATTTGTCCCTCAATCCGTATCGTTAGTCCTTGACTTTTGACTATACCAAATCAACTTATTTTGGTCATTAGAATCACCACCGAGTCCTTATCTCCGTTTAACCTTTCTATGACCTCAACTCCTTTCTCCTCACATTGGGGTTTACACTTCTTGACGTTTATTAAGATACGCCACGGTATCTCATGGTACCCGCACTCATCCCATACATTCTTCACCGTTAGTCAATCCCTCCTATTTAGGTCACGTTTCCACCTCTCATACACCTTCTTTTGAGTGCTCAAACATGGTAGGGGTTATTTCTTTCCTACCCCAAAACCGATTAGTCTCGCATTGGCGACTTACTCATTTCTATCCTTCGGCATACAACCATACAATTGCGGTGAAGTACGCACCGCCTCAAGACTTGTTTCAGCCATACTTGTATTTCCTTTTTGTGGTCCTTCAACTCTTTTCTATGTCTCATTTTGGTTCATAATGGAACAGCTTCCGTTGGTTCACTTTTCATCATGCCATTACATTCATACTCATCGAGCAGAACCACTTCGGTTCATATATCGTTCCGGGTCGACACGCTTCGGTCCGACCCTCTCCTTTACACTTAATACTATCTCCCTATGGCTTAGATCACTTTGGCCATAGCCCTTTATCGGTTCACAACTTAACTCGTCATTCTTGTACGTCTTAGTCGTGTTCGTTAGCTCATAACCGTTGAGCGGAGCCAATCCGGCTCATTTATCATTTCGGGTCTAGACACTTCATACCTAAACCTTCTCATATGCATTATACTATCCTTGCTTAACTTGGACAGCATAGGTAGCAACTCTCATTGGTTCGTACCTTATTACGGCATTTTTGCCCACTTAAATCATTTCGCTAGCACCATTCACCCGATCAAACCACCCCGCAATTGACCTTCCTGGTCAGCCCCCTATGCGAGGTTACACTTGCCCATTTGGGTTGTCCCTGCCTTCTCCAAGAAAGGTAGAAACTAAGGTTCTCAATTCCTTTAGGGCTCCCTTCAAGGTAGCCCACATTTACTCGAAGCACCCGCTTCGCTCATGCTCGCCTCATCCGAGCATTACCCCTCGTACATCCATTCCCCGTTCGGCACACTCGAGCCAACTCTTGTGGGGTTCTTTCTAGCCCTTTGGCTGACCTTTTGCCACCTCCCACGAGGCAAGGATCGAGGTTTCTTAAACCTCTCTAGGGCGCCCTTCAAGGCAACCCCGCCGTTTCTCGAAGCATTCGCTTCATTATGTCCATTTCGGGACTCACCTCTACTCATTTCGCATTCGCCCCGGACCATTTCTATTCCGTGCTATTCTTAGCATTTTGGACAGCCCTCTTAGGCTTCCATACCGTCCCGAGAGAGAGCATGTGTGGGGAATTCATTTATCATTCCATTTCCCCAATCGGGTGCACTCTCGCACCGTTATAGTGCCTTAATTCGCAACACTTTTACTTGGCCCTACCAGCCTCATTTCCGTGCCTTAGCACCATTCAAACTTTCATCCTGAGGTCCCAACTTCGTGGCTCAACCTCGGAGATTTTTCTCATCTCATGGCCGTTCCAACTCAATCATATTCCGGCATCATACCCTTAGTGCTCAAAATACTCATCCCCATTACTTCATCGTGCGATATCATTCCCAATTCTCCCATGGCATTATTTTTCATTTCAATTTTACACTCTCAACAACATACTCATTCCATATAGGCGCACACTTTGCAGCCTCAATTACATGTAATTTAAGCTCGAACCAACCCCTTTTTAGGCGGTTCTTTTGCGGCATCTTCGCTTTAGCGCATCAAGCGCTTATTCCCATCACTTTCCATGATGTTTATACCTCAATCCTTCCAAACCAAACATCCATTCATGCGCCCACATGCGCACCTATTTTGGCAATTCCGAGCCCTTTTCCATTCACTTTTTTCTCAATACCAATGCAATCAAATCAACTTCAAACTTATCCAAACAATCACATACACATGTGCATGCCTTTAGATGCGTTTTCAATGCAAAAATAAACTCAAATACCACTCTTATCACTCCAAAACGAACCTAGGCTCTGATACCACTTGAAAGGATTGAAACAATTTGATTTACGCAAAAACATCTCATTTATCTTTGATTTACAAAAGTTTCTTTACATATACATGTGAGCGACAAACTCAATTTTTCGAAAACTAAATAAATCTTGTCCATTCATGATGCGCAGCCTAAGAACCCTTCTTAAACCTGCAAGGAACTAAAATCCATTTCATTTTAAAACCCCTCATACATCCACAAGAAAGAACACGTTCCACACAAATTGTTCTAGGGCCATTTTTCCTTTTTCGAGACCTCATACGCCCTGTTCTTAAACCAATTCGGTTTTCACCTTATCCCAACAATTTCTCTTTGTTTCTACCATTTTCCACACTTTAACCAAGGTAGAAAGACACCATAAAAATCTCAGATTGAAACTCCAAATGCATCGTCCCATAATTCATCATCTTTCCACATTCGTTTCCACCGAAAACTGTACTTTCTGGTCTCATTACTAAGCCTATTCGGCTTTAACCTTTCCTCATCAATTTCCATTCGTGTCTACCATTTTCCACTTCTTAGATAAGGTAGGAAGGTACCCTTAAAATCTCAAAACCAAACTCCAAGCACATAGCCCCTTAGGCTAACGAAACCGTATACCCATCTCACGTTCGTTTCCCCCCTTTGGAACATCCTGCATACTGAAACAGACACCAAATTTCAACCCATTCGGCCTTCACCTTTTTCCCATCAATTTCCATTCGTGTCTGCCACTTTCAACCTCTTAGATAAGGTAGGAAGACACCTTTAAAATTTCAAAACCAAACTCCAAGTGCATTTCCCCTTAGGCTGGTGAAACCATGTACCCGTCTAATCATCATTTCGGCCATTTTTCGTTTTCTGTACATCCCAATGATAAACCAATTCGGCTTTGACCTTCCTCCATCCTTTTCCACTTGTTTCTACCACATTCCTACTCCCTTCCAAGGTGGGAATGTGGCCACAAACTTTCACATTATAACTCCTTTCCTACAGCCCCTCATTTGAACTCAAGTAACACTCATTATTCTTGCCCGTTTCAACCGAATGTCACCCCATTCGGTCTCACCTCCCATCCACCCCCGAGCATAACTTTTCCGTGCTTTTCTAGCACGAGCGACAGCCCTTCTAGGCTTCCATTCCGGCCTTAGAATGCCGCATAATTTCCAGCCCTTAGCCGATTTCATTTCCATGGCCAAAGCCACGCGATTCCGCTCTTAGAGCGCGAGGTGGAGCGCAGCCACCACGGGGCTCGACGCTCCCCTATTCCATACCTTAACTTCACTCATTTCCAGCCCCTAAGGACCGCAATCATTCCCCTCAAGGCTCGCCCCAAGCACGGCCTTTCGGTAAGCCAACAACCACACGCATACACATACTCAAAGATAGAGGGGTTCGGGTGGCTCCCCTCCACCTTAGGGGTTCGGCCACCCTCTAACCCTCTCCAAACCACCTCCAAATCACAGCCCAACCACAGCCACGAATTTAAACAGCATGCACCACAACTAAGCTTAAAAGCGAAGGAGGGATGTAGGGGTTACCTTCCGTTTACACCCCGACACAAGTCGGCGAGTTCCACTCTTCGCCGCACCACTTCCCTCCGTAAGAATAGCCTTCCTTCCCTTTTCTTCTTTTCCTTGCCGCGCCTCTCCCCTTTTGTGGGTGGCGAAGGCGCATGAACAAAGGGGGGGCGATCCTCCTCACGGATCCCCTTCTGGGCCCCCCCTGGACCCCGGCTGGGTCCCCCTCTGGACCCCCGTTGGGTCCCCTCTGGACCCCCTCTGGACTCCCTCTGAGCCCCCGTTGGGTCCCCCTTGGACCCCCTCTGGACTCCCTCCGAGCCCCCGTTGTATGATCTTTCACGTTTTCTTTTTCTCCTTTTCTTCCTCTCGGTTCTTCCTCCCTTTTTCCCTTTTCTTTCTAAGTCCTTTTGTGTGTGTGTGTGTCATGTGGGGGAAAGAGGACGAATTCCCCCCTTTCAAGAGGGATTCACCGCCCCCCCCCCCATTCATCATGAGGCCCCTCATCCTCTTCCATTAGCACCAAGCTTCTCACCTTCATGCAACACCGAGCGCCCAACACGCGACACCTCGTGTTTGCGCTTTTGATGTGTCGCAAAACCGGACCAAGCCATCATGCAAGAGATGAGTCGCCGCGGGCCCCGTAGCCGACCCTTCAAGATGGGTTTGGTTTAGCACAAAACCGGCCCCATTAGCTTAATTAATCTGGCCGTAATTAATCCACCTCCCTAATCGCTATTTCGTCTCGTTTAGTAGCTGTGTCGTGCTTATGACTTTCCTTTGTTTTCTTACACACATTCGGCCGTTTGATTCCCCAAGTTCGAGCTACATTGATTCATCCAATGTCACACATGTTTCTAACCACAAAATTCGTAGCACAGCCAATGCACATTCACGACACAACTTGCCTTATTTCACAACATCCTGGGTTATTACACCTCCCCCCTATAGTGTTTTACGGACGTTCTCGGGTCTGGCGCGAGGGAACACTGGCCTTTGTCCCAATCCCTCCCCCCGTGGACGTCACGTCCGGGGGCCAGGGGGCGAGGGCGGGGGCGATGGGGGGCCACGCGGACCGCCCCCTTCTCGCCCCGCCGACGCTCGCGGCCCCTAAGCCACGCCGCGATGCCCTGCAGGGGCATCGCCCGGCCCCCCTTCCGCATCAACGTCCCCCAGGGGGGCGCGGCGGAAGGGGGGGCGGGGGCGAGGGGGCGATACTGGGGGCGGGGGGAATGCTCCCCGCGTCGCCCCCTGCCGCCCCTCCGCCCGCCCCGCCCCCGCCTCGAAGGCCAACCGGCGCCCGCACGGCACGCCCCCACAGCCATCTATGATGGCCTGGGAGGGGGCGGGGCCGGGGGGACCCTCGGGGGGCCCACGGGGGGGGGGGCCCGGGGGGGGGGTTCGTGGAGCACTCCCCCCCTATAGTGTTTTACGGACGTTCTCGGGTCTGGCGCGAGGGTACACTGGCCTTTGTTCCAATCCCTCCGGCCATGGGCGTCGCCCCCAGTGGCCAAGGGGCGAGGGAGGGGTCGACGGGGGGACGGGGGGATGCCTCGCCTACCGCCCC
>JARUPY010000343.1:27500-30000 GCA_029817715.1 Melastoma dodecandrum
TGGAATTGGTCCGCCAATTCCTTCTGGAGAGTTGCCCAAGTGTCGATCGGTGGACGACCCGCACTCAAGTCATCCGACACCCTGGTCCGCCACCACAGCTTTGCATCCCCCATAAGATACATCGCCGCTATCGACACCTTCTCGTTCTCGGGCACCCTTGTCGCTATGAAGTATTGCTCCACGTCCCACAAGAAGTTCTGCAACACCTTCGCATCGCGACACCCGTTAAAAGATTGAGGTTCGGGAATCCTTACCCGTGAGCGTGCCTCCCCACCAACAGTAGAAGAAGCCACCGCCCGCTTGAGGATCGCTATCTCATCCTCCAAGTCAACGTGTTGGCTACACAACCTATCCACCACCGTGCCCAACGAGTTGAGCGTTGACTCAAGCCGTCCCATACCGGCCACCAACTCATCCAACCGTCCCATACCGGCCACCAACTCGTCCATCCTCTCAAAGATTGGGGTGGAATCCCCAGTTGAAGACTCGCCAATCAACCGTTCCAATCGGCCAAACCGTTCGGTGATCGGCAAAGCCATCGCCCACGCGAAACCACGCTCTGATGCCAACTGTCACAGGGGTATTTCGCTCTATCAAGTAAACCCACCCTGTGCGGCGTCGCACTCCCAAAACTAGCACGACCAGCCACCCAAAACACTCAACCCAGCGGAAGCCTTTCGAATATCTCACGTTCCCTTTCAAGTAATCCCAATCTTTATTAGAACAATGGCACAACACTCAATTACATTGCCTCGGCCCTTTACAAGCCTTCTTATAGGGGTTCGTGACTATTCACCACATTACACGAATGGATACAATGCTTCGGGGAGCGCCCAACACAACTGCCCCTTAGCCACCTTTTGAATCCCCCTCGTCGAAAGGAAGCCCCCTTGGGATCCCCCCTCTTCGGAAGGGGGCCCCCCTTGGGATCCCACCGCTTCGGAAGGAAGCCCCCCCCTTGGGATCCCCGTCTTCGGAAGGGGTGCCCACCTTCCTAGCAATCGCCCCTCTTCAAGGGGTGGACGTTCCCTTCTCAAGGGACACGTCCTTTCATGGACGCCCCTTCACCAAAGGATGCGTCCAAGCACACTCTTTCGATCTCTCGTACCTTTGCGACCAAGACCGTCCACGTTCGTGCCTCTTCACGAACACTTCGCTCATGAGACCGCCCACGAGCATCCTCTCAAGCCACCGCACTTGAGTATTCTGGCCACGTTGCGCCTCGTGCCAGCAACATCGTCCGAGCACCGACTCGAACCTTCACTTGATCCTTCAAGTGTCAACGAACGCACCAACGCTCGCTGTTGTCCATGCGCTCCGACCCATGGACGCCGCCCAAGCAGCCACGCTCAAGCTTCCGAAGACGATGGGCTCCGACCCTCGTCTTGCACCTGTGACAGTAGGCCACTATCCTACCATCGAAAGTTGATAGGGCAGAAATTTGAATGATGCGTCGCCGGCACAATGGCCATGCGATCCGTCGAGTTATCATGAATCGTCAAAACTACGGGCGAACCCGCGTCGACCTTTTATCTAATAAATGCATCCCTTCCGAGAGTCGGGGTTTGTTGCACGTATTAGCTCTAGAATTACTACGGTTATCCGAGTAGCAAGTACCATCAAACAAACTATAACTGATTTAATGAGCCATTCGCAGTTTCACAGTCTGAATTAGTTCATACTTACACATGCATGGCTTAATCTTTGAGACAAGCATATGACTACTGGCAGGATCAACCAGGTAGCATTCACCTTTAGACCTCGACGCATCGCAAGGACGAGCGCGGAACCGAGAGGCCCCGCGAGCTCCGAGGAAGGCACGAGGGTCACCCGAGCGGAAGCAAAGCTTCGACACGTAGAGATCGCGCGGCCAACGAGCGACCGCGCGATAACAGGGGGAATCACCGTAACCGAGAGCACGCGGACGGCACCGCCGCACCGGCGCGGACGGGGACGCCCAGGGGATGGGCGACCGACCGGCCGGGGAGCGCGATGCCCGCACGGTATCACCCAACGCAGAGGACGCGGAGGGGAGACAAGGGAACCGAGACATGGACGACAACGTATCCGTGTACCGCGATCGGGTAACTAGCGCAGGAACCCACACCATCGCCCGCGAACGCCACTAGGCGCGAGCGATCAAATGAAACGGATAGGACCGATGCAGTTCGGTGCCCGAAGCACGGAGCCTGCGGCGGGAACGTATCCTGATTGCCACTCATGCGTCGTCCCAACGCTGCCCGAGAGGACGCCCGACGACCCGACGCCGCCTCCGGAAGGGAGGAGGGACCGGGCTGAAGGGACGCGCCACGAACAAGCCTGCTAGACGCGAAGCGCGTATACCGACATCCGAAGGACGGGGCCATCGCGATCCGACATTCCGCCCAAACCGAATTTAGGACACCCAGGGGGACGGCCGTAGGGACGGGGCAGGCGAGGCCGTGGAGCGCCTCCCCGTACGATGCGGCCTGGCGTTCTCATGCCTCCGCCCTACCTCCAC
>JARUPY010000343.1:40000-45000 GCA_029817715.1 Melastoma dodecandrum
ACTACCGCCAACATCTCTTTCTCGTGGGCAGAATACCTCTGTTCTGCCTCCTTAAGCTTCCAACTTTCAAAAGCTACCGGGTGGCCGTCCTGCACTAACACACCACCTACCGCATGGTCCGAGGCATCGGTATGGACTTCAAACGGTTTATCAAACTCTGGTAACTTTAGGACAGGTTCTGCAGAAATCGCTTCTTTCAAATCATCAAATGCAACCTGACATTTCTCATCCCAACACCAGGCCCTATCCTTTCTCAACAAATCCGTCAATGGGGTAACTCTCTTTGAGTATCCCTCCACAAATCTACGATAATAATTTGCCAATCCAAGAAAACTTCGTACCTCCGAAACTTTCTTTGGTGCAGGCCAGTCCCGAATGGCTAGCACCTTCCTCGTATCCATTCTCACGCTTCCACGTCCGATCACATGTCCCAAGAAGCGTATTTCCTTCGAGCAAAACTCACACTTCTCTTTCTTCACGAACAGAGAGTGTTCCCTTAGTTTCTTAAACACAAGCCGAAGATGTCTTAGATGGTCCTCCAAACTCTCAGAGTAAACTACAATGTCATCCAAGTAAACCACAACAAACTCGTCTATGTATTCATTGAAAACATTATTCATCAGATTACAAAAGGTAGCCGGGGCATTTGTCAAGCCAAACGGCATAACAAGGAACTCATACGATCCATATCTCGTAACCATAGTAGTTTTGGACTCATCGCCCTCTGCGATTCGAACCTGCCAGTATCCGGAACGCAGATCTAACTTCGAAAAGTATGAGGCCTTTGACAATCTATCGAACAGATCAGCAACAAGGGGCACCGGGTACTTGTTCTTCACTGTGACCTTGTTCAATCCACGATAGTCGACGCACAACCGTAGACTACCGTCTTGTTTGGTCTGAAACAACACTGGTGCTCCATATGGCGCTTTCGAGGGCTGAATCTTTCCTGCATCAATTAATTCACCCAACTGTTTTCTCAACTCACCGAGTTCCTTAGGGCCCATCCGATAAGGCGCTTTGGCAGGGGGTACCGTCCCCGGAAGGAGGTCTATGCGATGGTCTACCGCCCTCCGAGGTGGCAGCCCTTTTGGAAGATCGGCCGGCATCATATCCTCAAATTCGGCCAATACTGGTAACACTTCCTTAGGCACTACACTGGACTCACTGTCATCCATATCAAAAATAGCCGCGAGGAAAGTCACCATACCTTTCTTCCAACATTTTGCAAGACTCATTGCCGAGACAAGTTCCGAACCACTGCCATCACGTTCCTTCTCTATGTACTGCCCTTTCACAAAACACGGCTGAGAAAAGTCTCCGATAAACAACCCGCCCAAATGGGGTATCACTGCCACACAAGCCTCCACAAAGAAGTTGTTTCCCAATATTATATCAAAATCATCAAGCGGAACAACCATAAAGTTAACAGTACCATTCCATAAGCCGAGGGTGATCTTAACATTTCTTGCCATCCCACTGATAGGCTGACTCTCTGAATTCACTGCCTTGATCCGACACAACTGCTCATCAATTCTCAATCCCAAACGTTGCACCATACGATCAGCCACGAAACTATGAGTCGCCCCTGTATCAACCATTGCCAACATGCTGTGCTCATTCACGGTTAGCGAAACATACATCAATCCTTTACTTACGCCTTCCTTTCTCATTCTCAAGGCATTCAGAAGTTGGAGTGGGGCTACACGGGTCGGAGTCGTCTCTTCCTCCGACACTATTGCATTCAACTTTTCTTTCCGCGGACAGTCCCTCGCCCTATGAGGTCCTTCACAAATGAAACAACCAGAAAATGTTTTCGGATCCTTCCGAGTATCATTACTTACATTGCCTGATTGTCCTTGAGACAAGCTACGAGCACCGTTCCATTTCGACTTCATCTGCCCTTTACCTTTCTGAGTTCTTTGGGCACCGGACTTTCCCTTATGGCCCCGCTCGTCCTTCATGGGGTCATTTGAACCTGCCCAACGAAAATCTACAAGAGCATCTGCAGCCGCAATGGCGGTAGGGAGATCCTTCACTCCCTGCCGTCTCAACTCAACTTGTGCCCACGGTTGTAGTCCATACATAAAATTGAAAAGCTTATCTGCATCCGACATATCCGTGATATCCAACATCAAAGAGGTAAACTGTTTCACATAATCCCTCACCGTACCAACATGTTTGAGGCGCTTCAAAGCCTCTCTCGCAACCCAACTTGTATTGCAAGGTAAGAACTGATCCGACAATTCTTTCTTAAGGGACTCCCACGTATCGATCTGAGGACGCCCCGCATTGAGATCCTCCTTTACTCTGGTCCGCCACCAAAGTTTCGCATCACCCGACAGGTACATTGCCGTAATGGACACCTTCTCATTCTCGGGCACTCTTGCCGCGAGAAAGTATTGCTCAACATCCCACAAGAAGTTCTGCAACACCTTTGCGTCACGACAACCATCAAAGAACTGGGGTTCAGGGACTCTCACCTTAGAACGCGTATCACCACCAACCACCGGAGCAGCGATCGCCCTCTTGAGGACGACCAACTCACCCTCGATATCACCAAGTTGACAGCACACTTTTTCTACCGCACCATTCAACAAGACAAGAGATGATTCAAAATGAGCCATCCCTGCCCGAAGTTCTTCCAACATACTGAATATCGGAACAAGATCCTCAGACGGGGGATCGCCCACAAGCCTCTCCAAGCGACCAAATCTCTCCGTGATAGGTAACGCCATTCCCACTCACAACCACTCACAACCTGGCTCGGATGCCAACTGTCACAGGGGTACTCTCTCTCTCGAGTAAAACCACCCTGTGGGCGTCGTGTCTCGCCCACAAGCACGACCAGCCTATGCACAACGGAAGCCAACAAGTGTTTTAGGTGAAGGACACCCTTTGTATTTCACTCAAAATCCCCGAATACAAGATACATGCCAACGCCCCTTTACAAGCCTTCTTATAGGGGGTCGTGGCTTTTCATCAAACATTACAACGCTACACGAAGGGGTACATGACTTCAGGGGGTGCCAACGCAACTGCCCTCTTAGTCCCCCTTGGGGTCCCCCCTTTTCGGAAGGGGGCCCCCCTTCCCACTAGACATGATCCTTCAGAACAGTCGTGCCCCTTCATAGACACACCCTATCGCGATCAGTCATGATTGTTCGTGCCTCCCTCACGAACGGTTGCTCATGGAGCCTTCCACGAAACGTCCTTCACCGACCCATGCCTTCAGGCATGTAACAGTAGGCCACTATCCTACCATCGAAAGTTGATAGGGCAGAAATTTGAATGATGCGTCGCCGGCACAATGGCCATGCGATCCGTCGAGTTATCATGAATCGTCAAAACTACGGGCGAACCCGCGTCGACCTTTTATCTAATAAATGCATCCCTTCCGAGAGTCGGGGTTTGTTGCACGTATTAGCTCTAGAATTACTACGGTTATCCGAGTAGCAAGTACCATCAAACAAACTATAACTGATTTAATGAGCCATTCGCAGTTTCACAGTCTGAATTAGTTCATACTTACACATGCATGGCTTAATCTTTGAGACAAGCATATGACTACTGGCAGGATCAACCAGGTAGCATTCACCTTTAGACCTCGACGCATCGCAAGGACGAGCGCGGAACCGAGAGGCCCCGCGAGCTCCGAGGAAGGCACGAGGGTCACCCGAGCGGAAGCAAAGCTTCGACACGTAGAGATCGCGCGGCCAACGAGCGACCGCGCGATAACAGGGGGAATCACCGTAACCGAGAGCACGCGGACGGCACCGCCGCACCGGCGCGGACGGGGACGCCCAGGGGATGGGCGACCGACCGGCCGGGGAGCGCGATGCCCGCACGGTATCACCCAACGCAGAGGACGCGGAGGGGAGACAAGGGAACCGAGACATGGACGACAACGTATCCGTGTACCGCGATCGGGTAACTAGCGCAGGAACCCACACCATCGCCCGCGAACGCCACTAGGCGCGAGCGATCAAATGAAACGGATAGGACCGATGCAGTTCGGTGCCCGAAGCACGGAGCCTGCGGCGGGAACGTATCCTGATTGCCACTCATGCGTCGTCCCAACGCTGCCCGAGAGGACGCCCGACGACCCGACGCCGCCTCCGGAAGGGAGGAGGGACCGGGCTGAAGGGACGCGCCACGAACAAGCCTGCTAGACGCGAAGCGCGTATACCGACATCCGAAGGACGGGGCCATCGCGATCCGACATTCCGCCCAAACCGAATTTAGGACACCCAGGGGGACGGCCGTAGGGACGGGGCAGGGGAGGCCGTGGAGCGCCTCCCCGTACGATGCGGCCTGGCGTTCTCATGCCTCCGCCCTACCTCCACGAAACGACGCCCCACGGGGCATCACCCACCCACGGTACCTCATGATCAACGAAGGGGCAGAAGGGGCATCTTAGGGGGCCGAGTGGGGGGTGGGTCGGGGGGAGGCCGTGGAGCACCTCCCCCCTATAGTGTTTTACGGACGTTCTCGGGTCTGGCGCGAGGGAACACTGGCCTTTGTCCCAATCCCTCCCCCCGTGGACGTCACGTCCGGGGGCCAGGGGGCGAGGGCGGGGGCGATGGGGGGCCACGCGGACCGCCCCCTTCTCGCCCCGCCGACGCTCGCGGCCCCTAAGCCACGCCGCGATGCCCTGCAGGGGCATCGCCCGGCCCCCCTTCCGCATCAACGTCCCCCAGGGGGGCGCGGCGGAAGGGGGGGCGGGGGCGAGGGGGCGATACTGGGGGCGGGGGGAATGCTCCCCGCGTCGCCCCCTGCCGCCCCTCCGCCCGCCCCGCCCCCGCCTCGAAGGCCAACCGGCGCCCGCACGGCACGCCCCCACAGCCATCTATGATGGCCTGGGAGGGGGCGGGGCCGGGGGGACCCTCGGGGGGCCCACGGGGGGGGGGCCCGGGGGGGGGGGTTCGTGGAGCACTCCCCCCCTATAGTGTTTTACGGACGTTCTCATGTCTGGCACGAGGGTACACTGGCCTTTGTTC
>JARUPY010000343.1:97500-103648 GCA_029817715.1 Melastoma dodecandrum
CGTTTTGCTGCTGATCTTCTTCCAGATCTGCGGCGTCAATTTCAACATCACTCTATCACCAACATTGAACTCTACTGACCTCCGATGCTGATCAGCATACTTCTTCATTCGCCGAGCAGCCTTAGCCATACTATCCCGCGCTTCCGCAATCATCTCATGTTTATCTCGAGCAAATCGGTAAGCAGCCGGACATGGTCCCCCTGATCGTTGTAGGGCAACGTCTTGAGGACACAAGGGCTGATGTCCCATAGCAAGTTCAAAGGGACTAAATCCCGTTGATGACGACCTGTGTAAATTGTAACAAAACTGAGCCGTATCAAGTAAATCTACCCAGTTTCGCTGACTTGCCGTTACATAGTGTCGCAGATATTCCTCAAGTAAAGCATTAACCCGCTCTGTCTGTCCATCGGTCTGCGGGTGGTTTGCCGTCGAGAACTTCAACTCTGTACCCATCAAGTTAAAGAGACATGTCCAAAAACGACCAGTGAAACGTGCATCCCTATCGCTCACAATGTCAGACGGCAATCCAAAGTACTTCACTACGTTCTTATAAAACAGTTCCGCGGTTACCTCCGCGGTACAAATGTGGGGCGCTGCAATGAACACAGCATACTTCGAGAACCTATCAACAACCACCAATATTGAAGATAAGTCTCTAACCTTAGGAAATCCAGAAACGAAATCCATTGAAACTGACACCCAAGGTTTCTCCGCAATTGGCAACGGTTGGAGCAATCCTGACTCCTTCCGTCTGTCTGGTTTATCTTGCTGACACACCAAGCACGTCCGCACATACGCCTCGCAATCATTGTCCATGTGCGGCCAGACATAGGTTCTCTTAACCAATGCCAGCATTCGCTCTCTTCCCGGGTGACCAGCCCAGGGAGAATCATGTGATTCTCTCAAAATTCGCTGCCTTAGTTCCCCACCAATAGGAACATACAACCTACTGCCCTCACAGTATAATAGATCATCATCAAGCCAATACCTCCGCACCGTACCTTCCTTAACCTGTTCTACCAATCTCATGTAAGCAGGGTCAGCCTTTGCTAAGTTACGCACCTTATCCAAGATGTTCGACTGGAAGGTAGAGATAGCGGCCACTGTCATCATTGTTTTCCGACTCAACGCGTCAGCCACCAAATTATGTCGTCCAGGCCTGTGTTCCCACTCAAAATCATACTCGGCCAAGAACTCTTGCCACCGCGCCTGTCTCGCAGAAAGCTTTTTCTGTGTCTTAAAGAAAGTGTTAGCCACATTATCAGTCTTAATCACAAATGGATTCCCCAAAAGATACACTCGCCAAACTCTCAAGCAATGTACTACCGCCAACATCTCTTTCTCGTGGGCAGAATACCTCTGTTCTGCCTCCTTAAGCTTCCAACTTTCAAAAGCTACCGGGTGGCCGTCCTGCACTAACACACCACCTACCGCATGGTCCGAGGCATCGGTATGGACTTCAAACGGTTTATCAAACTCTGGTAACTTTAGGACAGGTTCTGCAGAAATCGCTTCTTTCAAATCATCAAATGCAACCTGACATTTCTCATCCCAACACCAGGCCCTATCCTTTCTCAACAAATCCGTCAATGGGGTAACTCTCTTTGAGTATCCCTCCACAAATCTACGATAATAATTTGCCAATCCAAGAAAACTTCGTACCTCCGAAACTTTCTTTGGTGCAGGCCAGTCCCGAATGGCTAGCACCTTCCTCGTATCCATTCTCACGCTTCCACGTCCGATCACATGTCCCAAGAAGCGTATTTCCTTCGAGCAAAACTCACACTTCTCTTTCTTCACGAACAGAGAGTGTTCCCTTAGTTTCTTAAACACAAGCCGAAGATGTCTTAGATGGTCCTCCAAACTCTCAGAGTAAACTACAATGTCATCCAAGTAAACCACAACAAACTCGTCTATGTATTCATTGAAAACATTATTCATCAGATTACAAAAGGTAGCCGGGGCATTTGTCAAGCCAAACGGCATAACAAGGAACTCATACGATCCATATCTCGTAACCATAGTAGTTTTGGACTCATCGCCCTCTGCGATTCGAACCTGCCAGTATCCGGAACGCAGATCTAACTTCGAAAAGTATGAGGC
The DNA here is from genome assembly GCA_029817715.1 of Melastoma dodecandrum. NCBI lineage: Eukaryota > Viridiplantae > Streptophyta > Magnoliopsida > Myrtales > Melastomataceae > Melastoma > Melastoma dodecandrum. The sequence goes on from JARUPY010000343.1 coordinate 99,604, forward strand.
CTTTGACAATCTATCGAACAGATCAGCAACAAGGGGCACCGGGTACTTGTTCTTCACTGTGACCTTGTTCAATCCACGATAGTCGACGCACAACCGTAGACTACCGTCTTGTTTGGTCTGAAACAACACTGGTGCTCCATATGGCGCTTTCGAGGGCTGAATCTTTCCTGCATCAATTAATTCACCCAACTGTTTTCTCAACTCACCGAGTTCCTTAGGGCCCATCCGATAAGGCGCTTTGGCAGGGGGTACCGTCCCCGGAAGGAGGTCTATGCGATGGTCTACCGCCCTCCGAGGTGGCAGCCCTTTTGGAAGATCGGCCGGCATCATATCCTCAAATTCGGCCAATACTGGTAACACTTCCTTAGGCACTACACTGGACTCACTGTCATCCATATCAAAAATAGCCGCGAGGAAAGTCACCATACCTTTCTTCCAACATTTTGCAAGACTCATTGCCGAGACAAGTTCCGAACCACTGCCATCACGTTCCTTCTCTATGTACTGCCCTTTCACAAAACACGGCTGAGAAAAGTCTCCGATAAACAACCCGCCCAAATGGGGTTATCACTGCCACACAAGCCTCCACAAAGAAGTTGTTTCCCAATATTATATCAAAATCATCAAGCGGAACAACCATAAAGTTAACAGTACCATTCCATAAGCCGAGGGTGATCTTAACATTTCTTGCCATCCCACTGATAGGCTGACTCTCTGAATTCACTGCCTTGATCCGACACAACTGCTCATCAATTCTCAATCCCAAACGTTGCACCATACGATCAGCCACGAAACTATGAGTCGCCCCTGTATCAACCATTGCCAACATGCTGTGCTCATTCACGGTTAGCGAAACATACATCAATCCTTTACTTACGCCTTCCTTTCTCATTCTCAAGGCATTCAGAAGTTGGAGTGGGGCTACACGGGTCGGAGTCGTCTCTTCCTCCGACACTATTGCATTCAACTTTTCTTTCCGCGGACAGTCCCTCGCCCTATGAGGTCCTTCACAAATGAAACAACCAGAAAATGTTTTCGGATCCTTCCGAGTATCATTACTTACATTGCCTGATTGTCCTTGAGACAAGCTACGAGCACCGTTCCATTTCGACTTCATCTGCCCTTTACCTTTCTGAGTTCTTTGGGCACCGGACTTTCCCTTATGGCCCCGCTCGTCCTTCATGGGGTCATTTGAACCTGCCCAACGAAAATCTACAAGAGCATCTGCAGCCGCAATGGCGGTAGGGAGATCCTTCACTCCCTGCCGTCTCAACTCAACTTGTGCCCACGGTTGTAGTCCATACATAAAATTGAAAAGCTTATCTGCATCCGACATATCCGTGATATCCAACATCAAAGAGGTAAACTGTTTCACATAATCCCTCACCGTACCAACATGTTTGAGGCGCTTCAAAGCCTCTCTCGCAACCCAACTTGTATTGCAAGGTAAGAACTGATCCGACAATTCTTTCTTAAGGGACTCCCACGTATCGATCTGAGGACGCCCCGCATTGAGATCCTCCTTTACTCTGGTCCGCCACCAAAGTTTCGCATCACCCGACAGGTACATTGCCGTAATGGACACCTTCTCATTCTCGGGCACTCTTGCCGCGAGAAAGTATTGCTCAACATCCCACAAGAAGTTCTGCAACACCTTTGCGTCACGACAACCATCAAATGAACTGGGGTTCAGGGACTCTCACCTTAGAACGCGTATCACTACCAACCACCGGAGCAGCGATCGCCCTCTTGAGGACGACCAACTCACCCTCGATATCACCAAGTTGACAGCACACTTTTTCTACCGCACCATTCAACAAGACAAGAGATGATTCAAAATGAGCCATCCCTGCCCGAAGTTCTTCCAACATACTGAATATCGGAACAAGATCCTCATGACGGGGGATCGCCCACAAGCCTCTCCAAGCGACCAAATCTCTCCGTGATAGGTAACGGCCATTCCCACTCACAACCACTCACAAACCTGGCTCGGATGCCAACTGTCACAGGGGTACTCTCTCTCTCGAGTACAACCACCCTGTGGGCGTCGTGTCTCGCCCACAAGCACGACCAGCCTATGCACAACGGAAGCCAACAAGTGTTTTAGGTGAAGGACACCCTTTGTATTTCACTCCAAAATCCCCGAATACAAGATAACATTGCCAACCGCCCCTTTTTTACCAAGCCTTCTTATAGGGGGTCGTTTGCTTTATTCATTCAAACATTACAACGCTGATCAACGAATGGGGTACATGACTATCAGGGGGTGCCCAACGCAAACTGCCCCCATTAGTCCCCCTTTGGGGTCTCCCCCCGTAATTTTTGTTCGGAAAGGGGGCCCCCCTTCCCACATAGACATGAATCCTTCAGAGAACAGTCGTGCTGCCCTACATAGACCACACCCCATAGTCGCGATCAGTCATGATTGTTCGTGCCTACCCTCACGAACGGTTGCTCATGGAGCCTTCCACGCGAAACGTCCATCATCACCGACCCATGCCTTACAGGCATGTAACAGTATGTCCACTATCCAACCATCGAAAGTTGAATAGGGCAGAAATTTGAATGATGCGTCGCCCGGCACAATGTGCGCATGCGGATCCTCCGAGGTTAATCATGAATCGTCAAAACCAACGAGCCCGAACACCCGCGTCCGACACTTTTATCTAATAAATGCATCCCTTTCCGAGCAGTCGAGGGTTGTTGCACGGTATTCTAGCTCTAAGAATTACTACGGTAATCCGAGTAGCAAGTACCGATCAAACAAACTATAACTGATTTAGATGAGCCATTCGCATTTTCCACAGTCCTGAATTAGTTCATACATTACACATGCATGGTGCTTTAATCTTTGAGACAAGTCAATATGAACTACTGGCTAGGAACAACCCATGTAGGCATTCACCTTTAGACCACGAACCTCGACGCATCCCAGATTGACGATCGCGGTAACCGAGAGGGCCCCGCGAGCTCCGAGGAAGGCCTCCGATGGGTCAACACCGAGAGCGCGGTAAGCAAAGCTGTCGAGCACGTAGAGAATCAGCGCGGCCAACGAGCGCGAGCCGCGCGATAACAATGGGGAATCAACCGTACACCGAGAGCACAGCGGACCGGTCACGCCCACGCCGTCGCACCGGCGCGGACGTGGACAGGCCCAGGGGATGGGCTGACCGAGCCGGGCCGGGGAGCGCGATGCCCGCGACGGTACTGAACACACCCAACGCATAGGACAGCGGAGGGGAGACAAGGGAACCGAGACATGGAACGACAACGATATCCGTGTACCGCGATCTGGGTAACTAGCCGCAGGAGACACCCACACCATCGCGGCCAGCTCGAACACGCCACTAGGCGCGAGCGATCAAATGGAAAAAACTGATAGGACCGCCGATGCAGTTCGGTGCCGCGAAGCACGGAGCCTGCCGGCGGGAACGTTATCCTGATTGCCACTCAGTGGCGTCCGTTGCCCCTAACCGCTGTGCCCCCCCGTAGAGGTGACGCCCGAATGCTGTTAACCCCAGAACGCCGAGTCCACTGACCGGAAGGGAGGAAGGTGACGGTTCAGAAGTACGCGTCCTACGAACAAGCCTGCGTATGACGCTAGAGCGCTGTAAAACCGACATCCCGACGGAACTTGGAGCCATCTCTGATCCTGACAATTTTATGCGCCCAAAAACCGAATTATAATGGACATCGCCAGGGGTACGGACCCGTGAAGTGAGGACGAGGGCAGGTGAGGTGCCCGTGGATCGCCTCCTCCGATAGCGATGGCGGCCTTGAGCCGTTCACTATTGGCCGTCCTCCCTAAAACCCCTCCACCGAATACGGATCTCCCCACGGTAGGGCATCACCCACACCACGGGTTACCATCATGAGAACAACGAAGGGGCCAGACAGGGGCAATCCTTATGGGGCCGGAGTGGGGGGGGGGGAGGGGAGGGTGTCGGGGGGAGGCCGTGGAGCACCTCCGCCCCTATATAGTGTTTTTACGGACGTTCCTTCAGGGTCATGGCGAGAGGGGAACACTGGCCTTGGTCCCAATCCC
>JARUPY010000339.1:0-147367 GCA_029817715.1 Melastoma dodecandrum
TTTGCTCCAAAAGTTTGCTTTTGGTTAACGGGTGTCTGGACCCGATCCGGGCATTGAATCCGGACTCATGTCAATATTTTCACGGGCATTGGACCCGATTCGGGCTTTTTGGACCCGAACTCATGGGGATGTGTTGGTTTAGCAAACAACATGCGACGAACAAATCCTAAAAAGCCTAATTGCATGGCACCGCAAACCATAGATCAATGTATTTTAGTTCAAAGGGTGCGGGGATGGGTGGTCGAGCGTGGGCCTTATGCACTTGGGCCCACGACCCGTTACATGTGGAAACAATAAAATGTCGATGAGGCCATATGCATCCCTGTCATCGGCATACACATGACTGGGGACTCAATCTAGAAAGCAACATCGAACACACCTTATCTCAGTGAATCTATGGATGAAACTACTAGGAAACACGGAGCTTTCCACTATAACCCGGTTCTGCAATGTAAATTTGACGACGACAACGACTAATTCAACTCTATCTGCCTGTCCTTGGACTTTGACTTGCGAACACATGAAAGATCGATAGCAATCCGTCGTGAGGTGGTATCTGACCGCAGGGCGGCTTTCGGCCAAAAACATTACCGGACAAGCTGCAATTACATAGCAAAAAAAAATGCACTTCATATGTGTTAAAGGCCCAGCGAATCAATTTATATGATGAGATTTAATAATTCGCGATTTGGGTATCTACAATCACCATCACATTGCGCTTGCCATAAAGTCCAAGAAAAAAATTGTTGTAACTCAGCGGGATTATAGTTGGCCGAACAAACTCATCACGGGTGGCAAGATAATGTCTGGTCTAATCTTCAGGACATTACTCGGTCATATATTCAGTGAGGCACTCAACGATCTCGATTCATTCACGTACTTTATACCAATCGGCATACATTAACTGAGGTTTGCATCACAACAGCACAAGAATTTCTCCCTCTTTATTATCCAAAATGATAAGCAGGGAAGTTGATCTTTTGGGCCGAGAAAATGTTTCATTGGGACCCAAAGATCAAGTTGGTTTGGGCTAAGATTGGGTTTAGGAGGAACTGGAACTGGAACTCACCCCAAAGAAAGATTGTCGCCAGCCGACAACCTTTCTGCCCTTACTACCTCAAGTAGACTCAGTTTGAGTTGAGAAGGTGAGTCTGAGGCTGGGGCTTCTCCACTGTTTAGTCATTCTTTCTCCTGAGTCTGTCAACGTCGTCGGCCGAGATATAACTTAATTCTTTTCCATTCTTTGTGGTTTCTTTTAAGTTTTTCTTTCAGAGTTCCAATCAGTGATGTCCTTAAAACTGTCAATCCGGTAGAGTAACAGAGCAAAGTCCGACTCGACGATATGATACGATATCAATCAACATACATCGTGATGTCTCAATTAATAGTGCCGTAGCGGATCGGATCGCTTTGCGAAGTTTTAATACAGATTCGAAGGAGACAAATCGTTACGCTAGCAGATGAGAGACTCCAAGTACTTGACCTGATGGAACTAATCCTCTTGAGCAGAGCGACCCTGGCCGCTGCAAAACATCGCCGCAGCCCTCTTCCTCGAGCTTCTTGAGCCTCTTCCCATTCTTGACTCTGAACGGACACAGCCTCACCTGGGAGGGACGACCCCCTCCTCGTCCTGGAAATGGCGTCGGCCTTCTCCAGCGTCTTCCATATCAAGGAACTGTGCTTTCCTATGCTTGATCTATACCGGGTCATTCCCGACTCGATCTTCGCGTATGCATACTGCCTATTCAGAAGGGCAATCTTCCGAAAGGGACCGTATTCAGTTAGGAGGCCTTGCTCGAGTGGGCGGGTTTTTTTGTATAAATAACGAGAGAGTTTGGTGATAGGGTGGGTAGTATCGGGCTGCCATTTTAGAGGTCTTATCGTGGAAACGAAAGTAACTACATTCACCCCATGTGACCAAAAAGTCACTGCATTTGAAAAAACATTGCCAAAACTTACTACATTGAGTTTTTGAAATATATACTTGGAGTGGTTGAGCATGATGTTTGCTATCGCATCACGTGCAATTATAAATATAATGTGGATATATTTACAAGTAACTAATAATTCATAAGTTCCTCCGTATAATTAAAGTTTGTTTAAAAAATATGATTAGAAAAATAAAATATCAAGCTTTAAAGAAAAACTTACTCTGGCAGCCTAAATAAGTAACACTTAAAACATTTTTTTTTTCTTTTTGGAAATTTCATCCTTCCCCAATTGGACAGCGCAAATTTCTGTAGTTTAAGTATCTATACTCAATTGGGATAACACTAATCACTAATCATCATCCACCAAAATGTTAATAATAACAATGATAAATGTCAACTCCTTCAGATCTTACTGCCCAACTAAAACCTTCAGGAATCCATCTGCATTTTCTATGGAGACTATGCTTGCAATCATCCACCGCGTTCGTCACCATCAACATCACCAGCAGACCAACACCAAATAATCAATTGATCCAAACTCCCACACCAACTATAGGCATGCGGCCGACCACTCGAAAACTTCAAGTTTCAGTCAATAAGCACTGGGACAGATGACAAAGGATTCGAGATTCGTTGGTTGCTGGATGTTAACAACTAAGACAGCACTAACAAGTTGTATGGGACTACGAGTTGCACATGCTGACAGCACAAGATCTTTACCGGTTGTCTTTTCATTTATATAACTGAGGCAAAATGCTAATTTACATTGATCTAGTAGTAGCAGATCAAGGACTTGCAGTTTTATTTTGCTATATGCACTTATTATTAACCCACCAGAATTCTCGAGCTTCAAGCTCATGAGTTGGTTTACCTCGGCCACAAAGCTCATCAGGCAAGTTCCATGAAGACATCGCGGCCAGAACCCTGATATCATGGCCGCCATCGGCTTTCTCGTTTTCAATTCCCCTCTGGTGGAAGTAGAACTAATTGATCTTCACTCAATCTTTGATGTGCTGGCCTCGTTGTTCAATCCGAGCAGTTGGATTCTTGACCTGATATAGAATCAACCCTATTACGCACGCATTTGAAAAAAAAAAAAAATGGCCCATATGGGCGCTACAAGATAATGCATGGCGTCCACCGAAATACCAAACATGTAATAATCAGCTGACTTATATCAGCATTCAACTAACTCGCCTTTTGAATGATACAGAATGAAAGAGGGGCCCATAACTCCGTAACAATTGCCAAACAGTACAAAACAGGGCATCCATGTATCCAATTCCAACACCTGCCCTCTCCTAAAGTCGGCTGTTCATCTTTACAACATCCATTGCATTATGATAAGATCAATCTTTGGGAAGCTATTATTGTTCACTTTATTAAGATATCATCCTGCTACAATATGGAAAAGTTTAACACACCATCAAAGGAAATATTAAGATTGAATAAAATGAATGGATTTTTACCATGTCTTTTCACTTGGCAAAGAACTCACAGAAAAAGATAATATTAAAATATGAGCAAGAAATGGAGTCCAGAGAGTCATAGCAGTTTTAATGTTGTAGAATGTAATTGCATCAATTCAAGCACAAAAGGAGAGTAACTAAATTCTGTTTCAGTCTGAAGCTAAAGATATAGTTTTGAAACACATGGCTACTTGCCATCTTTCCTAATGATGCTAACCGAGCTAAACATTCAAAACAGGTGAGTAGGATAGCAAGAGGGCAAGAGTGGCTATGGGATTCCCTGGATATATGGATAGGTGTTTGCGGCAGCCTTGTCTCCAATAAGCATAGAGTCACACTGCGAAGAATTCCTTGAATTGTCTGCCTTCGACTGGACCTGAACAAGTCCCCTGTAACAGTTTCTGGAGTTTCCTGTTGAAATCCCCTTGGAGATAATCCTACTCCTCGAATTCTTTCCCTTGTGTATCATCTTAGTCCCGGTATCAGCTTGCTGATGGTTATTTGTTAAGGCTACCGAATAGAACTCGCCCACCGTATCATCACCCTCCAGAACAACACTAGGATACTTCCAAGTGATGGCTGATCCAGTCTCCACTTGAGTCCAGGAAATCTTCGACCTATCTCCGGCACAAAGGCCTCGCTTCGTAACAAAATGGTATATCCCCCCTTTCCCCTCCTCGTCACCGGCGTACCAGTTCTGCACAGTCGAGTACTTGATCTCAGCACCCTCAGCACAATACAACTCCACCACAGCAGCATGGAGCTGATTCCTGTCATAGGACGGTGCAGTGCATCCTTCAAGATACTCCACGAAGCTCCTCTCATCTGCAACAATCAGTGTCCTCTCGAACTGTCCGTCTCCATCGCATTAATTCTAAAGTAGGTTGAGATCTGCATTGGGCACTTGGTATCCTTAGGGATATAACAGAAGGACCCATCGCTGAACAACGCGGAGTTCAACGCCGCATAGTAATTATCCTCGATAGGCACAACCTTCCCAAGGTACTTCCTCACGAGATCCGGGTACTCCTTAATCGCTTCCGAGATCGAACAGAAAATAACCCCGGCCTTCTTCAAGGTCTCCTGTGTGTGGTTGCAATCGACACGCTATCCAGGACCGCGTCCACATCGACGTTCGCAAGCCTATTCCTCTCGTTCAACGGGACACCCAGCCTTATCGAAGTACTTAATCAATTCCGGGTCGGCCTCGTCCAAGCTATTCATGGTGGGCTTCTTCTTAGGGGCAGAGTAATAACAAATCTCCTGGAAATCGATGGGCGGGTAACAATTATCGGACCAACGAGGCTCGGTCATCTGGGTAAACCTATCGAAAGCGCTTAGCCTAAATTCTAGCATCCAATCGGGCTCGTCCTTGAGGGAGGAAATCAACCTGACTGTGTCCCGAGTAAGGCCCTTGGGGATGGTAAAGGAGTCTATCTCGAGGTTGAACCCGTACTTCTTGTTGTAATCGTTGAAAACGGAGGATTTGGGCAATCTTGTCGTCGTAGGAGGCGGAGTTACCTGGGGATTGGTCGGAATCGAGGGGGGTCTTGGTGTCGTAACCCACGTCAGCGCGGACGCCCAGCTGATGCCGAGGCCTCCTGGTGCTGGGGGGGCGTAAAGGTAGGAACTTAACGGGGTTGGGGAAGGACCCAGTTCGGGAACTGAAGTGAGAAGTGGGAATTGGTGACTCCGGGGCGAGGAATGAGATCCTGTTGCCCAGGAGGGACGCCATGGGAGATGTATGGTGGAAGAAGCACAACCCCCAGAGAAGGAAGGAAGGAGAAGATTCCGACTCCTCTTTGTGGCGCTGTCCTTTATTTTACTTCTTTGATTCATTTATTTGTGTTGTCTAATTCGAGGATTATAATAAATTTACGTGAACTTATTTTTCTACTACATATTTGGGATAATTTCATTACAGTTATTTAGGAAAAGGCAAATAGTTTGCATGGGACCATGTTGTCTTGTGCGTGCCACACGACCTTCGCTCTTCAATTCGTTATGGCTTCTTTTCCCGAGTTACATACACTGAAATTTCTGAAATATAATTTCGAAGTTGAGTTTAACTTTGTCCAAAATATAAGTTGAACGTTTGACTTAAAAAAAAGTCCTTTATTCTACTTCCAAAAACAATTAAAAAAATTAAAAGGAAGTCGATCTCATATAGTTCGATTTTCTTAGAGACTTTATAAAAGTCCTAAACTTTTAGCGTTTGACTTCTTTAATAGACGTTTTGGAAGGTGAATTATATAAGTTTAACTTCCTCTTTGGCAAACTCTAAATTATAAAATTCGACTTCGGGATTGTATTCTAAGAATATTGAAATTTTCTTTTTCTACTAACAGTAAAATGACACAAAGCCCTTCTTTTCCTAAACGTAGGATAACAAAATTTTCATACTCAATATCATTAGTCCACGGAATAATTTATGAAATAAGTCAAACAAATTTAAATTTCATATTCGCTAACTCTGAGTTTGTAAGTCATAGTCATGTCTTATAAGAACTCTGCATTATACAATCAGAGTTTCGAAATCACATAAGTAAACTCTGATATTTAAGATTTGCCTAAAAGCATGAGAACAAGCCATATCTAATAAATTCAGAGTAACTTTGAAACTCTAAAAATTAGTAACTCAGAGTTCGTTGAAAAACTAAACTCTGAATTATAAATTTAGAGTTAATGACATTAATTTACGAATTTTAGATTTAGCCTACCTATTTCATAAATTATTTTGCGTACTATGCTCAGAATAGTTGGTGTTACCAAAATCGATTAATCTTTCTATTTATCTCGCTTCGTGCATTTCGTATCGGAAGTAGGTATAATAAACATAAAGCTTCTCTTTTGTGCCATCGCATTAGCAGCATGCCCCCAAAGGATCCCGTTAGCTTTGTCAAAATCAGCGTCCAAATTTTAATTGCCTTATTACAAATATTGATATATGAATATGTGAACAGGGCACTGAAAAATCAATCTTTCTCTCCTCTTTCTGATCATATCTAGCGGTTGAATGTTGGCGACATTGATTTGACTCTAGGAAACGAAGACTTGGAACATCCCTCAGGTATGCATGGATCGCGAGTAAGGTTGTTCTCCAATGTGTGGTACGTTTCGTGCCTTTCCACGGTTGTGTTGTTTTGATGGGTTCGTTATGCAGCGAGGAGGCGATTTCGGGTGAATTCACTGATCGGTTTAGTCCGTGTTCCAATGTTCTTAATGCTATGATGAGCGGACAAGGCAAAGGGCTTGCCAATGAGAACCGAATCAATTACGCGGTTGCTGTCGTTGGGCTGAGTGTACCGGACGTAGTGGAGGGCAAGTTCGACAATGGATGCCTGGTTCGAATCAACATTATCTGTGGGAGCAAGTCTCCCGTTGATCCTCTGCAGGGAGTCGTGTTTTTCCAGGATCCTCATGATGCATCCCATAAGGGGGATCCACAACCAGGGAAGAGGAAAAGATGCACACCCTGGATCCCCGTTTTGATTTTGTCAAATTGATGTTGGTTGGTGCAGATAATATCCCCGTCTAACCTTTTAGCTCCATCCAAAGCTATGTGTTCAAAGCAGTATGAGTTCTTCTAGAGACTCGTCGCCAACTTCTTGTGCTTTTGGAAGATGGATAATATTCTTTAATCCTTTCCTACCATATTTTCAGTGTTTATCTCCATGACAATTTTTCCATCCTATTATATCGAGCAGCTGTTTTTACTTTTACCTATGTCGGCTATCATTCTAACATCTAGGAGCCACCGTCGGTCTTCTGGTTAGGCCTAGGTCGAGGAGAATAACTGATTTTTGAGCATATCGTTTTCCTTCCGGGGGGGGGGGGTGGGCTTGTTCATATATAGACAGATACCCACTGCAATGCAATTCAACCTCCTGGGTGGTTAAATGGCTTGCGCCATTCCGGTTTTCTGCTGAACATCCTTGAGATTCTCGTATTTTTGAGGATCTCTGTGGCCAGAGGGTGATAAAAATGCTTGATAAATTCAGTAGAATTGACGTGCTTGTTCTATGTGTTTCCTCCTTCGTTTTGTTACCTTAATGAAGAGGGTCATCTCTACACATTGATAACATACAACTAATAATGTTAAAACATCACCTCCGGATGAGTGAGAATGCCAGTTTTCTTATTTCTTCTCTTCCAATAACTTTGCTCCCAATTTGTGGTGCAGTTCTGGATTTCTTGTTTCACATGTTCTTTCTTGCCCGATACTGCAAACTTTCCGAGGGAGAACTCTTTCAGGGGAAGGAATGCTGACTTTTTTCTATTTGCTCTTATTCGGTGCCAGTGTCTTGACCGGCATAGTTCTTCTTGGCAGAATGAATCCCTTTATCTCAGAGTCTTTTGCTAAAACCATACTTTTAAGCAAACTCGCTCAACTTCATGATGGTCAGTTAACTTTTCTTTCCCAAATGCTGGGCTAGAACCCCTTAAAATCAGTGGGTTCCAGATTCCGGATCAACGTAGAAGGATTTCAATCTAAAATTTGCTAGTTAATGTCTGGACCAAGCAACCTTTTATCCATATGAGTTTCTTGGGTCTTTTCACTTTTACCGTTTGCTTACCTTCCTGGGGTATGGCCCTTCTGTGAAAACCGGTTGGTTTGAACAGATGTGCTCGTTGAGGTCATGGCTCAAAATTTAGCTTTGTGCAAGCGATAATACAAATCACGATGATCTCTTCTACCATGACTTTCATCTTTGGAAAATCTCTAGTTATTGATTCAGCCCATGTATCCTAGTTTCTGTTGGGCTTCTCTGTCCTCATCGGTGCAGTGCTTCGGTAGATTTGCTGGTGAGCTCGTGGAGCGTTCTTTGATGATTGCCAGCCCAGTTACAGTTTTGCTAAGCATCCAACTAAATATATGTTTTTTTTCTTCTACATTGTTTGTTGTGCGAACCAGGGAATGATAGCGGGTCACGCCTACTATTTCCTAGAAGATGTCTGCCCATGGATGACGGGATGGCATCCTCTTAGGACCCCGTCGTTTATCAAAGCCTTATTTGCCGACGAGGCTGTCGTGGTAGCACGGCTGGAAAAATGTGAGGTTTTGCAGCTCCACCGGCCGAGGAATTACATCAGGACTGATCGCACCCATCATCAGAAATTCGTGAGCTGGGTTTTAGCTCGGCTTCTCCCCTTAGTAAAAAACAGAGAAACAAACGAAGGCACTTTGCACATATGGATACTGTAACTTTAGTCCTTTACAAATCCTTCTTGATGATTTTTAGCAGCTGTGTAGATCAAAAATGTGTTTGGAAAAAAAGGAAAAGAAATTGATTGGGAGGATGGTTCGGTTCTTCCTACAAGAGTGGTGATTTTGTTATGTGCTGCCCTGAGGCATCCGAACATGAACATGGCCTAATTCTTACTGAGTGCAAGCCTTCCATTTCGATCCACGGCAGTAATGGCTCTATGCATATCAAGATGGAACAACAAAGGAGAGGGAGCCGCCATCACTGGTTTCTCGGCAGTAATGGTAATAGTACATTGATCCTTATATCTCTCTAATTTATCATCCTATTAATACAGCTTAAGATCAAGCCTTGTTTTCTAAATGTCAAGAAACCAGGAAACAACCCCCTTCCCCAAAAAATGAAGTAGAAAAAATTAAAAGAATCGACACCTCTGAGCTGAAAGACATGTAGTTTGCGGAATTTGTCCCCGGGAATGCCCCCTAAGGTAAGGAGGAACAGTTGGTCGGTCTCATAAACCACAAACAAACTAACCGCTGAGGTTCCCCACCTGGGGGGATCTAACTCTGGATGGAGACAATAGAACGAGTGACTGGTTGGCACCCTAAGACTTTGTGATGTTTAAGGTTTCCACCGTTGTTCTCTGGCTAAGAATGCCGCTGATTAACTGCAACAATTTGCCAGTAGAAAATTGGTCGCCACAGATAAGGCGGCCTATCTTATTGGATGGTATTGTGCAGATATCCTCTTGGGAGGCAAACTTGCGTAGGATATAGAGGACTAAAGCTGAGGGCAGAACTTCAACTAGCTGTTAGGCAGAGGTGAGATAGAAAAAGGTCAGCAAGCAAAATATGACGAAGAGAACAACTTATACTTAGAAGACACGACATGAACCAAAAGGTAAGGCAAGATAAATACCATATAATATATTAAATTTAGTATGGGATGGTCCAAAACATCGAGTGATGCATCCGAGTCAAAAGCAGACAGAAGGACCTGCATGCATTTGTAATGTGCCTATCAGAGATTATAACTTCAAGAAGATACTGCTAAGATAAAGAACTGACCAGACATCGATACGATAAGTAGGTTCCTTGCTACTTACCACAACACATCTGATGATAAAGCAGGTGAAGCATATGGCTGTAACAGATCCTACCTGCATGAAACAGGATCCCCCAATCAACAAATGCAGAAGGACAACTCCTATTCACCATACCCGGCGACATTTTCTAAAAGCATAAGATAGCTCAAGCAGCTATTACCACATCTACAAGCTATATTAGATAGGTCAACAAAATTCCGAATTCAGTGAAAGTGTCGCATCCAACATTTAAACAACCGGTTCACATAAAAATAAACCATCAATGGACGCAAGCATTTAGGCTAAGTCTAATAAGAGAAAAAAGTGAATACAGCCTGACAGACAAGCATCCGCATGGGACACCCAAAGAATTACCTCATGTAGCTTTTTTCTTCTTCCTTTAGATTCAATAGGAAAAAGTCTAAGCATCATGAAAAGCCTGTTGGTTTTTTAAACTTTGATCAGTAACATTTAGCTTGAAGAAAATGAGGCAAAGAAATTGAGACTTTGGCTGGAGATTACCTTCCTCCATAGAACAAGGAACCCAAAGCAGCAATAATAGAAATCACTGCAACATAAGCACCTCAATTCTCAGTGAAATGGCTATGTAAAGAGCTGAGAAGGAATAAAGAAAAGCCTATGCACAGACAAATTCTATAAAATAAAGAAATAACCTGCAATAAAAAATCATCCCAATAAATTCCACCACGCTATTGTCATCTATCCACAGGTATATCCAGATGCAAAATCTGATAAAAGTGACATACTTGTAAAGGCGAAGCCAAATATCCTCATATAAAAGACAAAGGGAATATAAAATTAACAATGCATGTAAAATAAAATCCAATTTGTACAGATTCCATAAATGATGACACAAAACACGGTATTTCTGGGAGCAGTTCCCAACCGATGATAGAAGTTTAAAGTGATAGGACTATCAAGCAACTTTACCTGGATGAAGTAGATCACACCATTTATAGACAGGTAGAATATCTTCAGTTTATCGGTGGGCAAACTTCTGGCCTGCTCGAAAGCAAAGACAACACGATCAGACTTACTAAAACAAAAGCCACAACTCGAACAGAGCAAGAACAAAAGGTTTATTTGCAATGAAGGAATTACTTGGTGATATATCTCCGCCCAGAACAGAACCAGCAGCGTGTAAGTAGAGAAAAATAGGAGACCGGGGAGATCTAACAGCACTAACATCAGTACCTAATACAAGCAGAAGAGTCAAGGGCTCAAAATAACCAACAGTATGGTACATAAAGTGCAGTGGCTCAAAATATGCTAACCAGCCAAGACACAATAGTTCTTCCACAAAGGAAAACCAATTGACTAATTGCTCCGAACATTAGCAAGATCAAATCAACCATGCTGAGTAATCACCAAAGCAGTAAAAAAATACAGCGACCAGATCAGCCAAGACAAACCTTTGGATGCACCATGAAGACCAGATGGTGAAACCCAAACACGACGGCCCGCACTGCACGATCCATATGCCGAGTTAAAACCATCCAAATTGCTTAACAAAGACTGGGACGGCAGAAGTAGTATAATTACCTCCGTTCACAACGAAGTTCATCAGATGGAAAACCTTCTGTGTAGTCCAACCATATTCCGGCACTCTGAGCTCGATCCTAATCAACTGAATCTGCACCACTCATAGCAAAAGGCAGCCGAAATCAACACAACATCCTCGAGAACAACAACAACTTCATCGTACAAAGCTAGGAAGCAAGAAAGGAAACGACGAACGAGGGCGACGGAGGCGACGAGGGCGTAGGCGGCGCAAAGGTAGAAGAAGACGCCGTCCTGAAACTGTGCGGAATGGTTGAGGTCCATCCCACCAGGTGGAGGAGGCCGGCGGCGGGGGCTGGGAATGGAAGAGGAGCGTATCCGGCAACCACCGCATTACGGTCGTTAGGATCGAACCTACCAGCACTCGTCGGGAGGGAAACTGATGATTGAATGTTTCCCTCGAAGGGAGTGATTAATGGGGAAGAAGACAAGGAGGTTGGGAAGGTAGATGCTCTCTCAAATAAAAGTTTAAATAATAAGACTTTTAAAATCCTTAGGATCCTCCTTTCCTATCTCTAACTCATAAATTTTCGATTTTTTTTTTTTGGGTTGCGTTAGGGGGGTTGGATATCTATATAGAATTAAAAATATCGGATTTTATATTTAATTTTCACATTAATGATTATATATCAAATAATAATATTAATTTATGAATTAAATTAGAAAGAGGGGGGGGGGGGGGGGGGGGGGGGGGGTGAAGTTTCTTCCAAGTAGAAAAGCAGCCTCATCAATCTTCGTCTTTGGTGTGTAGCCAGGGGGGGGGGGGGGCCTGCGCAAGAGAGGCACTTTCCTAGCATTTTGGTTCTATCCTCCTCTCCTTTCTCCTTTTTCTTTAAAATAATAAATCTGTGATAATTCTATAATAATCATTATTTATTTATTTTTGGAACAAACATTGGTCTTGTCGGCCAATGCAGGTGAGGTGGCAAATTAAAAAAAGAGACCCCCTTTTTTATGTTTTTGCTTATTGGCTTTGCTTGTTTGTCTTTCAGTCCTTAAGTGTTCTCCCTTCATTCATTATTAATAAGAAAAGGCGATGCTGTTTCTATTTCTCGTAAAGTTAAGAAAACCTTTGTGTACCAACTATAAAATTTATTATATAAAACCAATAGATATCCATCCAAGGATCCGTGGCGCAATGGTAGCGCGTCTGACTCCAGATCAGAAGGTTGCGTGTTCGATTTCACGTCGGGTTCAAATCCCAATCAACCCCCATAGGGTCCATCCTTTTTAGGCTCTCAATCCCAGCCGTCCGACCATTTACCCAATCCAACCGCCACCAATCGAAAGCATCATAAAATATTAATTAAAAAGAAATAATAATAATCATTATTATTCCATCAAAAATAGTAAAATGAAGTACGTATCCACCACATCCTACTAACCTTTCTGGTTTTCTCCCTAAGTTGTATATTTTTCCCCTCTTCTTTTTAAGTGCATGTACAAGGATGATAGCTGGGTTTTGGTATATTAGTGGGCGAGTTAACTGGGCGGTACATGGCATGTATACCTCAACTTCTTATTCGAGGCGAGAGCACGTCGCAGTGCCACCCCAACGCTCGCCCCTTCCCTGAACAACGTGTCATACAGTTCGCAGACGAACCGCGGACACCTCCGCCTCCTCGTCGTCCCAAAATCCCTTTCGGTTCCTGTCATTGTTATCCTCGGGGTCAGTGTCTTCCCAGTCGCTCTTGGGGCTCGCCGGTTCCACTTCTTCTTCTTCGATATCCTCCTCCCCAAGCTCGAACTTGCCATTTTCCCGCGTGTCCAAGTCTCCCGATCCATGGAATGTGGTCAGCTGCGCTTCTGGAGGCTTGACCGAGGAGCAGATCACGGCCTTAGCGCCTGAATCTAGAAATGCCTTGACGAGCGTCGGATTTGGACTGTATTTCCCCGTGGAGATTATGATCCTGTCCCTCCATGCTCCGACCTAGTAATGTGAATTAACAATGACTTGTATTCGTAAGAACTGCGAGGAATTCTAATTGAAAAACTCATACCATCCAACGGACGTCGTCCGATGTTAGATGAGTGGCGGGAACTGTACGGCGAAACATATATGCACTGATCTCCTGATCGTCTTCCATTACCTATAAAAGGAAAGAGACATCGCCATGAATATCCATCTGAATAAGATTCATCTAATTTCTTTCACAGACAACAGAGGATAAACGAGATACTTGAGTTTGACATCCAATGTAGCGGTGGACGATGCACCCCACTTGAAACTGTCGCGTACTAGCAACTAAATCAGCGACAGTCGACACGCCAGCAAGAAAGGACATGCCTTTCTTACGACGACTCCCCATTTGTGATAACAGACTCATCTTGACACTCTGTACAAACTTATCGGCAAGCTCTCCAGGTTCAGCAAACCACGAATACATCGTTTTGCCAACTGCAGGACAGAGGGTTCGGAATTCTCACAATACAAGAACATATTGTGGACTAAGCAGGCATGTTTGGTGCAGAGGATACAAGATATACCTTAATATTAAGCCTGAGGGGTCACTTTGTAGGGATAAGTGTACAATGCCCACTTGCGGTGAGTTCAGCAACTTCTCCTGCAAAGAGCGTGCCGGTAACGATAACTCCCGAAGCCTTGAGGGGGAGGTAGGAGGAGATGTAGAAATTTTTCCTAGTTGTCCGTCCAAGCTCAAAGGAGGGATCGTATCAATATTGCCAATCATTTGGTGACCAACAGCAGGGCTATAGAGATGGGGGCTGGAAGGGAAGCTTCCAGTGAAGAGCGGAAACGAGAAAGGGGTTGGGAAAGCTGCGCCAGGCTTTGCGTTTGTATCATCTGCAGTTCCGTGTACCACGGAAATCCTTATGCTGCTCCGTGCGCAGAATGACCCGAGCGCATGCACATGATGGACAGTCCTGCCTGAATCAGGACTGTGCAATGCTTCAATAAGCAGAACATTCCGCCTCCAACCTAAAGATGGGCCATACGCTTCTGCAAAGGACAAAAGAAAGGTCAGCATGCCAGCAACGGACCAAGAACTTCCAGGTCAATGATTGCATTATTCTACCAGAGTCGGAAGCCTTGGCTTTGTTAAGAGGCCTCGAATTCTCAAACAGCTTATCATTGTGTTGAAAAGGCATCATTAGCCGATCGATAGCCTTCTTGAAGTTTTTGGAATTGTTCTGGATGTATTCATCAGTAGCAGCCTCCAACTTCAGCCAGATAGCAGGATCAGTTTCATCGAGTTCCATCTCATATCTTTCATCAACTGCAGGGCGAAAGATGGTAACAACTAAAGAAGTATAAAGTAAACGGAATAACATTACCGATACCTGATATTCACCATTTTAACTCCAATACAAGATATCCAAATTATAAAAGAACTATGGAAAATAATGAAAACTCCAGGGTTACCAGGATTAAATCGAAAATATTGCATCTCAGGAAGCATGGGAAGCAATGTGCTCATGGCTTCCTCTACCCGTTCCACGGAGCATGCACTCTCGATCAAGACTTGTCCAGTATCTAGATAACGCCATCCGCCCTTCCTAACCTGTACTAGTAAAACAGTTGCGATCAATGGAATTAAAAACAGGAAAATCATCACCATAGATCTTTGTGATCGACCACAGAAGAAAAATAGATCTCCTTGATCTTGTAATATTATTAACAGAACTACTTATATACACCTTAGGAATCAAAAGAAGTCACCTTTGCCAAATATTTCTGGTCAATAATTTTTCCTATGTGTCTCGAAAGCTAAAATGATGCCTTTTAAAACTTCTCTAATAGATGTACCACAAAGAAGCATTACCTTTGTCACCACAGACCCACAGCTAATGGAAACCAAACAATCAATTCTTGTGTCAGGCCACAGAAGTTGTGCTTCCCGTATAGCAAAAATTGTAGGATTATTTGCCACTATGGCACCATCTTGCCAACGATGTATATCTGCAAATGGTCCACATTTTGAAAGAGAGAAGTCATGCTGAAGTATCAATAAGCGAGATTGAAGCAGAATGGGGGTGCCAAAGTAGTTGTAAAAAGAGTACCATCGAGAAATCATCAAGATAGTATGGAGCAGCAGATGAAGCTCTTATTGCTTGCCAGAGATGGTGCTTACAGCTTCCAATGAAAGCACTACGATTGTATCCTACTTGGGCACCGATGGTCGAGGATCCTGATAATTTTACTCCAGAACCTTCTGAAGTAGACAGAGAAACTTCAGGGGTTCCAGCAGGGTACTGCAAGCAAATAATGGTAAATAAAAAGGGTACTAACTAGATAGAATTGTGTGTCAGAGAAACACTTAACATCAAATAG
Organism: Melastoma dodecandrum; assembly: GCA_029817715.1. Taxonomy (NCBI): domain Eukaryota; kingdom Viridiplantae; phylum Streptophyta; class Magnoliopsida; order Myrtales; family Melastomataceae; genus Melastoma; species Melastoma dodecandrum. Next base: position 15,564 of record JARUPY010000339.1, read on the forward strand.
AAGAATCGATGAGATAACCCAAACTGACCTGATAGTTACGAAAAATGAAAGGTTGAGCAGGCGTCACGCTCACCAGAGTTGCAACAACAAACACTTTGGGAATGTTTCTAACCGCAGAATCTATAAGGAGATCTCCATCTTCATCAGCACACATTTCTTTCAACAACTTCTCAAACTGATCTGCACTATGCTGCAAGTCATTATATTATGGTGTGCCTTGGAAGGCTTGAGATCACTACTCTCAGTAAAAAAATGACCACGGAAGAAGTACTGATAGAGTTTACCCTTCCTCGGAGATTACTGCTCAGATGATTAAAAGAACAGCAGTTGAATGTGCATTGCCAAAGTTTAGATGCACGATGCATATGAGCATATATTGATTAATTGATTCCATTTGTTTGTTTGGTCAAGAAACGGACAGGAATACATGTCTAAATACTTGCAAAATACTACGGGATCTTAAAGGGATAAATATTGCATCAAACAGAAACAACGAGACTCAGATAAGGGCGTCTGGATAAAAAAGAAACAGAATCTCAGCATTCATATTCAAACATCAATAACTTAATAGAGGAATTGTGATATATCACAAGGTTAAGATCACAGAATGGTGAACAAGAGATACTTTGGAACAGTGGATGAAAAAGGAGTCTCTGCATTCGCCTTACTTTGGATCCATGAACAACAACTCTAAAACTCTGGGATGAACTTTTGTAAAGTTGATCCAATCTCTCCCTCCAACTAGCAGCTTCATTATCTTTCGGTGCAGGCTCAGTGAAAACTAGTTTGCCTGGATGTCAACCAGCATCAAGTGATCATTTTACTTGCATACAAAATCAACAAGCGCAGTTTGAATGAGAAAGTCTCCGATGCAATATCCGATGGTTACCTAGATTTTTGTAGATTTCTTCACACTGATCAATGGTCATTGACTTGATACCAAGGGCAACAGCTAGCATGCCACCAGTTGATGTTCCGCATATAAGATCAAATAACTCATGTATTCGCTTTCCAGTCCCTTTCTCAATTTCCTTGAGCATCTGAACAGTAGCTAAGCCTTTCATGCCACCACCATCCATGGAAAGTATGCGCAGACCTTGCTTTGGAACCGGTCTTCCTTTAATTGCACGTCGCAGATTTTCATTCTCCCCTGTAAAACCAGCCTTGGCTCAGGCACCCAGAATGCAAGAAAATTAACGGAAAATTAACAATTGGAACTAGAGCATGCCTAGAATAGCCAACACCCGGGCAGCAGCAGCTTTATTCACGCTTGGTTCTGGTGCAGCTGTTAAGCGCATGAGGAGCTCCCTCAAGCTCTCAGAAGCAACTAGAATTTGCCGGTTATCCAAACAAAAACCCAAATCTCCAATCGTCATTAGAGCTGACCTTTGCACCTAATGAAACAAAATGTTATAGATTGTCGCTGCACCAAATAGATGACAAGGTGATGACAACCAACAAAAGTGGACACCCGTCAACAAAGAACTTACGGCTGGATTTTTGTGAGAACACAAGGATTTCAAAGATCTTAGTACATCCTTTGTTAAAATCTTCTGGGCAACAACATCAGAAGCAAAAGCCAAACTCATAACGACCTGCAATACAGATAAGACTTCCTCTTCGGTGATGAATCTGAGGGCGGTCTCAATGGGTTGCATTATGTCACACTTCATCAACTTCACTGCCACCGAAACATCTGTAGCCAGAGAAGAAAGTGCAGAACATGCGTGTTGTACCTGCCAAAAGCAGGAAGCGTTCAGCCAACATGATGATACATGCCGATCGAGAAGCAAAAGATACTGAACATACCACATGCCGATTTTCACTGCTTATCATGCTTATCAGCTGCCTGACTGCATTTTCATCTTTACTGACAAAGTTGCGATTCCCCTGGTCTTCCATTATCTTTGTGAGAGCTGATGCCAGCAAAGGGTGGTGACAGGAAGAAAAACGGAATATGAGCGAGAAAAATGAACTCAGCTTATGCTTAGATGCTCCAAAGTAAGAATTGTTTTCCGTCTGCATTACCCACAGGACATTGTCTCAATAACCGAGGGCATGCAATCACATAAATAAGCAATTACCATATTTTACCTCTATTTGCACATTCACTGATCTTAGATTTTCATCCGAGACAATTCTAGTGCCTGCTAGAGACAAATGGCGTAGTTTTCGGAGGGGTAAAATTTCCGGAAGGAATTCGAGAGGATTTCCAAAGAGTCTGAGAACTTCTAGTTCGGCCATAGCCCTGCAATGAACCAGTAGTTCAAAACTTCAAGTCTTTAGAAAAGATTAAACTTGGAACAAATTCATGCGAATTAAACTGACCTGAAGTCAAGAAGGGGGCGGACAAGTTTGTTGTACTCCAATGACAATTCCTCCAGTTCCATGCATTGTCGCAGTTCTACTGCTTGTATTTCCAACAATTTAAGTTAATAACTAGACAAAAAGATTACGCATTTGACTCTACCACTAAATTCTCCTTATGCAATCATTTAACTGAACGACCTTCAATGCTTACCAGGAATGGATACCAGCATATTGCTGTCAACACTAAGAACCCTCAACTTTTTCAGTTCGCCAAGTTCAGATGGCAAAACTGAAAGCTTGTTATTATCAAGGTGCAGTTTCTCCAGAAGGGGTAAACGAGTAATTTCCACAGGCAAAACCTGCAGACAATAGAGCACTGGCAAATGCTTATTTCTACCAACAACAACCCAACACCCTGACAATCACCAATCAATATTTTTCTTCTTGAACTTTCAAGTATCGAGTAATTCAGTAAAATAATGAACCTCATCTTATTTCCACTTAAAGCAGCTCAATTCTGTCAAAATGAGTCACTAATTTTTAAGTGTATGCAGGGACTTGATCTTTAATGACTACTCAATGTCTAGGACACATTGCCTAGGAGTAGGAGTTAGCATCTGAGCTAAATGTGATGGAAAGCAAAACTATATTATGTACTGAATGCAATGCTGTGTTCTATAATCAGTCGAATTTGAATAAAGAGTCATGAAACTACTCACGGAAAATCCACACCCGCAGAGACTAACAACAGTCAAAGTCTTCCAATGCTCCCCGCATATTAACCCACCAGAAGCAGCCGTAGTGATACCAGACCCCGTGAAATCCCACCGTAACAACCTCGTCAAAACCCCTGCCCCACCGTCTCCTTCCTTTCCTGAACCCCCGCCCTTCCTCCCCATCCTCATTCCTCTCAGCTCCTCCCTCCTCTTCTCCACCCGCATCACCAACCTTACTACCTCCTCCGCCTCATAGCCATCCTTGTCCGCTCGATCAAAACCAGCATTAGCATCATCACCACTCCTCCCCTCGCAACTCAACTGAACAGAGACCAAATCCTGTGGTGACGGCGCGGAAACCATTAGATGAGACTGCAGCCGCAGCACCACCTGGTCCTCGCCATCCCCGCAACTCCAATCCAACTCCATCCTACACCCAACCTCCTGATCCTTACCCAAAACCACTGAACCCGATGAAGATCCCGACGAGGAGGTCGACAACCGATCAGGCGAGGCCGAGGCCATGGCAGCCGCTGACTCCTCCCAGCCTCCATATGTCAGGGTAAGGTGGAAGGTGTCGGACTGCCTGTTCCATCCGACCCACGACATCGCAACAGAATCAAACCCGGACCCAGGTAAGGATTCCGATCGGCATTCCCGGTTTCCGGCTCAAAATCGTAACTTGATCGCCTATCGGGACCATCGGAGCGGGAATCCGATCACTGGGGTTGCAGAAAGGGGCGGGCCTTTCGGAACGAACGATTTTGGGTGGTCTGGAATCGTAGGAAGGGGCTGACAGAAAGAGAAGTAATTGAACCAAACACAGATCTTTTGGTTTTGGTCGGAAGGAGGGAGATGTTCTTCCCTTTCGCTTCTCCTTTTTCGTTTCGTTGTTGGCTTTAATTAATCCCGAAGAAATCTGGTTTTAAGTTTAAACGCTTCAGTTTAAAGAAATTACTTTGGGCCGAAAATCCTGCCAAGATTTATAAACCAAAACCAATTTTCTAAGGATTATGGATACGATTTTTTACTGACTTTTGTACGGAAATACGGTTAGTTTTAAAAAAAATTTACGAAATACGGTCCCAGTTTCGTAAAATACGGTTTTACCGTCGATGGGGCGCGTTTTGAAAACGCGTCCTCCGATTTATAAAGAGGACGCGTTTTCAAAACGCGTCCCCCGGCGTGCCAAAGGAAGGGGCGGGTTTTCAAAACCCGCCCCTATGCCAGATGGGAAAATGGCATGAGGGCGCGGTCTCAAAACGCGCCCTCATGCCAGGGGCGGGTTTTCAAAACCCGCCCCTTAGACACTTGGAGAAAATTGCAGTGTTGTTTTAGCCAGAACAAAGGAGTACTGCTCAGTTCTTCATGGAATGATCAGAGTAAGAAGTCCATATTAATGCTCAGCACTAATATTATTATTGTTCAGTGTTATTAAAAGCGTCGGGGGCTTGCCAAAAAAGTAATTTCATTCATAAGTTCATCCACAAATAACTTGGAAACCTCTGATTACCCATAACCTGTTTCATGTATGCCAGTTATGGAAAGCAAATTCATATGAACTATTCTTTTCGGTTTGCTTTACAAAAAAAAATGGTTCACATGACATACCATTCGCAGTAATGAACATTGTCTCTGTCACGGATATAGTATACTGTCTTCACCATCCCTTCTGGGTATATGTTTAGCCATTCCAAGCTTGTCTGCGCCATGAAATCATTGAATTTGGTGCTTTAGGCTATTTTTTTGGTGTTGTGACAGTAATAGTTACCCACAGGTTCTCCAATTGGTATTCCGTTTCTCTCTAAATATTGTCGGAACATCCTTCTGTCTTTGTGACCCCTACCTATCCCAGGTTCACAACTGTAGGAATGCTGTCCTGACTTCCTGAGCATAGTAACTGGTGTAAGTGGTTGATGCCGGTGAAGTCCAATCCATTCTGCAGTCTCTTTTTCATCACTCGAGAACTCAGGTAAAAGTGATCCAATCAGTTCGACCACTTCAGCAGGGTATCTTCAAAAAATTATTGGATTCAAGGACCTGCAAAAAATCCAAAATGACAATTTGGGATAATGGTGGTTATATGCTTTTGAGATAGGACGAACCAGAGGCATGAGTGCAAACTGCTTACCGGTTGGTGAAGAATGATATTGCTCTTTCTGCTGCTAGCTTGTCTGCCTGAGAATCGCTGATCGGTTCAAACCATGCAGCATGTAAGACAATCCCTACATAGCCTCCTTGTTCCTTCTGCCATTTTTTCGACCATTGCTATATACCTGCTATGTATGCTACTTATAATTGATGTGCTCGTTTTCTTATGATAATGAGTGGCCTATCTAGGAAGGGATTCCGTCCTTTTCAGCATCAGTTATTAAATTATCAGACTATATTAATGCTTTCTTCACCTGGTATTTTTTCCTGTATACGGAAATTGCTGTTGCATGTGCAAGTATCAATGGATCCTCTGAATTGCCTGAAGACTGTTTCCAAATGGATCCGAACAGCAGGCTGCTGGGAACACACCTAGTCGATATCCAAGCGTTACTCGCACGTTAGGCTCATTCATGTTTACCCAGTACTTAACCCTATTCCCGCAGTACTTGAAGCATATGTCTGCATAGTGTCCAAAATCCCCCCCACAAAAAATGAAAATTTCACAGCTTTTGTCCATGATATTTTCTGAATGTAATGCTGGTGGACTGTGGATGGGACATCGGAAAACTGTGATTCTGGACTTAGCCATCCTCCCTATCTGTCTTCAAGTTTTTGAGGGATGTCGAAGAGTGTCGATGTGATGGATGGTTGGATCCCTTTACGGTAAGGACGTGATTTGAACTTTTATTCATAAGAGGGGTGAAATTTGATGATGTCATTGGATATGGCTGAATTGCTTACCTTGTCGGAGAAGTTTGTCACCGAGGCTGTTATAGTGACGAATTCCTCCTGTTTGTGTTTCCAGACCTGCCCTCTTTTGTCATATGTGTAAACAATTAGTGACAACTTCTTTTATGCAAACAATCTAAGAGAGTGATAGCATAGTCGAAGCATGCGAGAGGAAGTATATAAGGGAGAGAAATTTTACTTGGTAGGATCCTTGCCCAAGATATTGAGAAGCGGTAGCTGTTCACTCCAGGTGCCTCCATAAGACTTATCTTCCTGTTCCATCAATACATTCACTTTCTTCCTTGCTTTATTAGTCCAAACCTAAATTACATTCAGTTCTTTCACTTTTCAACGCCGCAACATGCATTAGCGTACTATGTCCAAAACCAGACCATGCGATCATGGGGAAACATGGATTGTTACATGTCTATGAACTTATGCATGCTTTTTGCGGAAACTCCATGCTTCATGCATTAAAAGTGAGTTAGGTGGGAACACCAATATGTTACCCAGAAACGATGATGGTGATCTATAGCAGTGCCTTCATTGCTTCCACCAATGATGTTACTGACACTGTGCATGCCTCTGTGATTCTCTCTTCCTTGTCGGGTTATAAACCAGTTTAAGATGCAGAAATTTGGAAGCTCATGTTTGTTTATTTGGCTCCTGGCCTATTTAACTGAACATGATTGGAAGATAAACCCTTATGAAGGAAGATAGAGATAGTTTCCATTGCATTCACCTGGTTCGTGCGAAAACTTATCCCAGTTGCTCAGGCCTTTTCCGTCATTCTTGTATGCTCCTTCATACTAATCTCTGGAGAAAGTAAAAGAGTGGGAGTATGTTAATGGAAAATGCATAAAATGAGTAACTGTCAAATTTTCCTGGAGGTGAGATGCATACCTGGTACGAAGAAGACGCTGTTCTGAAGAGGGAGCAAACGGGAAGTACTAATGGGTCAATCCCGTGTATCTGAGACTTTGCATAGCAGATTCCGAAGAAAAGGGAGAAGAAAATGTGTTTAACAGCAAAGGTCCATATTCGTTTATTGATCTCCATTGTGCATATACTGTAAACTTTACTGCTTCAATGCACTGATGAAGATGAATTATGAGTTGGCTTTATATAATGCGATTCTTCTGGAGTGGGCTGCTAGATATAGATGTGGAATATGATTCCGATGAACAAGGTATGTTGATAGTGGAATGGTTCTTTTACTTATTCTAATCAGCATTATCTTTCCGTGATGGGTTCAATTGGATCTGCCGCATGTTCGACTGTTTCTTTTAATTATTTGTGTGCTAATGATGTTTGGTATGATCTAACAAGTCGACGGACAGTTTCGACTGCATTGGGAAGACAAACAATGCTTGTCACCACTGAGAAGGATCGGATTCTTCCAGGATGCAGTTCTCCTGTCCGTCCTTTGTCGACACGAGAATTCTACCCCGACTCAGTCTCCATCCGGCATCCTCCCATCTGTGTCACATTGGAGCATCCTTTGTCACATTGTTCTTACTTTTGGAAAAGGCATGTCCGTTAGTCTGTCCTAATCTCAGCACCTTGAATTTGTAAGTAATGTGTTTTGTAAGAATATTTACTCGATCAGAGAATGCGAGATAGTAGTGATCACTAGTTGATTAGAAAAGAAGAAAGCAGCATCCTACCCATGAATCGGAATCATTGTTTATTCCCCATAAAAGCAGTACATCAGTAACATCTCATTGTGGTCTGTCCTAACAAAATGATTGGAAACAATATTTAGTTGGCATCATTATTTCCTAAGTAGTTGTTGTTAATCCATGTCATTAGTCTACTGATGATGACTCCTCTTGGCAGCTTCCGACTTCGTGTGATCCCCTCATGCCGCATTTTCGATCTTCACTTCTTCGCCTATTCGAAAAGCGTGGACGATCAAATGATGTGCTAAAATTGAGCTCGGTTGCTGCGGGACCACAGTAAAGAACTGCAGTAATGAAGGGAATATACCTGCGAGTAAAGGAATGTGCCAAGTATGGCAATGGCGGCCCCGAGAGCGTTGACAGGCTGGACTGGGGTGTGGAAGATGATGATAGAGGAAACGATCACGGAGACCCGCTTCATCGTGTTGCCGATGCTGAATGTCAGGGGAGAGATCTGGTCCAGGGACATGTACGAGACTTGGTTGTACAGATGGTAGAAGACGCTCTGTGCTACGACCCACCTGCCGACCAAAATCAAGGCCACATCTATTAAACAGCCTTAGCACTTTCATATAGGTGACCATGATTGAGGTTATTTGACATCACTTACCATATGAAGTTGGGTCCGATCTGAGTGACTGCGTCCCACCAACCGGCAGCCCACATTTGAGGACCCTCCACCACGATTGCAAAGGGAGTGAGCAAAGCCAAGGACAACATTGACAGACAGGCATAGTAGTTCATCCCGCTAACCGATGTCCCCTTCATCCCTTTCTTGGAGAATATGTTCCGGAACACGAATGCCAGGTTCGATATCATTGCCCCCATGAATCCTGGCAACCACAACACAAACCTCACATGATCAGCGCTAAATGCAACCTCGAAAGAAGAACACGTCTTCAAATGCAGATAATTCATGAAATCTCGCACCCCTTTTCCTTACCTGTCATGTTGAAATTGAGCTCTGTCACGGCTGAAAGAACGCATCCACCGATGATCGGGACGAGTGACAGGTAAACCGGCAGAGGGAACATATCTCCTAACAGGAACCTTGATACGAGAACACTGAAGGCTGGCTCTCCACTCTTGATGATGTGAGTGAATGAAACAGCAACCTTCGACATGCTTACAGTGGCCGCAACATGCCCAATCGTGTGTGCAACCGCAACCTAATCCCAAACACCACAGTCCAATTTCAGACCATAACATCAGTGCCTGCCCAAGTCTCATATGCAAATGCAATGCAAGAACAGTAAATCAAGTTCCAGGACTTACAGGCAACAGCATCTTCCAGAACTCAAGGTCGACCTTTGGAGCCTCGGCAACCCTCGTCGCCCACGAAATCAACATCATCAATGAACCCGCCGCGAGCGACAAGGTAGATGTCAGCCAAGGGTAAGGGAACGCGTTCAGGACCTTCTTGTTGTAGATGTTGAACACCACGTTCAGTGCCCACCACGTGGCAAAGTACAGCCCAATCCTAATCCTCGCCCTCGACTGCTCATCCGGCAGCTCGATGTGGATTTCCAGTGGCCGATCTGCAGCCTCATAAGCATTGCACTCGACTCCCCTCCTCCGGGTGGCGGCATTCGTCTGTTGTGGTGCGGAGAAGCTCTCGGCATGTGCAATGTAGACAGGCTTCTCCATCCGGAAGCTCAAGATCGAGCTCGAGCTCCCCTGGTCCTGCAGGGAGTTTCCGGATAACGGGCAGCATTGGTGAAAACTGGACCTCTGCAATCGACCGTCCTTGCCTCTGGGGAAATGGGTCAGAGAAGGCAAACGGCATGGCTGCACGTCGAACAGAGGAAATCAGGGCCATTTTTCCGAATCGGATAGAACCGGTGCAGGGAGGAAAGGGCCTTGGACGAGGGAAGGAACTTCGGGTTCGCTGGTGGGGTGTAAGAAAAGGACTCAGAATTCTTAGCAAAATGTATGAAGATTGTTAAGGAGTGCAGGTAAAGGTCAGTTTCCTCTCCTTCTATCTTACAGAGGACAAGGATGTCGCGTAAGAAGGAAAGAACGAGGAGGCGGTTGTTGTTATTGTCGTTGTGAATTGCGGGGAGATGGGATTTTATAGGTGTTCCGAGTCACGTCGTTAACCTGAGATAATTAGGGGTCTGAACCAAGTGTTGGCGAGTCGGAAACCAACGCCTCTGACCGTGAACCACGAAACGAAAACCGTGTACAGGCTGCGTTGTGTTGCTGGAGCTTCGGAGTCAGTTCGGTTAAGGTGGTATTAGAGCCAGTTCATGTCTCTCTGGATCGTACTTGAGGGGCGTTCGTTAGTGGCGCTAGTCTTAGAAATCACGCGACGACTAGAAGTATCAAATACGAAGAATTTGGAGATCAACTCACTCCACTCAACTTTTAACTCTTCGTATTTAAGTAAGATTTGAAACTTTACCATTTTCATTCTCATCCGTGAAATACGATAGATAATTTTGAAATTCCGAAAGAAAAGCTTGAAATCAGACTTTAAAAGTTCAATTTTTCTTAAGAAGGATTTATAAAATATTACTTCTAAAAAACATTTCTAAAGAAGTCGGATTTCACAAGTCCAATTTCTAAAAATAAAAAATGGAGTCTGGACATGTAAAGTACGGCTTATTTAAGGGTATTCTTTAGAAGTTAGACTTTATAAATTCAACTTCTTTTTTGAGCAAATTCGAATTTCGATTTTGGGGTCTTATTTCCGAAATTTAAAAAATATCTACTTTATTTCATAATTTTTTTTTACCAACTAAGTTAAAATGGGCAAGTATTTTGTATCCATCCATCAAGAAATAAAAAAGGGGAGGAACAAACAAACAACAAAGATTTCCATCCCCACCGCACACACAATTTTGAACATTGTTTGTCCGAACAGGCTGGATTGAATTGACCCTTGGGAGGAAGAAGGAAAACGAACGGTGCAGCAAGCAGAAAAATCACGTTGTCCGCATACAGCAACTGTGTCTCTTAATAATTTCGATTAAGGAATTAATCAATCATTAAAAATTCTAGGCTTTTGTTTTTTAATGAATGAAAACTTTTATGATTAGCATGTTAAGGAGAGGCGTTACATGTTTCTCTGTTATGTTTTATTTTTTTCCCTTTTTTACGCATGCACGCCTCTTCATCTTTCCCAAAGGCTAAAGAAATATCCCAACCGCCTCGACTCGACCATCATGTGAGAGTTGGTCCGAAGGCAGGCGTCCAGGGTCAGGGTCGGCCCTCGTCGTTTGCGAGAAGTCAGTTGTTCGGAAACCGTAAGCTCCCGTGATCGAAAGGACCACTTCTGATAAATCGATACGACTACTTACTAAAGTATTTTCGTCCACGGGTCCTTAGATTTGAGTTATTTTTTTTTATTACCACTAGGTTAATAATATCTCATCTCTTTTCTCATATTGAGATTTGGAGATGTCATGAGAAAATATTTCCCACAGATCATTTGTTGGAATTAGGAAAAACAAAACAAACAAACAAACAATGGGACATGATCGATCGATGGGATGCATCGATCATTTTCCTCATGGTGGGGGTGGGGCTTGCCTCAATTCCACACCGCTAATTCCATTCCGATGCAAACTTCACATTCGATCCTGCCCAGCCCGGAATGAAACCTCCACCACCACCACCCTCTTTCTGATGTGAATTCTTGTTCTTATGAGGAAGAAAAATCTAAACGAAGGAGACAACACCCCATAACAGCTTTGGACCGTCACTTGCAAACTCATCGCAACGTAGCTCTTATGCGTGTCATCATCATGCTTTTGTTTTTTCGTATCATCGTCATGCTTTTGTTTTTTCTTGTGGATGAAATTGGCTGGGTGCCTGTCGGGGAGGGAAAGATTGCTCGAATTGCAACCGAGGTATGAAGTAACATTGGTCCGGAAAATTATTTCGTGGAAAATAGAGTTTTTAGTTTTAAAATTGAACGCGTTTTAAACCCCGATTTAATGACATTAACTTTCTATATTATTTTACGAAATATTTTCACTACATCAAGTTTTTAATATCGTAACAAAACTCGAATCGCAACCACCACACGGCGGAGAAAAACTCGGTATGTGCTAAAATTCGCCTATTTTTGTTTTTTGTTGTTATCATTATAATTCTGGAGCAGTTGACCACTTGTGCGGCAGACGATATCTTTTCATTTTTCATTTCTTTGTTTTTGACGTTGGATTCTGTTCAATTATTGCTGCAAAATGAGAAAAATATCAGAGGCATGAAAAAAGCGTGGGACAAAAAAAAACAAACATAAATTTATTTGAGTTTTTTCTTCTTCAGATTTTCTTTCTTTTTTGTCTCGGGCACGATTTAAGATCCCAATTTTGGACTCCAAAAATGATGAAAATAGTTGAAGGCTATAGAAAGTAAGACCCTCCCAAATTACTCACCGAAAACAAAGTTCCATACGCATGTGGTGTTGATCATTTCATCATTTATGCTCCTTTCAGTGAATTGGTGGTGAGATGGTGGAGTTCATGTCCGTCTACCAATTTCTGTTAGTTCATTTTATAACACCCGTGGACTCCCCTTGATTTGTGCTCTCAGTCGAGCCCATTGCCCGACACGAACCCGTCCATGGCAGCGATATCACGTTGTTGGCGCGGAAAATGTTGTTTCCCGCGACACGTGTTGAATTTTACAATGAATATGGTCGCCGTTAAAGTGAAAGTAAATGCAATACAACAGTACTGATTTTACAGCGTTTAGTATTGTACACCGTGAAGTGAATGAACACAAATATAACAAGTAAACAACAATATCGGAATTCAATACAACGATACCGAACTTACAGCGTTACACTTACAGACATGATTCGGACGGGATAACAACTTAAGAGCCGACTCCCCGACGGGAGGCTTCTCATTGCTCGGGCGTCTTCTCGAATACCATCTCTTTGGGCTTCGTTGCTTTGGTACGGGACAAACCCGAAATTCATGTGTGAACACGTGTGTCGTTGTCCCTCCCAGTCCCACTCCCGACGTGAATTTAAAGACATTGGCAGAGGAAGAAGGCGAGGGAAGAAGAAGCAGTTGACTTGACTCGTGTCTTGAAATCAACCCCACTTTTTTTTTGTTTCTCTCCACACTTGTTCTGACAAGAGACAACTACAGACGAGACGTCGGCCCCAGCTTGTGTCTGAATGCGGCCCCTGCAGGTTTCCGTTGAAAGAGTTGGATTTTTTCGACAAATGTTTATGTTTACTTAGAGCTTGTTCGTCCATGACATACTAGAGAGCAATAAATTGTAGGATTGGCTGACGTGAGAAGTTCTCGGACATGGTTCCTTGATAAAAAAAAATGAGCATTTGCGCATATATCCTACAAGATCCACTCGAGGGAAAACACCGAACTGAGCAATATGCACAAAAGAAAAACAAACGTAACGTTGGAGTTAGATGACAACAACAACAACACCATCACAGATAATTAAACCATAGTCACGACTACTTTGATAATAATTGTTTTGAAAGGAAAGAGGAAAGACACGAGTCTGAAAAGTTCAGACACACTCATCACACACTTGCGGGAATATCCCCCCTCCCCCATCTTCAGTAGTTAAAAAGAAAAAGGCAAAGTCAATGCCCGAACCCTTGTTGCCCCTTGTAAGAAAAATGGTGTTGTCCCTATTTTGCCCTCTAGGGTTTAGAGGAACAACACCATGATCCCTACAAGGACTTGTTGCCGGAAAAATGAGGAAAGGTGCGTTCTTGACTTCCTTCGCTCGATACTTATGCCCTCCTCTCCCTCGTGTCTTGCCCGCCGAGCCCTTGCCTGGAATTGGCAAAACGATGTACGATGAAAGGCCCTGACATTGGCAAAAGACAGAAAGTTATTGAGGGTGTTGGATAGAAACTCGACCTGGGATCACGGATTGTCGCACGAGAGCGAGGCCTTGATTCTTTCCACGGTGGAGTTGATGAGAGTGTTGACGGTCGCGACTGATCCTAGAGATAGCTTCGCTGACGGCACAGTGTCTACCAGTATCTGGAATGCGACGGTGAGGAGGGATCCGCCGGAACCGATATCCTGAATACAACTGACTCCGACATCCGGTCCATCTGGGAGGATGGCGAAGCCTGACGGCAACAGGGCTACGTAGTCCGGATCCCCGCCGTTCAGCACGACGTTCATCGCCATCAGGTCAACAGGAGCGTATACAACGTAAGATCCCACGGTGTCGGTGCAGCTCTCTTGGAGTATGAGCATGTTGCTCTGGCTTGAATTAGCGTTCTGTGATGACGGCTCGGAAGGAGATGATAGAACATCAGCTTCACGACAAAGGCCTAAGATTTCTGAACGATAAGAGGTCGGCGGCACTTACATTGACTCGAAGCAATGAGACGGAATTTCCTGGATCGCGGCCATTCGCAATATGAGCCATTTCCTCGACTTGTCCCCCATTTGAAAGTATATCCCACTAAAAGTGCACAGTAAGATCGGAATTAGGTCAGGATAAGCATCATTGCATGGTCAAGAATCAACCAAAGCCGCACCTCGTTGCGAGAATTCTCATTGCGGAGAAAATCAAACACCCTTTTGGGTGGGATCGGAAGCCAGAATGAGGTTGCTGCACTCAGTACAATCCCAGCAGGTCTCCCAGGGTCATCGACGCTCTTCCTCGTCATGACCCTGACATTATCTGGGCCAGTGCCCATTGGGGACAACGTCGTCCAAGCATGTGCGGTTGAAGCCCCAACCCCGCTACAGAAACTCAGCACCATCCTCTCCGCCAGCTTCATCATGCTCTTCCTACCTTCTACACTAGTTATCACCGCTGGAGAGATCAAAGAACCGAGCACGGTCTGTCACTGGAACTTATTTGAGTACACTGTATGGAAAATGAGTGTCAACAAGGTGGGATCGTACATGAGTCTCCGGCCGGCATGTTGCTAGCCATCGCGCTCGCAAGGCGTTCGCATTGCCGATCAAGGGTTGCTACCCAACGTTTAGCCCCAAAGCCAAGGCCGCTGTCCACAAGTTGCCGATATATGCAGTGCATACCTCTATCATCTACTTCAACATGTTCGACCCATGTAACCTACACGAATTCAAAGGAACAATCACGTAGACTGTACATTAGATCTAGTTCCATGGAAATATAAAAAAGCCACTGTAATCGAAGAACCACAAATAACAATGACCTTGGAGTAACCATTGGGCAGTTCTTGAATCAAACAACCAGAGGGCCTTCTCCGACTCCTTAGGGTTGGATTACCACTTAGGTTGTCCAGCGACACATCGACCACTACCCATGTTCCATCGCAATGCTGCTTGCAGTACCTTACGAAGTAGTTCTCTCGAGAAGGTACAAGAGGTGAAGGGACTTGGAACTCAGCCGTCATCTGCCGAATCAACCCAACAAGTACAACAGTTTTGATTCTTGAGATGAACTACTTGAGCTAAGTCGAATGCTAATGACCAGAGGATTTCCGTACCACTTGTAAGGCTCCATTGTAATTCCCAGCAACCCCGGTGGATAGGACTTCGATGGTCATTGCTCTCGACACAATCCCACAAAATGCACTGGACCACTGGTTCTGAAGGAGTAGGGAATAATTAGTTGGCGTCGATCTCATGCAACATTATTCAAGAGGTTTGATGGAAACGTACCACATCCATGAGGAGCTCAACGAGATTGATATGATTCATTATAACGACCGCCGACTCCCTCGAGGCTTCTGACTTGAATCCCAATGGCCGTGGCCCAATTCCCCTAGGGAAAGTCCTGAAGTACTCATCCTCATTCAGCATCTCGGATGAATTCTCGCCCAGAATCCACAAAGGCTCTCCTCCACGAGCCAACCTAATGAGTTCCTCCATAGCCGCCACCGCTAGCTCGACAATGATTGGCTTGTCCGCCTCAGTGGGCATGGTCATGGGCCTAATGAGGACAAACCCTCCGCCATAGTTCTCACCCATGTACCCAGCTTGACCAGAGAAGCCCCCGAGGCCGAGCTCATGGCCACGAGGAGTCAGATGAGCAGCACCAAGGTTGTTGGGGAAGTTTGCCAAGGGCTTCCCCACATACTTTGAGGCGATGGCCGAAATCCTATCGATCTGCCAAAATTTAAAGGCAAACATCAACATTCGAACTCTCCACGTTTGTAATACAAAACACCAATGAGCCCTAGTTCTCAAGAACAATCGACCTCATCCTTCAAACGAACATTCTCGATGCGTAGCTGCTGCTCGTCGAAAGACATTTCACCCAGGGCAGCGGGGCCACCACAGCTAGGGCAAGAAGTATTAGCGAGGGCCTCCCGGTACCTCAAGTTATCGGTCCTGAGCTTTTCATTCTCAGACTTGAGTATCGAGTTCTCATGACGTTCATGTTGAGCCTGCAGTAAGAAAAAAGAAATGGAAATGTACGCATGACTAACAGGCGATGTTTGGGCTCTTGATTAGATAATTAAGTATTAAGTGATAAATTATCGACCTTCATTTGGGTGCGCTTGTTTTGGAACCAGAATTTGATTTGGAGTGGTTCAAGCCCCAACTCCCGGCTGAGTTCCTTCCTTTGCTTATCATCCGGATGAGGATTCTCCTTGTAAAACCTTCCCACGAACAAACAAAATAAAAAAAATTAAAACCCCAGTAATAAAATGAGCTTATCGAACGAGTCACGAGCTTTACGATTCGAGCTCCTGGATCTGCCGTTGGGTGTGGCGGTGGTACCGCTTCCTCTTCGGACGGGTAGGGTTAGTAGGATCCTCCAAGATCACGGCCTGATCCTCCCCAGACAAGGGGTTCTCCATGGTCTCGGCCCCCGACCTTGTCTCGAAGTCCTCATCCCTCAGCCTCCCGAGGTTGAGAGGGTCGCTGTCGGAGGATTTTAGGCTCATCTCCGCCAACAGGTGGTGGTGAGCCTCGAACAAGTTGGGTTGAAACATCTTCGGACGAGGATTCTGCCCAGAGAGGGGTGGGGAAGGTTAAGCTAGAACTATTCTATGTATATCATCACTACTTTGGTGAAGAAAGAAAGTGATGTGTTTGGAAAAAAACCAGCACACGCTCACATCAATATCATAGTCCGAAAAGCCTAGAAAAGCTGTCATGCATTACTTTCCAGCCACGAAATAGGGGGCGAGAAAGAAAAAATCAATCGCTTACTCCAAGGGCACTCACCAAAGTCCACAACCCAAATCAAAATGATGTGGAATTAGGGTTTCCATAAGAAGACTAGAAAGTGATGATCTAGTCAGAAAAAAAGTAAACAAACCAAGTACATAAAGATGGAACAGTTTTACCCCTTCACCCTCCTTGTGATGATAAGGTTTGCCTTTTGAGGAGATCACCCCGACATCGAACTATAAGAACACCCACGATTTTCCTTCGGTAAAAATTTCAGAAGACGGAAACCAAGAAGATCACTTCCTCCTCACAGTTTGGACATGGATGAAATGTTGTGTTGTGGGGTGGGTGGGGGTGGTGTTTCTTCTGTCCTTGAAAGGGTGTCAGGACAAGGAAAGGACATTAATGACTTTTCACCTTCGTTAATTTCTTCGAGTCCTTTTTTTTTTAATCTTTCATAATTTATCTATTTCTCTTAAAAAAAGAAAAGGAAAAAAAAGAGGGAGTGTTGGGTCGAATTGAATATCATCACTCTTTCTGGCCAGAAGACCAGCCTATGAAAATAATATAAAGAAAAGGCAGAGGGAAAAATAAGAGGGGGATGGTGAGATCATGCTGTCAAAGAGGCCATTCCATTGGGTTTTGTTTAAAGTTATTTTCACATTAATTCGTTGTCCTAATCTATCTTGGGATCCGGCAAAGATTATTACTATTATCATGCTAAAGATTAGACTCCTCTCCCAGAAGTCAAGAAAGGAAAAAAGAAGAGAGATTTGGTAACGCTCGTTAAGAATATGAGGTGCATTGCATCCACCCTCCTGGTTTTCTTACCGGACGGTATCCTCTTCTTACCATATATGAAAACGTAACCGAAATATTTTCCTAGGAAGGAAAGAAGAGCAAGGAAGCAAAAGACGAGTGTGGGATGGTGGCCGGAGTGGGATCCTCAAGTCGTAATGGGAGAGAGGGGAAGGACGAAGCTTAATAAAGACGTACCCAGCAAGGGCTCCACTCTTCTCGTGATGCCTCGGTCCTCGTGCGGCTACGGAGGAGAGTGGAGGGTTGGAAGTGGAATGGCCTTCATTTCCGGGGATCAGGTGGAGAGGTGTTAGGGTTTTTCTATTTCTTTTCTTGAGAGATGGGGGTAGGTTGGGAGAAATAGATGGAGTTGTCGTGAAGAAGGACAGGGAGAGGGTTTGATGGTGGGGAGGGAGGGAGGAGGAAGATGGGGAGGGAGTGATGAAGAGTTATTGCGGAGAGGATTGAGAGGGTGAAATTGCATTTATGAAGGGAGGAGGAGGAGGAGGAGGAGTTATTGTTCTTCTCAGAGAGGAAAATAAAAAAAAAAAAAAACAAGAAAGAAAAGAGAAAGCAAGGAATAAGAGTGATAGAGTGTGTGAGTGGGGATAAATCAGCGCGAACATGCAAAACCTCACAAGGGGAGACGAATACGTATGAGAAGAGGTTTCTGGTACATATGGTCATACTCGACTCGAATACACTCGACCATTGGAAAAATTTAAAAAAAAAAGAGTTAAGAGGGAGGGAGAGGTAGATGTTGATGCTCCCATTCGTTCGATTAGTCTGAAAGGTGTGTCCCATTTCTAGTGTTATGTACGAAAATACGGTTAATTTAAAAAAAAATTACGAAATACGGATCAAGTTTCGTAAAATAAACACGCCCCTTAAAATGCAAAGAGGACGGGCTTTCAAAACTCGCTCTTGTGAAAATAAGCAGGCGCGGGTTTTGAAAACGCGCCCCCCCGACATTTAGCAAAAAGAGAGCAAAACCCGCCTCTTAAAAAAATGCACAAGTGACTACAACCAACAAGGCTAGACGGTTTATTTTGTCCAACCTTTCAAAACGCGAGTTTTAACCCGACCCTTTTTCATTTAGTTAAAGGGACGCGTTTTTAAAACCCGTCCCTTGTTAAAGGGGCGGGTCCCGTTAGACGCCCCTCCTTCACCCGACGAATGAATATTTTTGCTAAGTATTGAGGGGGCGGGTTTTCTCTTTGCATTTTAAGGGGTGCGTTTTGTCGACGGTAAAACCGTATTTTGCGAAACTCGGACCATATTTCGCAAATTTATTTTAAAACTAACCGTATTTACATACAGAACTCCCCATTTCCGTCGGGTGAAATCACATCCACTTTGACAAGGAAAAGAACGAAAGGGTTAACGGCAGAGAGAGAGAGAGCTCTTGGAGTGACAATATTTATTACGTACGTGGAAGTGGGGGGAGTTATACGAAGGGATGTTTCACTAAAAGGGTAATGGGGGGTTGTTTTATATGTGGAAGGGGAGTCCTCGCAGATGCTGATGTAGAAGGGGGGGGGGGGTTGATTTAATACTAAAAGACGGATTCACTACTAACCATGACTTAATGATGTCATTAGTGAAACAACCCTTGGCTTCATTGAAGACCAAAGTTCTTAGGCTGATTGGAAACCACAACACTAAAACCATGAAATATCACGTAGAAACGAGATTCCAGTGTTGAACAGGAGGGAGGGGAGCATTGAATCACATTTTTGAGGTCCACAAATTTTCATCGGTCCATGACATCATCCACATCGCATTCGTATCATATAGGCTAAAACGAATTTATTGTTTGCCCTATCCATCTATCAAGATATTAATTAGGGAAATTAAAAGGCTGGGGTTGGGTGATGCTCCGGGTGATGATGATGAGTGCGTGTTGCAAACAACGAATTCAATGGAACTCTCTTTAGCCCGAGTCGGATCTTTGCATTCTTTCACATGAACTTTGAACTACTTGCAGTGTCCCCTCCTGACCAACCCCAAACCTTATCAATAAAATCCCTCCCAATTTTTTCTTCATCTTCTTCCCGTAGTGAATTACGTCGTCCCCTCCTCCTCCTCCTATTCAACCGCGCATGCATGTTGTCACGCGTATCCAAACTATTCGAATCACAGAATTTACTCTCTCTCTCTCTCTCTCTCTATCTGTCTCTTTAAATTGAAGTGCCTTAGAATTTAAAACTTCCCATTTTCAAAGTTCAAGGAAGAAAATGAAAATTTTAGTTTTGCATTTCGAAAGTCAAACCCGAAACAGTGTGAATCCAGAAACGCATTAAAAGGATTTGCTTGTAATTATTAAATCTAGACTAGCATTAAAAGAAACCCCCTCCCAACTAATTCTTTTTTCCCATTCACCAAGAATAAGTTCCCCATCGACTTCGAATATAACGAAAGAAAATGAAAAATTTTCGTTTCCCAAAACTTGATTTAGTTTCCATCTTTTTCATTTCCACGATAATTTTATTTTCTTTCACGTAAAATGGATGAACATGAATGCTGGATTCGAACGGATCAATCCTAAACCCAGATGTAACATCGGAATCCAGAAAAGACTGGTGAATTACTCGTTAGTTTTCTGATTTGGGTTGGTTTGTAACCAGTGGCTGGAAGATCCTGTTGATTTGGATGGTGCCTTCCGGCGCAGATGTAACGGTGTTATGATGCCGCTGCTATTGCGATGCTTTGCATTTCCAGCTGCTCTGTTTTAGACTTGCCTGTCCTCGAGGATCTCTTCGACTGGGAGGACGTGGTTGACTTTATCTTCTTCCGTCTGTGCTTCTTCGGCATGCGACGGGCTTCTTCTCTTGTTGCGTTGTCTGTTGACCTGCTCGAGGTCGGTTTACCATCCATGGTACTTTCAGTTGTACCTGCAGCAACAGATTGATTTTCAAATGACTCGGATTTTCTAATCAAACCCGGGGTTTATGTAATCACGAAGAAAAGAAAAGATATGAACACATAATTAACGTCCAAACTGACTACATTCTGTGCTCCTGCAATCAACTACACTATGCCTGTAACCGTGGTTCAAACAAGCAGCTGTCCACTATTCAAGATGGATCAAAACGCGTCTCCAAGGTGACCCAGACATTACCCTTCAGCGACTCCTTTAGGTATCCGGGTCAGGACAACATGTAACCGAAATGCCTGAGAGAAACACATACCCTCAGGAGGCAAGGATTGGTCGGCGGCCTCCCTGAGGGAGGATTGGAACTCTGGGGCGCCCCTAAAATCTTTCATCTGCACAATGTCACCCAATTCCGACCATCATCTCAAATAAGAAAGAAACCTTAAATCACCCGAAAAGAATATTACACATATACGATGAGAAGGGAGATATATACATGGAGACACAAAAGAAAGGGCACATACCCAAGCGGGTCCACAACCCGATGGACCATCCCCACCGATATGAGCAACATGCTTCACATCCGTCGGGAGCCCAATTTCCATCTCCTCCTCATCCTCCTTCACCACTACAAAACACCAACACGACTTTTCACCCATCTCTTCGCGTTAATGGCGCAGTCATGAATAAAACAAGAAATCCCTCGGAAAGGGAAATGAAAAGGGAGGTAAGATCGAGATAGATGGAGAGATTCGTTCATTCCCAATTACCAAATATTTGGGATATGAACTTGAAACCCTTGTAGAATTCCTTGATCATTGCCATGACAAACGAGAAGAAGATCCGTGGGAGGTCCTTTCAAATTCCTTACCGGACGTATGTCATTGTATTGCGTGTAAGAAGATCTTCATAATAATGCCCGATGGGATATGGGAAACCAAGAAAAGAAAAGAACGAAACGGATGATCCTTCCTTTCCTTTCTTAGTTTCCGAGAAGAAATGCATGCATGCAAAATCACGTATCGGGGCGCATGCAGAACCAGAGAGAGAGGGAGGGGAAAATCCATGGTTAAGCCAGCGGATGAAGAAAAAGGTGGGCCAAAATAGGACAGGGGAGAAAGAAGTGGTGTCACCTCCAACGAATATACCTAGATATTGTCAGACACGTAGACACACATCGACCTAGATAGAGAAGGGCGGTGAAAAACGGAGGATTGGAGGGATTTAGGGTAGTTCTAGAAAAAATTTACGAAAAATATCATGTAAAGTTTTGTTTAAAATAACGAATTTAATTTTATATATAAATTCAAACGGTGAAAATGAGTAAACTTAACTAAATCACGCTAACTTTAGGAGATTTGAGATTTTTTGGGGACTTTTTTCGGCGTGAGACGGGTACTTGGCCTTTATGCTCTCTTTGGGCTACCAAATTTTTTCTTCAATCTCGGCTCCCTTTGACTACATTCGTACCAATGATGTTATCATCCCTCGAGCGGTCTTTTCTCTTCGTCCGACCACTTGCACTGATTTCATCGTGTTGGGACATGCCGCCCGGGATCTGACTTAGACCTTTGTTGATCAAATAAAAACAGACGACACTATATTACACTAATCAACACCACAATACTATCTCAAACAATATCCTTACATCTTTTGAATATCAAAAAAAAAAAAAAAACAAGTAATATCAACCGAAAAGAAAGATATATGAGACACTATAATTTTATGTGGAAAACCACGGCACTGAAGTCCGCCCAACTATCTATTGTCAACAATAATGTGTATTGATATGGTTTTGATGATGAGTCACACAACGCGTTGACCTACTATAACCTTATAGAAGCTGAGCCTACCCTTACAAAAGCCTAGCAGCTATTGTAACTTAGATATCCTTCCTAAAATAGGAAAAATATCACGAAAATATTTTCTATATACTCCATCATTCTATATCGAATGATGTGGTTAGAAAATATTTTCATAATTAGATATTTTAATATTTAATTAATTATTATTTATCTTAATTATTTTATTAATTCAAAAGAGGGATATTCCTTGGAATGTTATTTGAATTAATATTCAAAAGAGGGATATTCCTTAATATCAAGGAAATCCCCCATATCTTCTTCTCTTCATGCATGTGGGCTGAATCAAGTACCAGGTGCATTGCCTCTTTGAGCGAAGAAGAGAAGGGTTTTGTATAGAAATTCTTGAGCCATGTACCTCCACGCGGCATTGCTCCGTCAGGCACACAATGTTAAGGATCCATTCATCATCCAAGGAAATGTCATGCATCTCATTATCCTTCGGTGTCCTTGTTTGCTTTTTCTTCCTCAACCTCGAGTTAGCCATCACGAAAACCACATCATTGATAGTTTCTTGTTTCAAAAATTTCTTCTTTTTGTATGGACCTAAACAAACACAAGAAGACAAGTAATCCAAATAGTCAACTTCAATTAACTAAGAACTCTCATTTCAATAAAAAAAGATTGTGGTGTGAAAGTTACCATCTCAAAAGCACTCAAATTTCTCTCGTAAGCAGATGAGCTGCATGTAAGGCTTAGCACACAAATTGTAAATTTCTACAACTCTGGATATTGACTCCCATAAGACTCCCACCATTGTCCCGGTGTTTTGGTGTCAAGTGCTTTGGTTGCAACAACACTTCCAAACATGCCTGATTTGCTTTTAAACTCTTCAAGCTAGGAATCAATCTTTTGCATGTATTCGTACAATCCTTTTTTCACTTTATAGTCAGCTTTGAAACCGGAACTATAATGTAGCTTCGTGTTCAAATAATAGCCCGCGAGATGAAGATGCCTATGCATCTGGTTATCCCATCGCTGATCAATGATTTCCCACAAAGGTAGATAGCTAAACAATGAAATAGATAACCAGATTTAGCTAAATAATGCAATAGATAGCAAAAAATAAATTAACCATATTTACCTTCTCTTGACTCCATTGAAGACACTATGAATCTTCGCTTTAGCTTTGTCCATCTCCTCATGAATAAGCTTCATTGCTAGCTTCTCTTCAGAATCAACCAATATTTACGCTTTGATAAAGGGAAATGCACCTTTTAGGCAAATGACAATATTCTTCCAGAATGTCTTGTCCGTAATCATTTCTTCAATATGTTTCCCATCACTTGTCTTTGCATATTGGCTGGCCTTCCACTTATCACATGTAAACATCCTCACCAAAGCTCCTTTGTTGTCGTGTAAGCATCCCAAAGTGAGATATGCAGTAGTAAAACGAGTCGCACCTGAGATACACGTAAGTTTTATAACATCGAAATAAGAGATGTTCTCATTTGAAATAAAATCGAAACGAGTCACACCTGGTCTCACTAAATCATTTCCATTAGTGAAGTTTTGCAACATCGAAATGAGAGATGTTCTTCCATATATGTAAGTTGTTATCTTCTTTCCACTTAAAATAGTCTCCTAGTGAATTGATAACTTCTTTTCAAAGTTTTCCAACATGAGATCAATGCAATTGGCAGCACAATGAGTCCAATATAAATTCTTTATTTTCTCCATCAATAACTCCCCCGCAACCTTATAATTTGATGCATTATCCGTGACAACTTGGATAACGTTCTCTTCTCCAACCTCCTCAATAACATCGTCAATTATGTTGTAAATATTGTCAGCATTCTTACAAATGTGATAGGCACCGATGGATTTAAAAAAAATGGCACCTCTTGGACTATTAACCAGAAAATTTATAATAGTCCTTCTTCGTTTGTCACTCTACCCATCAGTCATGATCGAGCATCCAAAGTACTTCCAATTATTCTTGTACTCTTGAATATCCTTTGTAGTCGAATTTACTTTCTTCTTCAGTAATCTGTCTCGAATCTCATGATAGGAAGGAGGGTTGAATCCAGGTCCATGTTGAGTAGCCAATTCAAACATTGTACAGTATTCTTAACTATTTGACACGTTGAAGGGAATAACATTGTTGTAGAAAAAAGATGCAATTTCTTCAGCAGCCTCCTCTCTAAGTTCCTTCTTGGACATTGTATTGATTGTTTGATGAGAGGTTGCACTTCTTTTGAAGAGATCCTTCTCCGATTCAATACTTTGGTCCGTGCTTGCCGTCTCATCCTCAGATGAAGAGTACTTTGACTTCTTAATCAATCTTTCCCGCAAAGTGGAAACAACATCCATCATCTTCCTTTTGACATCATCAGGGACTGTTCTACATGCTCCATCATCTTTATTTGTTCCAGCAAGATGATGCTTTAGCCTATAAATGCCTCCAGTCACCACTTTCTCACAGTACTTGCACTTCACGATCCTGTGATTGTTATCAACAGCAACGCCATGCTTCCAACCCACATCTTCCATAGCTCCAAGAGCATTTTTTGGAATATTGCGTTTAAGTGTGAGTGGAGAACGTGAAGAACTATCACTTTCAGATATGGTAACTCTTATTTCTCAATTAACAACGATTACCTACGACACAAAGAACAAACATATCAAAAATAAAATGAAGTTCCCCCAATGAACTACGCAGGAGATCAAACCAAGATTTGAGACAAAATGTAAAATGAGGACCTTGTTATATCAGACTTGGCTTCAGCAAGTGAATCCCTCAATTTTGCGCTTAAGCAGGCCCCTGGAAGAAGTGACTTTTAGACTTAAGATGACACATAAACAACACAAAACCATATCATAGAAAGTCAGTCTGAAACGAGTTGTGAAATTGCATGTTCCGATTTTTGCCAACGATCCGTTTTCGATTTTACAATTTAACAACGATTACACTTAAAACGTTTTTAACAACGATATGAACACGTTTTTCTCCAAAAAATCGTAAAATCGTGCGATTTTACGTGTTAACGCGCGATTTTTGACAACTATGGGTAAGACAAACCATAAAAAGTCAAGGAATAATTTTCTTATTTATAGAAAATATATTGTCAAATATGAAAATTTCTTATTCACCTTTTGTAAGGAGATTATGTTAATAAAAAAAATCCACCAAACATACAAATGAAATGATTAGCGTCAACGTTCATTGATGAACTAATCTGGAACGAATCAATTCATTTTGAGAATAAATTGTTGATTATTTCCATATATTGGAGGTCGATGATCTGACAAGGCCAAACCTCCTATAGTGCTCTATCTTAGGATTAAATTATTCAAGTAACGTTAAATTAATTTTGGATAGTCCATAACGGATATATGCACTATGTAATGATAAGATTTGTCAAGTTGGAAAGTAATTTTCATTTCTTTCCAACTATAGAAGGTCATTGACACAATCAGTCCCCAACCTTTTATAATGCGTTATCTTGGGATTGGAGAATCCGATTGATACGAAATTAATAAGAGATTCTCCCAAATTGATTTATGCATTATGAGAATGCATCTGGTGACATTTTATTTTTAGTAAAATAATCTTCCTAAATAATAGAAAGACGAAGCTGTTCAATAAAAGAGAAAACAAAAAAATAATTTAATTGGTCGGTTAAGTTGTATTGTGGTAAGTCTTGGCATTCTTGCATTGTTATTGTGGTGTTTTAATGTTTGTCTTGAGTGTTCAGGACGGAATCTTCAGGAGCGTTCTCGCAAGAGGTGATTAAGGAGGTTCAGTGTTGGTGAAACCGCTCCGAAGACGACCGGAACACTGTCCATAACGTCAGACTGCGTGCAACAGGGCCTGGGGAGAATTGTCGCTGGTTGGCGAGTCGGCGTACCGGGTTGGTCGGCGAGAAGGAATCCATAGCAAACTTAAGCAATCAAGGACTGACAACTTTTTGTAGTTGGTTATCTTGCTTGTTTGTTTGCAGCATATGTATCTCGGTGAAGCCTCTCTGTAGGCATCTCTGGTTGCGGATCTGAAGAATTTGGTCAGAAAGTTGTCCATAACGTCGAGCTATGTGCAGCGGAACCTTGGGAGAAGGTTGCTAGCTGGCATACTACAGGTCTAGGAGAAAGCATTCGTAGCAGGCACAAGTGGTCAGGGACTGGTAACCTCCTGTAGACATTTATCTTTGTTGTTCACAGTTTATATCGAAAATACAAAAATAAAAGTTCACCAGACGACCTTCAAACACGTGGAGGTTAGCTCCATTGAGCCTGATCGCTGAACCACAGAAAGGACAACCCACTAATGAGTCACATAAGGCTGAATCTTCAAACCAGGGTTCTGTGTTTGCTGAGTCTGGTTGATTTCCTTGTGATTCGACTTAGATACATCCCAATCTCAGCAAGAGAGTTTATTGCATTAGTTAAGTTAATCTTATCGTCTTGTGGTTAAAGAAATTGTTTTTTTTTCTATACCATAGAAAGTTTTACCTTCTACAATGTAATCACTATTTCAAATTATTAGTGAAAACGGCCGAATGTTGATGTAGGCGTATTTGCCGTACCACTATAAAACCTTCGCGTTCTCCGAATTCATTTCAAAGTCAATTTACACGTTTGGTAACTACAGAAGGCTGAACGAAAGGTTCTGTTTTACAACAATTTTATTCCATTGTAAGGGTTGTGAAAAAGCGTTGAAAAAATCATTAATTTGACTTAACATTAATTAACCCTTCTCTTAGTGTAATCTTTGGGCCAACAATTATCTCCCCATTTTTGATGATGACAAAACATTCGTCCATAAGAGATATGTTGATGTAAGACGAGGTACACCATTCCCCCTAAGGTAGAGAAGGTAAGAGTCTGACATTTTATAGAAGCTTTAACAAGTGCATAAGCATATAACTTTAACAGATTACAGAAACAAGGCTCCTGTATATTTAGCCCGACAGTAGCATGTGCTTTTCTGCCAGCAAAAATGAGTTATACTCAATTTTTCGTGTGTCCATATAAAGGTAGATGTACCACATAATGGACTGACATTCTATTCCGCTAAATATTTAAGAACTCTTGAGATGTTCTAGAATTAGCTTAGCTATATCTCATTATATCTTTCACTTACTTGTTACTTCCTATTTTTCAAAGTATCTCTCCAGAATCTCTCTCCTTTTTTGTCATATCAAAAAGAGTAGAAGGTAGAAGCGGAGAAGTAGCATTCCGTAGAAGGTATAACCAAGTAGTAAGAAAAGCATAAAACCAAACTGCAGAAGGAGCAGTAACTTCCTTTTGGCGAGCCTCCTTAGCCTTTGATTTCAGCACCCAGCCACTCGAAGTCCTCACATAATGCATGTTGGATATGATCTGGCTTCCAAAGTTGTCGGCACACCATTTTTTAATAGTAGCAGCAGGATTGGGGTCAATTTCATGAAGCTCGAGGAGAGCAACAACCACATGACCGTATAAAAGGGCTTTGTCCTTAGCTTTCACACAAGCTTCCATATGGTTGAACATCAACACTCCCAGATTAAACGATGTTCTTGTCAGGAGGTGGTTCATAATTTGAGCATCTCTTGGAGTAATCGTGTCCAAGCTACCGGTTCGCGGAAGAAAGTAAAAAAATCAAAGAACGATGAAGGATCTGCTTCGGTAAGTCAAGAGCAGAAGACTCATGGTATTGTGGCAGCTTCACTTTGGATCCAAGTATGACGTTGTAGGACCCGTTCTTGTCAAGTACAAGTAGGGCATAATGCTCCTTGCAACCAACAGCAGGCTGACCTCGTTGATAGAGTAAACAAGAGTTATACCATCAACTATAGTCCGGATGTCCTTTATAAAGTGATTAACCCTATAGCAAGTGAGATTCTCATAGAATTCACGATCTTGACTACATGAACTTTAGTGTAAGTCTCCCAAAATTCTCTCAAGCTCAACTTCTCATACATGGGCGTGATATCCAAGTCATGGGCAGTAAACCAGCCGAAATCCATGGATTTACTGTTAGCTATCTATCTACCAGCAACATCACAGGGAGGCACATCTTCTGCATTTTACAATATTCTCTATCTCCACATCATATGTAGCAGAAGTTACCTCAGGATTGAGATCAGTAACAACTTGGTCTTCAAGACCTCTTTCTCCATTGACTTGATCACAACCTCATGACTCTTCCTCTTTTGGCGTGTTCCTGCAGATACACTCCCAGAGGCCATGACAGACTTGATTTCTGCAGATGAAGTTCGAGCATAAGCTTTCCCCTTGAATTTCAAGTATGAAAACTCAGGGGACTGGGGAACGTAGGCCAAGGAAGTGACCTCGAACACCTCGTCCTCAGCATCATCCCGAGGAATCTCATCCTCTAGGACTAAAACAGTGTCCTCCAGAGGAGTTTCATCCTCCAGGATTTGATCAACAACCTGCGGAGGGTCAAAGACCTATTAGCCAGTGATAGGAAGTTCATTCTGTTCAGGGATCTCATTAAGACCATCAATTTCAACCTGCTGCTCATCAGCAACAACAACACCCTTGGAGGTCTCCTCGGCATCTATCATCGAGTCCTTGGTGATTTCCAGGTGCACGCAGTTTTCTCGTCATCCATGGAAAGGATGGGGTTGATCGGACAAATCTCATCCTGTGGAGGTGTGGCCAAGAAGGACAAAGAACGTGTACCTATTATGGGACATACAATGCATTACAGACGTATGATCATTACGCTTCAACCGGGTTATTTTATTCCACCTCTTAGAAAGAAAAAAAAAGAACTTAAATCAAAATACTAAAGAACTTAAATCAAAATACTTGATGAATCGACCCATTTAGGGGAAAAGAAGGACAAAATTCTTCCTAGGGTTTTTCTCAAGTGTGTTTTCTCACAACGTGATTGAGGAACAAGATAGTGAAGGAAAGAACTAAATTTAGAAAATAAATTATTTTATTTCCTAATTTTTGGAAAATAATTTTATTTTCCTAAGTTGAATAATTGAGGATATTATCCCAATTAAATGAGACATTCCCAAATTTAAGCAAGAATATATGATTCTTATGAGTTAGAAAATGAGATAACTCAGATTCTCGGATATTTTCCTAATTTAGGAAATAATCTTTAAGGCAGAGGGTTAACCTTCTGTTCCGACCTTCTAGAGAGGATAAAATAAATAATCCTAAAAAGATTTGCTAAGAAAACCTGAAATATATTATTTAAGATTTTCTTAACGTACATTTCCATAGTTAAGGAACAAATTAGTGAATATCGAAATAGATGTATAGAGTGTATAAGAGAATCTACATTTTTCGAAAGAGATTCTTTCTTAACAAGATATTTCATAGAATAATATTGTTTAGGATACTCTTCTTTTAAATAAATTTCGAATCAAGAATCGAAAGTTATTCCTTACCGAATGTTGAACCTACTATACAACGTATCTGTGATTAAAATGGATAATGACTCCCAATTCGTTCCTAAAAAATAATAACTTCTTCTTATCAAGAGGTTTGGTGAGAATGTCAACCATTTTTCAAACGATAAAAGGTTTGAGCTTCCATAGAGAAGAACAACACCATGGCGGTACTATGTCGAATCTCAACGAGCAAAAGCTTATGTGGAGTTGAATATGGCACTTAGGGTAGTCAAGCCTCTGTAAAGCAGAGCACGAATCTCATTGTATTTTCTTCTACTAGTGCTTCAAGCTTATGTAGTGGAAAACGTAGACTCTGCCTGTGATAAAGTGTACATTAAGTATAAGTTTATGCAAGATTTCAATAGATGATTAACTCTCTGTTTGAACATATATCTTATATTAATTGATGTATTCTAACAAAGCACAAGCTTCTGTAGAATAACAGCAATAGAGTAAAAGGTTTTGTATTGTAGCAACAAAGCATAAGCTTCTGCAAATAGGAACTTTGTACTAACAAGCTTTTGTAAGGTCTCAACAAGCTATTAGGCTTTTGTTTGCACTCGATGTGATTCCAATTGTTGGACACTAACAGAAAACGAAGTTTTTGTAGAATACGACAAAGTGGTGATAATCAGATAGCGCACAGAAGGTTCGAGCTACTATATGATCTCAACGAGCGATTTGGCTTCTGTTGAAATGCGTTGTAATACAAATTTTTAGATTCTATCAGAGCGTGGAGCTTCTGTCGAATGAAACAACTTTGTGACACCTACAGAGCATAATCTTCTCTAGAGTAGCAATCGAGCACTCAGAATCTACGAGCTTATGTAGGAAGTTTCTCTGATTCCAATTTGTTGGATTTAAACAGAGAATAAGGCTTCTGTTGAATTCAACAAAGTAATAGCTTCGACAGGATCTCAACAAGTTGTGAAGCTTTTGTTGAACATACTCTGATACTAATTGTTGGCCCAAAAATTATACTAAGAGGGAGATGAATTAATGTTAAGTCCAATTAAAGATTATTTAACACTTTTTCACAACCCTTACAGTGGAAGAAAGTTGCTGTAAAACAGAACCTTTCGTTCAGGTTTATGTAATTATAGAACG
Source organism: Melastoma dodecandrum (assembly GCA_029817715.1). Lineage (NCBI taxonomy): Eukaryota > Viridiplantae > Streptophyta > Magnoliopsida > Myrtales > Melastomataceae > Melastoma > Melastoma dodecandrum. The sequence continues at coordinate 46,220 of JARUPY010000339.1, forward strand.
TACGAAATGAAATTCGAAATGAATTCAGAGAAGACAAAGGTTTTTATAGTGGTTCGACAAAATATACCTATGTCCACTTTCTGCCGTTTTGACTAATACTGGTAAATAGTGATTACAGTGTAGAAAGTAAAACCTTCTATAGGATAAGAAAATAATTTCTCTATTCATGGGGACGGTAAGATTAACTTAACCAATGCAAGAAACTCTCTTGCTGAGATTGGGATGCGTTTAAGTCGAATCACTTGGAAATCAACGAGCACAGAACCCTGACTAGAAACTTTCAGCCTTCTGTAACTCAGTAGCGGGCTGTCCTTTCTATGGATATACGACCAGGCTCAATGACGCTATCTCTACGTGTTCAGACGTCGTCTGGTGGGCTCCTCTTTTTGTATTTTCGATATAACCGTCTACAAGAGACTGCATTTCCTCACCACTTGTGCCTGCTATGAATTCCTTCTCATGGACCTACTATACGCCGACTCGCTAGCAACAACCTTTTCCCAAGTCCTGCTGTACGCAGCCCGATGTTACAAACAGCTTTCCGACCAAGTCTTTTAGATCCGTAACCACAAACGCCTACGAAGTGGCTTTACCAATGCACACTTGCTGCAAGCAATAAACAAACAAGATAACCAACTACAAAAGGTTTTCAGTCCCTCATTGCTTACGCCTGGTATGGGCTCCTCCTCTCTGACCAACTCTATATGCCGACTCTCCCACCAGCGACCATTCTCTCAATGCCCTATTGCACGCAGTTCGACGTTACGGATAGTGTCTCGGTCGAGTCCCTCGGATCTGAACCACCAACTGCTTGACCAACGTTGAACCTGCTGTAGTACCTCATACGAGAACACTCGCCTGGAAACTCCATCATGCACACTTAACAAACATGTTTAAACACATAATAATGCTGCAAGTGTGTCAAGACTTACCACCGTACATCCAACCCACTAAATTATCTTTTGTTTTTCTCTTATATAGAACTACTTCGTCCTTCTATTATTAAGGAAGTTTATTTCACTAAAATAAAATGCGATCAGATGCATTCTCATAATGAATAAATCAATTTGGGACAATTTCTTTTTGATTTCGTATTAGTCAGATTCTTCAATCTCAAGATAACACAGTGCAGAAGATTGAGGACTGATTGTGTCAAATACCTTCTATAGTTGGAAAGAAAAGTTATTTCATTTCTAACTTGAGAAATCTTATCATTACATAGTGCATATATTCGTTAGGTACTATCTAAAATTAATTTAACGCTAATTGGATAATCTTATTCCAAGATAGAGCACTACAGGAGTTTCGATCATCGCCCTCCTATAGATGAAATTAATAAATGATTTATTTTCTGAATGAATCGTAGGCACCTAGTGAGTTTTCACTTTTCTATTTTGTGGAGTTATTGCAATTAAATGTGTTACAGTAAGAGGGGGTAAATTAGTGTTAAAGTTCAATTAAGGATTTTATACTTTTTTTCCACAGACCCCGCAGTAGAAGAAAGTTTCTGTAAACCAGAACCTTTTGTTTAGATTTCTGTGAGACAGACCGTATGAATGTGATTTCGATTTGTTTGATGCACGTAAAACTATTATAGTGATTCCGATAACTTGCCTACATCCACTCTTCACCAAGAATTTGGATGGTTATCGCTAGGACGTAATGTGGTAGCGATTACAGAAGATGATGTGTGATCAACCTTCTATTGCACTTAACAAAACCTTCTGCACCATAGATGCTGAGTTGCTCAACATAGATCAGATGGTTTTGTATCAAATGTGCCCTTTATAGCACAGACCAGAAGGTTCTGTACCACACATGACTAATTTTCACAACACAGACCGAAAGGTCCTGTACCGCAGTGACTCGGTGCACGCGTTAATGTGACTAACAAAGGTAATCAGTTGTCGGACATTTCTCTCGGGCAGTGTCCTTTCCTCATAACAACTTGTCATGACTTTCTTCGAGACTTTTTACTCCGGTGGCATCTCCACCTGTACAGCAACCAGTTGCGACTTGCACATGACTTTTCACCCAAGGGCGTCCCCACTTGCACAACACCCACCTGCGACTTCCCTTGCGTGATCCCTCGTGACAATGACTAAACAAACACAAAACCGCTGCCCAAGGTTCTCCTGCATGATCTCTCGAGACTACGACTAAGCAGACACAGAACCCCTGCCCAAGGTTATCCTGCACCACATAGAACGTTACACTATAAAAGTTGGGTAGTCCCTTATCTTCTGTGCTCCCGTGGTATCTTGCCTCCTCTCCGGCCCACTGCACATTGGCCACGCCAGCAACCTACCACACGCCTCCATCAATGTCTCTTGCAGCCTCTAACCAAGAGTCCCTCGTGGCCCCTAGGTTACTCTCGCATAAGACTTTATCAAAGATGCAGCCTTCTGCAGCTCCGTCCCTTGTGTGTGACTAACTAAGCTCAAACGAAAAGATTACAAGTTCTCAGCACGCTCTCTGAATTTTACATGTATAATACACAAATAACACTTCCAAAGAATGTGGCCAAATTGACTCCTAACTAAACAGTAAATTCTGGGTTAAACGCAAAAGGTAATCTCGTCTACAAACATAGAAAACAAAAGATTAGATAAGATTACAATTTAATATTTACAAAAATGAAACGCTCAGGCATATATTCTTTAAGTAAGCATATCATATCGAAATAATTATGATTTGATGATATTCCCATGAATACTGCGATAAATAATGTTCTAGCTGAATCTGATCCACAACCTTCTGCGAATGGAAATAATCCAAGATTAACTTCCATAATCATCAAGACTTATATCATTATATTCACGATGTTAAACTCAACGAACTTAGATAGATGATGTGAATTGTCATCCCAAATAATGGTTCATTTACGGTCAGATTGATCCACATAAGGTTGCAGAAGCTTCGCATAATTAGATGATATATTTTATTCCATGGAAAATATAATTCCCATTATGATTACTTCGAAACATAATTAAGAAAATTTGATCAGATTAATATATTGATCAATTCCTTTTATTTTCGCAATTAAATAATTACTAAACAATTATTCAACTACAAAAAAATTACATACAGAAAGTTATCAAAGTGAGTAGTTTCTGCACTGTAGATGCTTGACTTCTTTTTCACAGAAGGTCAAGGCTCATCGTCAAAACCTATTCAATAAAATGAAATGATATCTCTGTGAAAAATAAAAGCTAAAATACTAAACTCGGGTCTTGCAGCAATATGTCGGATGTATGTGGAAAAACTCGACTTTCAGAAGTTCTTGAACTATTCGCTCCCTTTCCATAAGTTAAACCTAAAATATATAGTATCCCTATAAAATATTTCCTAATATTGTAAAAGATTATAGAAAATTTAAGGAATAAGGAGAATAAAATGAAACTAAGAAGACCTAGTTTCTAATAAATCTCAAAATAAACTCCAAATATGATAAAATAACAAAGACTTAGTTAACACCAAACTAAACTAAAAATACAATAAAAAATATAAAATTCTAACATAAACTCTCCTAACTAGTCTTGTAAAGCCCCATTAAAACACTAAATAACTTTACTCTCGTAGAGTTGTCATTCCACTCCATATTGCAATCTGCGATAGTTGGCTAAACTCCAAAAGACGTGTTCCAACAGAAAACGCAACATGTGAGAGTGTCTAGTCTTTTTCCTTAGTCTTGGCTTTCTCAAGATCCCTTGCAAGGATCCAAGTGCTGGTGAGAAACTACCAAATTTGTACTCCCATTCCGTGTATTGGTGCAGTGTCTAAAAATAAAAAGGACGTTAACTTTTCTTCTTTCCAGCTACCGATTCAAAACATTTCATGACAAAAAATATTCCAAATATTTCTCTTCGTGTTATATTCTCTCGTTATTATATTGCACGACTCATTCAATCTCTTTTTGTAAATTTATGCTCAAATAAAAATGGTAAAAAAAATTACATATCATGTTGGGATTTAGTCCAAAAGTTATAAGAGTATCACATGAAATATTTCAAATATATTTGGAAAATATTGATGGCGATATTCGGAGAATATTTCGAAGATATTTTTGAAATATTTGTTGATGGAAAAAAGATCAATATAAATGTCTAGGTGAATGAGGATTATACACACCTCATTCAAGACGTGATAGTATTAGGTTTTGAGGTACGGGAAACACTTAGAGTGAATTTTATACGATGATCGATCATTAGGGGTCGGCAATATTCTTGTACTTGTAATTTCGAATTTTATCTAGTGGATCTCAGAGGACCTCCCATGGATGTAGGTATATTCTCCGAACCACGTATAATGCTGTGTTTTTTTTTTACTCTCTCGTTTATTGATGACGACAATTGTGTAAAATAACGATTTCCACTGTGCTCATAGATTTCTGCGAATTGTTGGTAGCCGGATAAACTTGGTCGACGCAAGGTCGAGCGTCACAACAATTAGCATTGGAGCTATAGTTTTTTGGCAGATTGTTGAGATGACGGGGGAATCAAAAGCCCTTGTGTCGAAGTTCAATGGGACGAATTTTGGCTACTGGAAGATGCATGTTACAGATTTGTTAATCCAGAAGGACCTGTATCTACCATTGCAACTCAGGGAGGAGAAACCAGCTGATATGAAGAGGGACGTATGGGAAACCATGGATACTAAGGCCATGAACATGATTGGGCTGTTGTTGACTCGGAATGTGGCCCTAAGCATTAGGAATGAGAAGACCTCATACAGTCTGATGCAGACTCTGTCAATACTTACGAAAACCCTTCAGTAGTGAACAAGTTCTTCATGATACGAAAGCTATATACTTAGAAGTTGTGAAAAGGGGTCTCGTAGTAAGTCAAAGAATCGCATTAACTCTCATAGCAAAACTTGCTGAAGTTGTGACAAAAAGGGCCAGTGGAGAAGGGATTACAAGGAAAAGAAGAAATCGGATGAAAATCAGTCGTCGAGTTGAAATGTAGCCGAATTCACTTTGACGAGCTCGACGGAGGGTGATGAGGACGTCCTTGCAGCAACAATCAACTCTACAGGTGATGAGTGGATTTTTTATTCTGGATGTACCTATTATATGACACCGCACAAAGAATACCTCTCAACTTATCAGGATTTTAGTTCGGGCTAGCTCTTCATTGGAAATAACTTAGAGTGTCAAGTGGTTGAAGTCGGTACGGTGGAAATCAAGATGTACAATGGTGTAGTGAGGCCATTGGTGGAGTTACGTAACGTCCCAGAACTGAAGAAAAATCTAATTTCTCTTGGTTTTTAGGATTCTCTAGGCTGTTATGTAGTGATAGAGGATGGAGCAATGAAAATCATCTGTAAAGCCCTAGTGATGATGAGGAGGTGTAATCGCCAGAATAATCTCTACTATCTCGTCGGTTGTACAATGGTCGAATCGGCGGCCGTGAGTACCGAACTTTCTGATTCAGAGATGACTCGGTTGTGGCATATGAGATTGGGACACATATCAGAATGGAGAATGAACATTTTGAGTGAGAAGGGACTCTTGGATTGTCAGAAGTTGAGCAGGCTAGATTTCTGTGAGCACTGCGTCTTTAGGAAATAGCATAAAGTGAAATTCGTTAAAGCTGTTCATCGAACCGAGGGAATCCTAGATTATATTCATTCAGACTTGTGGGGACCGGCGCCTATTCAGTCAAAGGGTGGGTCGAGATATGTGTTGACTCTCATTGATGACTTCTCGAGAAATGTATGGGTTTATTTTTTGAAACAAAAAAGTGACACTTTTGTCGAGTTTAGGCATTGGTTGATCATGATCGAGAAGCAGACAAGCAAAAAGCTCAAGGTGCTGAGAACCGACAATGGATTGGAGTTTTATTTCGGTGAGTTTAATAGTTTCTACAAGGAGAGGGGAATTGACAGGCACCATACAGTCCTCGGCACACCACAACATAATGGAGTTGTGGAACGGATGAATCGAACACTACTAGAGAGAGCAAGGTGTATGTTCTCAATTGAGAAGATGTTGCAAGTTTTATGGGCTAAAACAATTAATATGGCGTGATACCTGATCAACAGATCTCCATCAACGCCGATTGAGAATAAGACTCTAGAAGAGGTATGGACTGGTAAACCTGCAGATTACTCTAGCCTAATAGTATTCAGATGTTCGACGTATGCTTGAGTGAATGACGGTAAACTTGAGCCACGGGCAAAGAAGTGCGTATTCCTATGTTATCCATGCGGGGTGAAGGTTATCAGTTGTGGTGTATTGATGAGTGTTCATCCGGATTAATTATTAGCAAGGATGTTATCTTTGATTAGTCTTCGGTGTTGCATAGCAATATGAGTCAGTCGTGTGACAAAGGTCAGGGTGTCAGTGTTGAGGTGGAGGTACCGACAAGTACTTTGAAGGTAGCGAACGGTTTTAGTCAGTCCGAAACAGATATATCAGAGGTGGAGGTAGAGGAACCACAAGAGATGTTGTGCTCTATAGCTCTTAATAGAGCACGACGAGCCATCAAACCACCTATGAGGTATGATGATTATGAGTTTGTGGAATATGCTTTGTCTGTTGCATAGGAGATATTGGAGGAGCCATCTTCGTATCATGAGGCGATATCGGGTCCTGACGCTGAACAGTGGATTTGAGCTATGAGCGAGGAGATGGAGTTTCTTTGGAAAAAAACATGGATTCTTGTGGATCGTCCCAAGGCGCAAAAGGTTGTTTCGTGTAAGTGGGTTTTCAGGAAGAAGGAAGGTAGTCCATATGAAGCAATGCGGTATAAAGCATGACTAGTGGCTAGGATTTTTACACAGAGAGGGAATCAACTACAATGGGATTTTCTCACATGTGGTAAAACATTGTTCTATTAGAGTGCTTCTCGGTTTAGTGGCCTCAAAGGACTTGGAGCTTGAGCAGCTTGATGTGAAGGCGACTTTTCTACATGGAGATTTGGAGGAGCAGATTACATGTAGCAGCAGTCTGAGGGATTCTTTCTTCCAGAAATGAAAATAAGGTATGTTTAGTTAAGAAATCACTTTATAGTTTGAAGCAGTCTCCTAGACAGTGGTACATGAAATTTGACAAGTTTATGATGAGTCATGGGTATACCAGGAGTAGCTATGACGGCAACGTATATTTTATGAGACTTGATGTTGGGATAATCTACCTATTATTATATGTTGATGACAATGCTAATTGCAGCGAAGAATATGTCAGATATGATTTATCTAAAAGGGATGTTGAGTAGTGAGTTTGAGACGAAGGATTTAGGTCCAGTGTAGAAAATTTTAGGAATGAAAATTTTCCGAGATCGCACATCAGGTATGTTGCACTTGTCTCGAAGTGTCTATGTGGAGAAAGTGTTGAAGCATTTTAGGATGGAAGGGTGTAAACCTGTAAGTAAACCACTTGTTGTACATTTTAAACTTTCTATAGAGCAGTGTCCCAAATCATATTGACTATATGGAGCGTATTCCATATGATAATGTTGTTGGTAGTATCATGTATGCCATGATCTGCACTAGACCTGATATCACACATGTAGTAGGATTGGTTAGTAGATTTATGGCTAATCTGGGTAAAGCTCATTGAGAAGCGGTGAAGTGGATTCTTAAATACCTAAGAGGTTCTTGGATGTAGGTCTCATGTTTAGAGCCAGTTCTTGTTCAATATCTAGTGATTTCGCAGGTGATTTGGTTAGAAGAAGATCAATCACTAGATACATCTTTTGTCTGTCTGGTTGCGCAGTTAGTTGGAAAGCTACACTGCAGCGTATTGTTGTTTTGTCTACTACAGAGGCAGAGTACATGGCGGCTACTGAGGTAGCCAAAGAAGCGTTGTGGTTGAGAGGTATGATGTATTGTGATAATCAGAGTGCTATTCATGTGTCGAAGAATATATGTATCATGAACGAACTAACCATACTGACGTGCATCTTCATTTTATCCGAGATGTGTTAGCATAAGGTGAGGTGTTATTGAAAAAAGTTCACAGTGTAGATAATCTGGCAGATATGTTGACAAAAACGGTTACTATGGCTAAGTTCGAGCACTGCTGTAACATGGTCGGCATTCGCAAAAGATAACTTTATAGATTTTTCAGATGTCCAGGAATGAGATCATATTTCCATTGGGTTTTTGGCCTAAGGGGGAGATTGTTGGGATTTTGTCCAAAAGTTATAAGAGTATTGAAGGAAATATTTCAAATATATTTGGAGAATATTGATGAAGATATTCGGGTAATATTTGGGGAATATTTCAAAGATATTTTTGGATTTGTTGATGACAAAATGACCAATATATATGTTTAGGTGAATGAGCATTATACACACCTCATTCAAGACGTAATAGTATTAGGTTTTGAGGTACGGGTAACACTTAGAGTGAATTCTGTACGGTGAGCGATCATCGGGGGTTGACAATATTCTTGTACTTGTAATTTCGGATTTTATCTAGTAGATCTCGGAGGGCCTCCCATGGATGTAGGCATATTCGTTGAACCACGTATATCGCTGACGATAATCGTGTCAAGTAACGATTTTCGCTGCACTCGGATTTCTGTGAATTGTAGGTAGGCGGATAAATTGGTCGACGCAAGGTCGAGCATCGCAACACCATGATCTTAGTTGAACGTCCCTCCGTCAAATGAAAATCCTCTCGAGACGTAGCGCTCAAAATCGACGCGTTGTAGACGGAAGGTCGGTCATGAGACGGGGTTTTGTAGTTCCCGATGATAACCATGTGAAACACGATCCAGCGAAAAGCAGAACATGAGCGTTATTCGTTTCTCAAATCTTTAGTCATAAGCAACGTCTCCTGTATGGAGAAGTTTGGTCAGAAGAAAATCCCAATTCTTATTCCGATTCCGTGTATGTTCAGTCGGGTATGTTTCCGCCGATCACGTTTTTCCATACGCAATGAAGAATCCTTCAAAGTTGCACCAATCGCTTCATGAACGGGGAAGTCTCTTTGCATCAAGGGATGGCAACAGACGTGGTTGACATTAAAGTCTTTGTCCAGACAATTCACCAGTCGCGCAAGTCAACCTCGGATCAGGACAGCCTAGATATTGAAAACTCCTTCAGGACAGGTAAAATGATTGTCGAGTCCCATCTCCATCAAGAATGCAAGCAAAGTCAAGGTCGACTAGGGCCACCATATTTTTCCAACAAATTCAGCGTGCTCTGGATGCTGGAGAACGCGTCGTCATGGTACAATTAGCACACGTCTTGTGCTCCTGCCTCATAACTTCATCTATACCCCCATGACTGCACCTCCGACCTTCAGGCCAGGTATGGCTTAGGCATAGAGCGTAAAGTTTACAGCAGTCAGAAAGCTCAATTTGTCGTCCAAACGTTGAAAGAAGACAACACCTTCACCCTATGGAACCCGTGAAGGTTCTGCTTCTCCTGGCGATTTCAATTCCCATATTCGTCTCTTTGGTCCCCGGCACCGTCAACGGCCAGAACTACCTCTGCTATGACCGGGACGGGACCTTCACTTCCAACGAAACCTACGGGACAACCCTCGATGCCCTTCTGAGGACCATCACTTCAACAAATTCTAGCACCTTGACCTACGGCCTCTTCAATGTGTCCTCAAGCCAACCACAGTATCCTGACAATATCCAGGTGCTCGGAGTCTGTCGTGGCGATGCTACGCCCGATACCTGCCGGAACTGCCTCAATGGTACCGCATACAAGGTTAGAAATCTCTGCCCGACTAAGAAACAGGCCAGTCTGTTTGAGGACCTGTGTTGGATACGATATTCGGGCAGTCAGATGTATGGCGAGTTGAAAATGGAGCCGAGTATATCGATGTGGAACGTACAGAACGCATCGAATTGGGATTCGTTCAAGGTCGCACTTAAGAAGTTGTTGGACAGCCTTGGAGATGAAGCTGCCTCAGGTAAGAGACTACAATCCTTACGTATAAGAACTTACAGTGAGATCCAAAAAGAGCCGGTCCCTGCTAACATATTTGCCCTGCATCTATTGTTTCTGAAGGTGGGTCAATAAGAAAGTATGCGACCGGTAACACCACTGTCGATTTGTACACCGTGTTTGGGATGGTCCAGTGCAGCCCGGATCTGAGTTATCAAAAGTGCAGCGACTGCCTTGTGGGTGTTACTGGGAAGTTACCACAGGGCAAAGTAGGGGCCAGGGTTTTGACACCCAGCTGTCAATCGAGGTTCGAGACTTACCGCTTCGTTGATCCAATTGCCGTTCCCCTCTCATCTCCTCCTCCTCCTCCATCAAATGAAACTATATTTCCCCCACCGTCACTGACACGATCAGGCAAATGATCTTGTTCTTTATCTTTCATATGATCAGCTTGTTCTACTAACTTGTCCGACCTTGAATTTTATTGGAACCTCTTGAAACAGGGAAGACCGAATCATCCAAAAGATGGATAATTGTTGCTGCTTCGAGCGCCTCTGCCATTATCGTTTTCTGCATCATGGGATTCATATTAATAAAATGGAGGAAAAGCCCTGGAGGACGTCCGGGAAGTAAGCTGAGATATTTCCAAGTCCAAAGAATGCAAAATGTTTGAAGAATAGAACTTACCTCTTTCTCTTTTCTAGTCGGAGCCGAAGTTGTTGATGATGGTATTGGTTCGGAGGAATCACTGCAGTTTAATCTTGACATTATCAAGGAAGCTACCAATAACTTCTCCAATGATAATAAGCTCGGGCAAGGTGGTTTCGGTCCTGTTTTCAGGGTGAGTGGGATTACGAATCTTTGCCTTGTTTTATCTAGACCCTTAACGTAGATAATTCACTCACTCTTCTTATTTGATGTGCAATTAGGGTAAACTTCCAGGAGGACAAGATATTGCGGTGAAGCGGCTATTGGGAAGCTCTGGACAAGGGGAGATGGAGTTCAAGAATGAGGTGAGGTTACTCGCAAAGCTCCAACATCGTAACTTGGTTAGGCTCCTCGGTTTCTGCTTGGAAGGGGTTGAAAAGCTCCTCATATACGAGTTTGTGCCGAATGCAAGCCTAGACAAGTTCATCTTCGGTAGGTATTTGTGCGTTCCGTCTTAACTTCCATAATACATCTTAAATGAGCTTATACAGAATAACATAGTTTGCATGGTTCTGTAGATCCACTTAAACGGGCACTCCTAGATTGGGACACCCGATACAAAATCATAAAAGGCGTTGCTCGGGGACTCCTTTACCTGCATGAAGATTCAAGGTTTCGAATCATCCATCGTGACCTGAAGGCCAGCAACGTACTGTTGGACACGGACATGAATCCTAAAGTGTCGGACTTTGGCATGGCTAGATTATTTGAGTATGATCAAACTCAAGCAAACACGAGCAGGATCATGGGAACCTAGTAAGTACCATAACTGATATTAGGCTTCTTTCTTCCTCATGGAGAACTTGAGACTTCATTTGATTCGACGATTTGCTGATTTTGTCAAGTCTTGGGTTATAGTGGATACATGGCACCCGAGTATGTAGTGCAGGGGCATTTCTCCCCGAAGTCAGATGTCTTTAGTTTCGGGGTCTTAGTCTTGGAAATTTTGAGCGGGCGACAAAACCTTGCTCCCCATTCTGGAGAAGATTCGGAAATCTTGTTAAGCAATGTAAGGAATACTTCTTGTTTGATGTTTCGTGAAATCGTTCGGGATCTACTCACACATTGTTTCTGTTAATTGAAATGGACATGTCAGGCTTGGACGAATTGGAGAGAAGGGAGGATACAGGACATCATCGATCCTGCAGTGAGATCCGGATACAGTGCAAACATCGTGAGATGCATTCACATCGGCTTGCTGTGCGTCCAAGAAAACATGACGAACAGACCGACGATGGCTTCAGTAGTTCTCATGCTCAACAGCCAGTCTGTCACTCTTCCTGTGCCAACACAACCAGCATTCCTGATGAACATGAGCTCAGTCATCGACGATATCCCTTCTTCAGAGCTTGATGGCACCTCGAGAGAGACCAAACCGGACACGCCTGCAAATAACACGGGCACATTCTCTATCAACGAAGCTTCCATCACGGAGCCATTTCCTAGGTAGGTCTCCATCGAAAGCAGCATATGAAAGCCTCCTTTCTTACTAGCAAATATTGGCCATTTGCAGCAAAAACTCTTGTAAGAAATACATGTGGTCAACCTTACAACTCAAGTCTCCGGTTGAACGTGTCCGTTCCATTTCGCGGGGATTTCTCGAATATCATTGGACTAAACACATCTTTCCCTTTCAAAAACCAAGACACTCGAGAGATTTCTGTCCGTTTGTTAATTTACTCTCCTCGCCATCAGCGTGACAATTACGAAAGCCCGGGCAAAAGAGGAGCCAAGTCTTGGTCTTCTTCCTCGTGATGACTTTCCACATCTTCAAAAGAAGTCAAGATCTAGAAGTGACACCCCAAACATCGCATTCCCGACAACCAACTATAATTTCCCGTATACGAGGTTGAATTAGTATTAGGATCACTTGTGCCTACCGCTCATACTAAAACTTGACTACACAGATCATAAACAGTTGGCGGATCAGCCCATCACAATAAATGCAAACAGCCCAGCAGCCCATTAATACTGCTACTTACTTTTTTTTTTTGTTTCAGGCTACATTTCTTTATTTAATTTTATAAAACGATCCTTTGAACAAAATTTTGAATTCATTTTACAAAAATATGATTTTGAAATGTTGCACTTACTCCCACTACATGGATTAAAAGTCCAACTTATACTATTGAAGGGCCTAACCTTTTTTAATAACTCCTTATCTATCTATCTATTCTATTAAAAGTACGATATTATTGTCAGCTAAGAATAGTGAGATGGCTACCGGGTGGCCGCGCTGAGGGGTTCGAATCTCTATAGTCATATGGCATCCTACGGTGAGACTAATACTGTGTATATTAAGAGAGAATTTTTTGGAATGTGTATTCATTTTTTTTTCATTTTCCTTACCTTTTCCTATGCTCCCGGCCTAAATAACATCAAGTTTGATTTCAACCCGATTAAATTATCAATTCTGTCGTGTACTTTTGGCCATTTTTTCGGATGAAAATATTACTCGGATATATGGCTCCGGAGCATGCCATGTATGGGCAATTCTCGGTTAAGTCAGTTCTAGTTTTATCTCACGTGAGCTGTTCGCAATGCCAAGATATCCAATTCGGGTCCGAAACCATACTATATATATACTAAGTTGTGATGACGAGAGCCGTTTTCTGTTTCCTCGATCCCCCCCCCCCCCCCCCCCAGTTTTTAATGAATCGATAACCTGCTTGCTCGGTTTTGTGTGGTGACCCAGATATGGGAAAACTGGAGAGACAGGACAGGAGCTAGCAATATGCATCCTCTCATGTCATGAGCTTAAGCTCGAGTGAGGAAGCCCTAAGGTGCATTATTGCCGGCCTGCTGTACGTGCAAGAAGATGTCATCAGCAGGCCGACCATGGCTTTTGTCAGAGTCATGCGGAACAGCCACTCCATCACTTTACCAGCGCCATCGCAACCATCATTCGTCGTGAACACCAGAATTGGAGGGGCGTCCAATACTTCTACCAGACAAGACACTGATACTTGGTCGGACTTGGGAAGCAGCCCTGTTGGTGATTTGGCTCAAGTCTGATATGAAAAGATTTAGGACGAGATATCATATCTCTTATTTAAGATTTTATTTTGATCTTATTTGTTTTCTTTATATTCTTTTTAGTCCTTATAAATAGGGTTTGTCTCGGGTGTAACTATGCACTTTGATTTCGTTCAATAAAATTAGAGTGGGTTTTTGCTCAGAGAGACTTATGTGTTTTGATTTCACTCGAGTTCATCAGTAGATGAGAGGTTATGCTATGAAGAAGTAAGGTTATGTTACCCGTCCTATTGTCGTTTATGTCGCTGTTTCAGGATTGGTTCCTACACCGAAAATACCTAAAATTGGTATCAGAGCCGATGAAGATTCTAGTAACTTGTTGAAGTCATAGGAGGAGATGGAAGCAAGTGGGAGCGATTTCTCTTCTACGATGCCGCTTATAATTGATGGAGAGACTACCAAGCTTGGGCGATGAAGATGAACGGTTTTTTATGGAAGGTAATGATTTGCGGAAAGCAATGGAGGGTGATTATGAAGTAGCCCCACTCCACAACAATCCTACGATTAACTAGATCGATTTCATAAAGAGAGAGCCACGATGAAGGCAAGGGCTAAGTCGTGCTTCTATGCTGCAGTGTCGTCGAAAATATTTACGATGATCATGAAGTTCCAGACCGCGAAGGAGATCTGGAATTTCTAAAAGGATGAGTATGACGGTGGCGAGAATATAAAGGACATGAAGGCTTTGAATTTGATGCGAGAGTTCAAGTGGCAAGATATGAAGAAGGATTTCTCGGATAGATTGATACATCTGGCGAACAGAATTAGAGTTCTAGGGACATATATAAAGGATGAGCAGATTGTGCAGAAGGTTTTGGTGTCGCTGCCAGAACGTTTTGAAGCTACAATTGCTTCGTTGGAGAATACGAGAGATTTGTCGGGCATAAAGTTGGTAGAGTTGTTGAGTGCATTGAAGGCTCAAGAATAGAGAAGGCAGGGAAGTTCTCACGGAAGAAGCCTTACCACCGAGGTCAGAGACAGATTCTAAAAAGAAGTTGTGGAACCAACAAATTCTGGCAACAACAGAGATACTGATGAACAGTTCTGCGCAAATAGAAGAAGATTGAAGTATCTACTAGCACTTATTCAAGGAGGAACTGTTGGTGATTTGGCTCAAGTACGATATGAAAAGATTTGGGAGAAGATATCATATCTATTTAGATCTTCATTGATTTCTTTAGATTCTTTTTAGGCCATATAAATAGGGTTTGTCCTTGTATGAGAAGGTGTAACTATGCACTTTGATTTGGTTCAATAAAATTAGAGAGAGAGCTTTTGCTCAGAGAGAATCCCTTCTGTTGTCATTTATGTGGTTGTTTTAAGATTGGTTCCTACACCGATAACACCTACAAGCTCTTCAAGGAACGTTAGGAACATGCCTTCTTCGAACAAAGTCTCGGTGAACTCTGTGGTAGCAATGAATTCGAAGGACCACGAAGACGTCTTCAAGAGCTATGTCCTATTTACTTTCATCTCCGTTGTGCGTGTATTTGGGTCGTGTTGGCGAGGAACCTTGCTATGTTTGAGTTGGTGACGAAAGCTCATGAGTCTTTCCACATTTGTCCGTCCATCTTAAGGTTTTTCGGACAAAAGTCTTGTAATAATTATAAAATGAAAACTAAACCAATTTAAATGAATTTCTGCAAGGACAATAATTTTAAAAAAGAGAGTAGAAAGATAGTATGATGAATCAAAAAGGTGATTAACGGGAGTGGCAGACTAGTTTTAGATGTGTTACGTGATGAAATTCCTTTCAAGGAGACGACGCGACTTTGAGCGGGTCTCCCACGAGTCTTGGTCGTCCTATGAATCAACTGATGCTCCGATGTGGTAATGTCTCCATAAATTTTTCAGACATGTTTTTCTCAAGACTCCCAAAGTCTTCGAGTTCTCACAGTCCAAAATTTTCCATGTGTGTCGGACACGTCCGGCGCTATGGAATTGTTCTCCGGTTGCGAAACATTCAGATATCGGTCGATGTCGCGCTTCGAAGGATGGGCACATATTTGTTTCGCGGTTTGGTCGAAGGTCCCTTTTACTGTGATCCATAAGTTGTTTCCCGAGACAGTTGTGGCTTTAACGTTTATTGATTAAGGGTGACGCCATTTATGTTCCTAAATGGTGTAATTGGATAAAAAAATTGTGAAATATTGCATATTATTTCGAAATTTCGACAATAAAGCCTCGAAATTGGACTTTCCGACTTTAATTAAGAAAGTCCGATTTTCAAAAATCACTCTTAAGAAAGTCGTACCATCTGATTTAAAAAAATAAAAAATAAAAAATGAAGTTAGATTTTGTAAGTGTCAAAGTCGGACTTTATAAATTCGAATTCTTTCTTCAGCAAATTCCGATTTCGGAGCCTTATTTTCAGAATTTCGAAATTATGTACCTGGTAAGCCCGTTAAATACGCTGTTTCCGAAATCTCCGTAGTCCTTGTTTCTTTTAGCCCTACAAATTTCCATATAAAGCTGGTTGATCAAGTTATGTAACTCACAGCATTGTTCTTTTCATTCTAATACTGAAAAAAAATAATGCAGCTCTTGATCTCAAAGCTTGCGAGTTTCATCCAAATCATTATCCTCCTTTCCATTGGATCAGTCCTGGCTGTAGTCTGCACTCAGTTTCCATACATGAGATGCTCCTCGGATGGCGTCGATTGCCCCGCTAACAGCTCGTATCTTTCCAGTCTTGATTCCCTTTTGAGCTCCATCGCAATGGTACCCTTGAGTACGCTCTCAAACGGGTTCTCAACGTGTCCACAAATCAACCGGATTACGTTGAGGTGCTTGGGCTCTGTCATGCAGATCTCTCGGCTGATGCTTGCCGATCCTGCCTCGGCAATTCAGGTGCCCAGATCAAACAACTATGTTCATCGGAGAAACAGGCAGTCCTCTTCAATGAGAACTGCACAGTGATGTATTCCAACACATACATTTATGGGAAGGTGGCAACTAGCCCGCTCTTCCCACTCTACAATCCGACCAACACGTCGAACCCAACTAACACGTCCAGGAGGTTAGGAAGTTGCTGGATAGCCTCAGAGCTCAAGCTGGTCAAGGTAAATCTCGTAACTGGAATGTGTTTAGATTAACCTGATAAAAGTTACTGTTGGAAAAGGTTTTGATGATGAGCCAGACCTCTGTGCCACAGAAGGTCGAACATTCTTGGCTTTGATGATGAGCCTGACCCTCTGTACTACAGAAGGTTGAACATTATATTCTAGAGAAGCTTCTCTTGTTAAGGACTTCTTGTAAGAATTATTTTTGTAATTAAATGATTAGTTATCAATTATTTAATTACGAAATACACATTCTCTGATTATGATAATTATCTGATCAGATTACCCTGATTTGATTTTCAAATAATTATATTGGAGATAATATTTCTTGTATAAGGAAATGTATCTTCTATATATGGAAATGTTCTATTATTTGATCTACAGGCTTCTGTAAGCTTACTTGATCAACATACGAACATTATTTGATTGCAAATCACCACCACCTGTCCAGATACACTCTCACGTGTGTTTTTATCAGGATGAAATTGACTTCAAGTCATTTGGAAACAAATCAACGATTGTTTCCACCTGTAGAAGGTTATCGAGTAGAACCTTCTGCGATACCTTCTGTGGTGCACTATTCATGGAAAATATATCATAATCTTATTCTGATTTATTTTCTGAATGCTTGCACGTGTATATCATTCTGTTTATTATGTAAACTAACTTTTAATTTCTTATTTTGCAGATTACGTTTTTATTTTTTTCCCTTTTTTATTTTACTCTTTGAACCGTGTGTATAAATAGCCACGCCCTCTCTCATTGTAAACACAACGAAAACATCCACCCATCCCATTCTATTCAGAGAGAGAGCTGTGCTTGAACTTTCTTTAGTTCTTTCATTCGTTCGAGTTAGTCACACGAGGAGCACTAGCAACGGAAGGCTGCATCGTCGGTGAAATCTTCTGGGAGAGTGACTCGGGGGCTCGAGGGACTCGGTTGGTAGCTGCAGGATACGTTGTTGGAAGCGTTGTGTACGTGGACAACGTGCAGCGGGCCGGAGAGAAGGGCAGAACCCCGGGAGCACAGAAGGTGAGGGACTAACCAGCTTCTGTTGTGTAGAGCTCTGTGTGCAGGAACCTAGGACGGAGGTTGCCGTCTGCTTGCGTGGGGTTTGCCGCGTGCTTGCGCAGGGTCTGCTGCGTGCTTGCGTAGGGTATGCTACGTGCTTGTGTGGGGTACGCCACATAGTCGCTA
The DNA here is from genome assembly GCA_029817715.1 of Melastoma dodecandrum. Taxonomy (NCBI): domain Eukaryota; kingdom Viridiplantae; phylum Streptophyta; class Magnoliopsida; order Myrtales; family Melastomataceae; genus Melastoma; species Melastoma dodecandrum. The sequence goes on from JARUPY010000339.1 coordinate 64,077, forward strand.
TCTCGAGGAGATCGTGCAGGTCGTGTGGAGCCGCCGGAGGGAAAATCCATCCTTGAACAGGGGTTGCTGTTCGCTTGCGTAGGGTCCGCTACGTGCTCGCGTGGGGTACGCCACGAAGTCGTTTTCCTTAAGAGGATTGCGCATTTGCTACTTAGTTAGTCACGTTAACGCGTGCAACCTTCTGTTGTACAGAATCTTCGGATCTGTATAACCTCCTGTAGAACAGAACCTTCGGGTCTGAATCTACTCTAGTGCAGAACCTTACGGTCTGTACATAACTCAAGTCATTTCTAATACGAACCATTTTGGTTTGTTAAAGATTGACACATTCTTGGTACAGAACCTTACGGTCTGTGCTATACCTTCTGTGATACAGAATCCTTGGATCTGTTCTATAGAAGGTTGACGCTTACAGTACAGAATCTTTTGATCTGTGCTATAGAAGGTTAACACGTCTGACACATAACCTTCTGTTCAGTATTGTGCCTACCTTCTTCGACACAAAACCTTCTGGTCTGTGTTGTGCCTTACCTTCTTCGACACAGAACCTTCTGGTCTGTGTTGTGCTTACCTTCTTCGACACAGAACCCTCTGGTCTGTGTTGTGCCTACCTTCTTCGACACAGAACCCTCTGGTCTGTGTTGTGCCTACCTTCTTCGACACAGAACCCTCTGGTCTGTGTTGTGCCTTACTCTCTACGATACAGAACCTTCTGGTCTGTATTGAGCCTAAGTTACTATAGTACAGAACCTTCGGGTTTGTGCTACATAACGAGCCTCTACGGCACAGAACCTTCTGGTCTGTGTTCTGCCACTCAAGCCTCTATTGTACAGAACCCTACGGGTTTGCATTTAGTTGCTATCACTTGTGTAACTTGTACTGAGATACATTTGAGATGAAACCATCCAAATATCTGGGTGAAGAATGGACGTAAGCAATTTGCTGAACCACTATAAAAATCCTTGTGTCCATCAAACAAATTTGCGTACACAATCAAACGTTCTGTCTTACAGAAACTTACAGGCTCTGTTTAACAGAAGCTTTTCATTCCGCTGCGGGGTAAAATGAAAAAGGGGTTAAAATCCAATTTTTGTGATTAATACTAATTCACCCCCCTCTTAGTGTAACAGTTACAATGACATTTGTGCCGTTCTAAAAGGCGGACTTCTCCGGGAATATGCAACGGGCTCTGGCTCTGTGGATTCAGTCCCCATATACGGAATGGTTCAGTGCACACCCGAATTGAGCGATCAACAGTGCAACGATTGCTTGGCGATGATGATCACCGGAATTTTGCTGCAGTGTTGTGCTGGCAAAATCGGGGCCAGGGTATTCTCACCAAGCTGTCAGTTGAGGTTCGAATCCAACTTTCTCTTCTTTGACCTTATTCCAAGTCCCATCTTCCCTCCACCTCCTGCAACTCTTCCATCATCCCCGCCGAAAACAGCACTGAAGACCCCCACAACAACAACATCGATGTTGCAGATGTGGCCACGCCCACTGTGTGAGTTAACTAAACTGGAACACTTTCCCCTCGAAGCAACTAACTTTGGCTTCTTTAGATCCCCAAATTGGCCATTAAAGTAATACACTCATGGTTAATCAAGTTTTAAAAATCGTTGAACATGATTAACGATATTTTATTACTTCTTATCTTTGAACATGATTAGGTAATCAATAATTAATTTTCTTAAATGTGGTTACGTCATTGATTTTAAACTAAAATTAGTTACATAAAACTAATTTTTTTTGTTATTAGGTTACCAACATATTTTAAATTTTCTAAAATAATATATATATAAAAAATCATTTTTAGCATTTTTTATTTCATTCTTTTTATCTAAATAAAATCACAAAAAACAAACAAATCAACCTAAGATTACGTTTTTATGTATTTTAACTAAAGGAAGTAAATCAACAAAAAAAGTAAAATCATTTTTTTCATTTTATTACAAACAATTGAATCATTCCCATCCAGCATCCTTATCGTTATGATCACTGCAGACAGCCTGAAAAAAAAGAGGAGGGACGATCAGCGGAGAAAAAAGGAAAAAAAGGGGGAGAGCAACATCTCCGGCACCGGGGAGGGGGAGGATTTTCTTCTTCACCGGAAGGGGGGCTCTCAGGGGGCCTCATTCATCAATTCTCTGGAGAAGCTCACTAACAGATCCTCTTCCTTGATTTTCAGCTTTTGGCCGGACGAACCCCAAGGTAGGTTCAACTCCATTTGCGGAAGCTTTCCATCTCGTTACCAACTCGAATCTGGTGGCTGTCGACTATAACTAGAGATGGCCGCTGCAACATCAAATGCGATGGCCTTCAACTTTGCTGAACAGAGCAACGGCAACCAACGACGTCCTCCGGCTAGGCCGCTAAACAAGAATAGGAGCGACAGCAACTCCTTTCTCAGCCGGAGTTTGAACAACCACCTCCCGCAGCCACTTGGCTTTGCGGGAGGTTTCCTTTGCTATTGATGCTTGTCCTTCCATGTACAGGTCATGAAAACCAAAGTAGACAGAGGCCTCATCACTCACCCATCAGAACGAACCGGAGGAGATATCACTTCTTCGGAGAGATGACCACCTTCTTCCAGGGGCGGCAGAAACAATGTCCCTCCTGAATCATGGGAGGAGACTGAAGGTTTGGCTAAACGACGAAAAACATCATCACCCAAATCACATCGTTTTTCATATCTTCAGCGGAACAACAACCCAACCGAACAAGCACACCTCTTAACAAACTAACAAACTAGGCTATTACTCTTTTACCCTTTCTATTTACCAACTTATAAGGCTTTCAACCTAATAATAACATGCCTCGTTTCTCCTTTCAGCCTGGCCCCCTCACTTCTTTTGCTTCCACGCATCTGTCCACACTCCCCTTAAGAAGGGAGTCATAAATGTCCTTCATTCCCATCTTGTCTAGAAGCAAATTCTGCCTTCCAGGATGAAGTGCCTTTATAAATAGGTCTGCTAACTGCTGCTGAGTTCTGAGATGTAAAACGTTGATAATACCCTGCTCAAGCTTCTCTCGAATGAAATGCAGATCCATCTCCAAGTGTTTCGTGCGCTCATGAAACACTGGATTTCTGTTGATGTATATAGCCGACTTATTGTCACAATAAAGTGGAACAGGTAGCTTGGTGTCTTTTCCAAAATCCTTCAACAATACAATCAGCCATAACACTTCTGCAGTTGTGGTTGCTATCGCCCTGTATTCAGCCTCCGTGGAGCTTCTCGAAACTGTCGTTTGTTTCTTTGACTTCCAGCTTACTAATGAATTCCCCAGAAAGATTCCAAGTCCTGTAGTTGACTTGCTTGTGTCAATGCATCCACCCCGATCACTATCCGAATAGGCTTCAAGCTTAGGTGCTTCTTTATTTGAAAAGAGCAACCTTTTCCAGGTGTACTCTTCAGATATCTGAGAACTTGGTCAGCTGCATCCCAATGTCCTTTTGTTGGCTAAATCTGGTCTTGTAATTCCTAGATATATTAGTCTTCCTATCAACCTTCTGTATGCACTTGCTTCCACAACTTCCTCATCTTCTTCTCGTCCCAGCTTCAGATTGGGTGACATTGGAATGTTGCAAGGCTTTACTCCCAGCTTCCCCATATCCTCCAACAATCGCAAAGCATAATTTCTCTGTGAAATAAATATACCTTCTTTAGATCTCGCTATTTCCAGCCCTAGGAAGTATCTCAACACTCCTAGATCCCTCACTTTAAAGTATTGCAGCAAATACTCCCTGAGCCCATCAATAAGATCATCACACGAAGTTGCAACAACCATGTCATTTACATAAATCAACACAACAATGAACCCTCTCTGCTCTTGCTTGGTAAATAAAGTGTAGTCTGACTTGGACTGTCTAAAACCATCAGCCAACAGACAAGATGATAGTTTGTCATTCCACTGCCTTGATGCTTGTTTTAAGCCATACAAGGCCTTCTTAAGCTTGCAAACCATTTTCCCAGTACACTTTTCCCCCTGAATGTCCAAACCTTCTAGCACATCCATATAAACTTCCTCAAGTAGATCACCATTCAAAAAAGCATTGTGAATGTCAAACTGACATAAACTCCAATTCTGCACAGATGCAAGAGCTAGAAATATGCGTATGGAAGTGTGTTTAGCCACTGGACTGAAAGTCTCCTGAAAGTCAAACCCTTCTCTTTGTGTGTAACCTTTTGTAACCAACCGTGCCTTGTGGCGTTCCACTGTTCCATCTACCTTTAGTTTTGTTTTAAACACCCACTTGCAACCAATTGCCCGATGACCTGAAGGCAAAGGAACTATCTCCCAAGTGCCATTCTCCTGAAGGGCATGTAGTTCAGCTGCCATTGCTTCTTGCCAGTGTGAAATACTACTAGCCTCTCTATAGCCACGAGGTTTAGAGTAATGCTCCAAAGACAATAAGTAAGTCTTATAAGGTTTGGACGTGAATAAGATATATATGGCTCAATTGGGTAAAGGTTAGAAGAGGGTAACAAGATGGAATGAACTGACCTGCTGTGCATCGCAGATGACTCAGGACTTGCTTGTTGTGAAGAGAGGCTATGATTGTAGTCGCTGAGATAACTATGAACTTTTCTGTCTCTTGTACTTCTTTGCAAAATAAAATATGAATGAATTGTGTTTGATGGTATGTGTGTATGCTCTAACTTTTCTCGATTGGTATGTTGTTCTAGCCCAAATGCAGGATCTGCATGAGATACGCTGTCTGATGGACAAACAGTATGATCGGATGCATCATGAATGTCATGTTTATGCCAGGATGATGCAACAGAAGTTTGTGCTGGAAAAGATGGCAAAACTAATGATTTTGTGGATGAATGCACATTTTGTCGTAATTTGAAAGGAAAGATTGACTCATGAAAGACTACATCTCCGGATATCACTATTGTTTGCTTGTTTAGATCAAATAGATAATACCCTTTGACTCCAAGAGGATAACCAAGAAAGACACAAGTTCGTGCTCTTTTTTCAAGTTTCTTTCTGTCATGTGACTGTGTACATGCAAAGCCCAGTGACCCAAGCACCCTCAAATTACTTTACTAGGCAGCCGGTTAATGATATGTGTTGCAGCTAGTAATACATATCCCCAGAAGTACAGAGGCATATTTGCCAGGAACAACTGAGTTCTGGTCACTTTTAGCAAATGTTGGTGTTTGCGTTCTGCAACACCATTTTGCTGTGGTGTTTCTACACAAGAAGTCTGATGTATTATGTCATGTCTCTTATAGAAGCTTGTCATGAAAAACTCAGAGTCATTGTCACTCCTAATCCCTTTAATCTTTGCTTGAAACTGTGTTTCTACAAAACTGTAAAGGTTTTGTAACAAATTCCTAACTTCTGCATTTGTTTGCATCAGAAACACCCAGGTCACTCTTGTAAAGTCATCAACAATAGTCAGAAAGAACCGATATCCTCCTAATGTTGTGACTGAACAGGAACCCCATACATCACATTGCAATAAATCAAAAGGAGCTGCACTTTGTATTCTACTGGTTGGAAAAACCAACCTTTTATGTTTAGCTTGATGATAAACCGTACAAGCATTGTTATGTAATACTGTAATACTTAGTTCTAACAACTTCAAGAAAGGTATTTTGTTTTGTGCAACCTGTCCTAGTCTTAAATGCCAGAGATCGAAGCTATCTAGATTAGTGCAATGCCTAACTGTGCTAAAAACATGCAGTGTGTCTGATGCACATAACTGAGCAAGTTGATGATGCATGTTTGAAGTGTTCCCAGATTGCTTGTTTCCACTCATCTCCTCGACCACATACAAGCCTCCTCTTCTTTTAGCAAGTCTAATCGTCATCCAATTGCGCAAATCCTGGATAAAACAGCAATTGTGTGACAGAACAAGACAAATATATGGCTTTTTAGTAAGTTTGCTGGCTGAGATAAGATTAAATTGGAATTCTGGTACGAAAAGTACATCCTCCAGAATAAGAGTTGAATTCAAATGTACTACCCCTATGTGTGTGGCAAAAACTATGGTATTGTTTGGAAGATGAATCTGTAATGATGGGTTCAATTGTTGATAGTAAGAAAAGCAAGTGAGATTAGAAACAACATGATCTGTTGCTCTTGTATCTAGAATCCAAGTTTCAAGGTTTGCCCGAATGGCTTTGCTATGAAAAGACATGGTAGATATGGTACCTAAAAAGGTTGTAGAAGGGATAGAAGATGTAGATGGCTGACCAGATTGTCTATGGGGAACCAGGGCATTAGATTGGCTACTTTCTTCCACACTCAGCAATGACAACAGCTTTTGAACTTGGTTCCCAGTCAGGTTTAACTGTGAAAGCTGCTGTACATCAGATGCTCCTCCTCCATTCTTGACCAGATTAACTCTCCTTCTGTTGTCTACCCCTTGATATCTCGTCATGCTTCTTCCTCGGCCGCTGCCTCCTCTGGTGCTAGCAGGAAAGCTAACCAGGAAATAACATTCCCTCTTGATGTGTCCCTTTCTTTACAGTTATCACAGATAATGTCTGGATTAAACCTCTTCTTTCCAGCATAATTCTCCTTACTTGACTCCACCACCTTCTCTACTTCATGCTCAGTCTTTGCAACTGTTGTTGCTGCTACTGGATGCACAAACGTCATATTTTCGTCACTTATCATAGTTCTCTACAACTCTTCTCGTTGCACTATGTTGTATGCTTCTCCTAATGTGGGAAACGGTTTCCTTAGAAGAATTTGTGTTCTCAGCCCTTCGTACTCTCTACTTAGCCCATTTAAGAATTTAAACACCATATCTTTTTGTTGTTGCTCCACATACTCTCGTTGCCAACCACATTCACACTTCCCACATTCACAGAATGGTATAGGTCGATAAACTCTAAGTTCTCTTAAAATTGAGAGCATTTCATTGTAGAACCAAGAGATTGCCTGACTGCAATTGACAGATTTTCGAGTCATCTGCTTCCCCATACCTTTCCTTCAACTCTTCCCATATCTCCTTCGTCGTGTTGAGATAGAAAATGGTCGATGCAATCGAGGCTGAAACTGATTTCTGCAGCCAAGCCTTTACTAGATTGTCACAGCGAATCCAAGCAGAAAACAAAGCACTATTTGCAGCAAGTTTCTCTGTCTTCCCATCAATAAATCCCAACTTATTTTTGATCGATAGTGCGACCTTCTCCATAATGGGTAATTTCCTTCCGTTAGTTCAGGGGAGACAATACTCACCACCTGCAAGTCTGTGGAGTTCACAAAGAACGGCGACTGGGGGCTATTTCCAGGTCGACGACCAACAGCGATAGTCTCGACAACCAACGGTTTCCCGGCAACTCCACTCACACCGACACCTCCTTTTCGTCTACGGTATTGCCGGTAGCACCCCAAAGCGGTCATCAACGATTCCTCACCAACGCCACTCCCGCTATCCCCAATCATTGACACTAGACAGTCGACCGGAGCCAAAGCCTCCTGAGCAGACATTCGGGTCTCCTCCTACGCGATCCTCCGTGTCGGTTGAACCAAGGAAACCGCCGGCTACAGAGAACCCCTACACAAACACCAGTTTCGTTTCGTATCTCCTGGAGGCAGGTCGTGCTCCTTCTCCCCGTCGTCTGCCCACGTCTCCAGCGTTCAACAACATATAAGGAGATTCACCTCGGCCAACCCACATCAGAGGGTTGCTGCAATCAGCCGGCCGAAATGCACGTGATTGGGAGCACGTCATGCCAGCAATCTAAAGGGCAATTGGAGCCTTCTAGTCACTCCACTCATCCAGCGTCTATCTCTGGTCATGAAACAGAGAACCTTCAACTGTCGCCCCCGGCAGCCTCTGGCTTCGCAAGGGGCCCCCTCTTTGCTTGATGCGTTTGTTTGTTTATGCAGGTCCGCGGAGCGGTTGGCTATGTCCCTTTCAGCGACAGTCCAAACACCCTCCGCGACAGCTTGACCCCGTTCTCAATCTACGTCGTCGGCAGCCTCTTCATTCCTCTAGTCAACAGCGACGGAAGGATCTAATCGTCTCAACTACAGCAAATTAAACCCGCCCCTCCTTCCGGTGACCAACGGCTAGGATCCAACCATGGCAGCCTCGCACCTTTCGCCCTTTGTCACTAATTCCTAGACAGACAACCAGATCGGCAGACCTAGTCGCCTGTCCCTGCCTCCGGCACGAAATCCGGACGCGACAACCAGCCTCCCCAACTGCAAATATCTTCCCAAGGTCGACACTTGCGGCCATCACACCGACAGCTAAGCCCCAAACCCTTGCCGCCATCACGGAGCTCTAAACCCACGCTATCTTCTCCGGACACCACCTCGCCTTCATGGAGCCAGCCGCTACCGATGTCGTCACGCAACCTGTGGCTCGGGTTCATCATCAGCATTAAGAGACGGAGACAATCTCTGTTAAGTCTTTCACTCATTGTTATTTTCATCTTTTTTATAATATTATTTTTACTTTATTTTATTTTATTTGTTATCTATTCTCTGTTCGTGCGGGTGTGGCATCTCACAAAAAATTTTAACCTATTGCTTTTATTGAAATCAAAACAAACTCGCTGATTTAGATTAATTTGGAGTCCATCGACTTTTGATCTTTTTAATCGGTACAACGAATTTCTGAAGATCAAAGACTCTGTAAAAAAAACGGAGTTCCATACTGGATATGGATTTATTGTGATAAAATGATAAAATGAAATATGGATTTATTCAATTATTCACACATCGTGGTGTTGTTTCTAATGCGAGGGATAACGGAGCTCCACCTGTGAAGGAATCACGAGGATCCTGGATAACACAACCCACGTAAACAAACGGAAAATTTAATACGTGAATTTCATATTTTTGTTTGTTTATTTCAATTGAAATTTTCTAACCCCAAAGTTTCATTTATTTGATAACTATTTCGAGGATTCGACAAAGCGGCCTCAAAGATTTAAGAAGACAAAGCTCAAAGACTAGAGGCGCGCGGGGAAACCCTTGGTGGAAGCACGTCTCGAAAGTGGCCCCAACTGACGAGCCCGGCCGATGTAAAGCCATCCCGACGGGCCTCGGGTACATAAGGGAGGTGCGAGCTTTCCGATTTTCTTTATTTCCACATGTAACGGGTCGTGCGCCCAAGTGCATAGGCCCACGATCACCACCTTTCCTCGCTCCCTTTGATCTAAATTATTGATTTGTGGTTGAGGTGCATGCTGTTAGGCCTTAGGATTTATGTCGCATGCGATTGTTAAACAAATACACATGAGTTCGGGTCTAACGCCCGAATCGGGTCCAATGCCCGCGAAACAGTGACACGAGTCCGGAGTCATGACCGGTTCGGGTCCAATGCCAGTTAACCAAAAGCAATCTTTTGAAGCAAACGCAACCTCTTCGTATGTTTAGATATAAGAGTTAGTAAATAGGAATCCCCGAACCAACTGTTTTTCCGATTTAAACAGTTTTAAAAAATAAGTCGGTGGCAACTCCGTATTAGCTTACCTAGGTGAAGCAACAACACTGTTTTTACTGAGCCATTTTAGATGAGGAACTGACGACACGAGCCGCTCCCGAGTCCTCCCGAACAATCCTTTGTGAGGTCTACACGTAGCCTTTCGCCCGTCGCCTTCAAAGAATCGGAGACGGTTGACGAATCGCCCTGCAGGTCCATTAAGGAACCAAGGGAGTGTTCAAGCCAATTCCCTTTCACAGCATCTGACGTTCGAGTCGTGACGTCGACCGGTTGAGTCTTGAGGAGCGAGCCCGAATCCTCGAGTCGTTCGAACCGTCACGTACGTGCTAAGGCGGAAGGCGCGCGTACGGCTTTCTTCAGCGACAATTCCCTGTTTTCTTCTTTTTAACAGGAAGCAATTCGGCCAAGACATGGATAATCATTATTGCTTCGTCCACTTCCATGGTACTCAACGCTATCATCCTCATCTTCTTAATAGCAGGAAAGAAAACACACCCAGGACCGCAACACGACCGTAAGCCCTATTTCTCGGTTCTTTTTCCCAGGATTACCAAAAATGTTGACCTTACTTCGTTAAGTCTGAACATTTGATCCTTTTTTCTCAGAAAGAGTTGCAAACCGGGTAAGGTCGGCCAGTCGTTCTAGAAAACCCAGAAGCGGCTGCTAAATGATTGTTCGAATTAGAGGGAGCCAGAGCAGGACCATGATTTGTAATTTTGAATTTGAATTTGCCCTTGTGCTCTATATAGATTAGTAATAATCACAATCTCAAGCGAGGAACAAGAAATCCAATAATCAATTTCAGTATTAATATGAAATGAACCTGGTTTGTAAGAGGTTACAAAAATTGTTCTCTGTCAATAATCAAACTATGGTAGCAATCGGCAAGAACATAATCTTGCCTGAGGAGAATTACATGAGCTCTGTTACAAATCCTGCCGCCGTATGACATGGGTTACAAGGGCATTACACGGCAAACTGTGCACCGGGGTGTTAGCCATAACCCTTCATTCTGTAAGCCGCATTGCCGTCTGGCGACGAGGGACGCCGATCTCACAAGCGTTTACCCTCGCAGCGAAACGAAGAGAGCATAAGGACTCACCTACTGAAGACGGCTCAGGGGAGACATTTACAAACATCAGTGTCTTTGAGTCACCACCCAAGCACGGCTGACAAAGTGAAACAATGCATGGATTAGTTCTGCCCACAAGGTACAATCAAGACAATGATATCAAAAATGGCTTTCCGGAAGAGCCAAAACACAATGATGATACAATCGGAGATCAGGCTATTAAGTGCTTACCTGTAAAAGATAAGTCAACTTGGAGTTTCTGAATGGGACATGGTCCTCCTTCTTTGCCAATGCGAATATAACGTCACTCAATGAGGAAAGGCTTTTGTTGATAGCCTGACCTTGCATTAGCGAGAGACATCAGTAGTGGAAAAGGCAAATGGCGTACAAGGAAACAACTACAATGCGCAGACTACGACCTGAGTTTCTTTTAATCTGTCGCCTGTTGCGCCACTCTTCGAAAGTCTTTCACTGCCCGCCAGATCGATAAGGTTTAGAACCCCTTGCACTTGTTGCTCTGTTGTCTAGCATATACATAACAACCGAGTCAGCCAGAACGAGAACAGAAATGGGCAAAAAGGTAATTTAACATCATGAAGTGTTATTGTACCTCATTCACTCCGTATATTCGCAATGTGAAGACGAAGTGACTTCTCGACGATTGTTCATTCATATTTGTCTTGCCAACAGACCTAGATAAGCGTGAAATGTTATCAGAAATTAGAAAGTGTTCAGAAAATTTCTAAGTGCCGCCAACTGCTTACCCAAAGCGTTTAAGGTACAGGAGGTGAAAATTTACCTGCTTTGAGCTGCTTGCTCTAAAAGCAAAGAAATCTCCTTCATACTGCACACATCGATGATTGTGAGGTCTGATACATGAGTATTTCCATTGGCGTCATGCTTAATTGTATACTGCTTTCCATTTTCGCTGCGAGAAATCTCCAAGCCGCTTGCTTTGTTTGGAACCAGTAGATCTCGAATTGTTTCATTGTAAATTTCAAGCATTGAGGCCTACGCAGGACAGGAACAACATTAGTATGCGAACAATGAATATTTATGTATAAGCCTACAAATTGATCGACCACTTACTTGTAATTTATACTTCCACCCCTGTGCCAAAAGTGTCTGGCTTGTTTGAAATATCTGTTCGAGCGAACGCGGTATCATTCCTTTCTGTTCTGGAGCATCTGCCTTGCCCATCATTGTGTAGGTCTTGCCGGAGCCTGTTTGGCCATAAGCAAATATGCAGACCTGACATAGGACATGCTCAACATTATCCAAGCTCTTATTGATATTTCTGGTAGTTAAAGAAACCACATACAAATGACGCAGCTATTGCTTGGACAAAATCTTTCTTAAAGTAAAGAAACTAGCCGTGACGTTCTACCAACAGGAAATAGTAAAAAAGAGGCTGCTCGGAAAAATTCATCTCCTAAGTGTACCTTATAGCCATCAAGAGCACTCTGTAGAAGCTGAGATATCTCCACAAAAACCGATTCTTGAGAGGCATCATGGGTAAATACTTTATCGAAGGTAAAGGGATATTTCTGTCCACCTAATAACAGCCACATAATTCATCAGTTAAATTTGTTCATGCAACATGGAACTATTCACTAAAGAAACATGCAATCGAGGAAATCTTCTAAAAATGTTGATGAACAAATTCTTAAGTCATAAATTTGGATGAATGATTGAACATAATATTTACAATCAGAAGCTATACCATCAGAACTGACCAATATTAATTCCAGGCGATAAAACATAAACATACCATTCTGTAACAATTCAATGCCACGTCCATGAGCTTCGGTTGACGTAGGATAAGCGATGACTGCATCATTTCCAGCACCATCATCGGGCATCAACGGGCGTACTCGGCAAAATACTCGGATGTTTCCTTTTAGTTCCTAGAATGAGACATACAATGGTGTGAAAAGAAATAATAGATAACCCCAAAGTAATACATAATCATCGAGAGGTAAATGAGAGGCCTATACCAGAATGGTGTTATGTAACTTCTTTCGCAATGCCTCGCCTTCCACAACACGATTTTCTGCCTTGGCAAGTCGATCTTGTAACTCTTGTATAATCCTATTTTTCTCTTCATGTTGGACCATCGTTTCAGCAACGGACATATCAGCCATCTAACAATACAACGGTAAACCATTTGAAGAACTGCAAAAAAGAAAAATCCATGATATGAAAATATAGATAATAGAAGCCTTACCTTCAATTTCTCATTTGCAGATGTAAGCTGGCATTGGATAGTTCTTAATTGTTGGGTCTGCGCTGAGCATGTATCCTGTGGAAGAAAGAATTATGTCAAATGCCGAGAATATACAACTATCCCATGCCAAAATGGTATCACAAACCTGCAACGCATTGCATTTTATCATCAATTTATCCAGCTCCATGAATGATTTCCCTGTGCTTTCTTTATATTTCAACACTTCAGCACTCAATGCTTGCACTTGAGCTCTCTGGCTGTCCCGTTCCTCCCTGGCTTGTTGCAGCTCTTCTCTAAGGCATTTGACTTCCATTGCTAATGATTCCTTCTGTCTGTTTGCTTCATCACCCAAAACCTAGACAATTTTTTGAGACGAGTTAGCTGAAGATAAAACAATCAACAACGAGAAAAAGGAGAACCAATGGAACCATGGCATATATGAGCAGGACACATCAAATCAATACCTTGCAATTGCATGACCTTAAACTTTGTTAAAACAACTGTTCTATTTTTATTACATTTACCCTTTATCTCCTATGAACTTCAAATAAACGAAGGTCAGTAAATCCACTGAAATGAACTTACTTTACAAGATGCTAGTTGCTCCTGGAGTGCAGTATAGTGACCCCTCAAAGCACCAAGATTCTCCACGATTGACAGTTTCTCGTTTTCCACACGTTTAAGAGTATCGTTCACAACTGATAAATCTGTCTGTAGCTTGCTGTTATACTGTTGCAAGCTGGTGTTATATTCTTGCAATTTCTTGGACTTATCCTCCTGTGATACAATCTGCAGTTGATTTAAATATAAATACAAAATCAAACATCACAGTGGGAGACAAAGGGAGCGAATAAAAGAGAATAGTATTTGCTTTCACCTGCTGATTAGCAGCCAAAATCTCTTGTTTGCACTTTTCAAGATCTTCTAAAATAGATGCCAGTGATTTCTCTGCAGCAATTCTTCCTTCCTTCTCTTTCAAATGGCATTCAACAACTTCCAGCTTTTCTGACGCTTCCTTTGCAAGTTGCTCCTGTAAAGACATATTCTCATTTCTCATTCCACAAATCACTCTGTCCAGCTCCTCCAACCTTTTTTTCATCTGAGCTTCTGGAAGCACAAAGCAGATTCGAGTCAACTTCAAGTATCATCTGACAGCATAGAGACAATTTCCAAACAAATTGGGAACAGCTGCTTCAAAATGCTACTAGTAAGAAGCTAATCCAGCATTTAAACCCAATCCTGGAAGAGATAATGGAAGAGGAAGCATTATGGCCTTCCCTTCAAAAGAGCGGATGAGATGGCCACACTGTTCAAGCAGTAGTTGGATTGCTTGTGTACCTCACAGAAGAAAGTAGTAATTAGTGTTTGTACATACATGGGCTCCATTACCTGTTTCAGCGCATTTCTTCTCCGCAGATTCCAACGCAGCACGTAGCCCTTGCTGTTCAGCAAGGTGGGTTTCTTCAACATTCTGAAACCACTTAACGCAAAGCCTGAGTCTTTTATTATGCTCGCTCATCATATCTGCATTTGCCTGCAAGACCCAGATAAAGAATTCTCTTTCTCACGAACAACACCAGAAGATGGACATGCACCTCCACTACTCCAAAAGACTTATGTTGACAACACCAGAGACATTAACAGCAAAATGAAAAGACCTTATGATCGAACTTCTTAATCTTGGGCTTGTAACTTAACAATTCCTCGACCTCCTCCTTGGTAAATCCGACCGGCGTGCTCTCCGAATCCTCCAAGCTAGCCGCATCAGCTCCAGAAATCGCATCAGGCCTACTGCTCACGTCAGCAAACGCCTGCCTCTTCCGGACGGAGGTCACAGGACCGGCAGCCCTAGCCGTGCCCACCCAGTTACGTTTATTCGATGCGGCATCCTTCCCTCCCCCCTTATTCTACGAATCCAAAGAACACTTATCAACAAGAGCAGCAATCACATCTAACCCAAGGAACGCCAAACCAAGCAAGCACACAGTTAAGTCCAATCTCAGGTCCAATCACATTATCATAGCACCAAGCCATGAATAGACCGCCTAATTTCCCAGTAAACAAACAAATCCAAACCCAAAACCCAGCGAGGAACAAATCAGAAAACACCACGGAACCCAAACCCTAGCAGAAACACACGGAGGAGGGGGGGAGCGATTCCCAGGGCTTACGCCGGCGGTGGGGCTGCGAGGGGGCTTGTTCTGGTTCCTGGAGAACATAGGGGAAGAAGGAAGCTCCGTTCGACCGAGGCAAGTAGTCGTCAGTCAGAGTTTTCCTTAATGATTTCCAAGAAGACGACGACGTAAGAAGAGCAGAGCAAGGTTGGAGAGAGGGGAGCGGGGGAATGAGTTCGATTCGAAATAATTTGAAAATCGCCCGGTGGGAAAAAAGGAGCCGGACCGTTCCCAGCCACTGGGCCTCTTCTCGGCCTAAAATGGGCCCTCCGCAATTCTTCGGATGATCCCGGCCGTTGGCTCCATCTGAATTCATGTTTTATGAACATTTCATACTCTCTCTCTCGTTTCATATTATTTTATCGGATAAAATATACGTTTATGGCAACAACTTTGAGCCAAAATTCTGTTTTATCATTAATTCAATTTTTTATATAATTTTATTACAAACTTTTATTTTTATTTTTATTTTGGTCAATCTTGAATTTCTTGTAGGGAAAGTCAAATAAGGCCTTAATATAGTCTCACCCGTATCATATAATAGTGAGTTACAACATCTCATTCATTTCACCTCATAATCCACTTTACCCGTAGAAACGGCCTTACAATAACGCCATCATTCGGCCTTTATTGATTTTGCGTATTTTTTACAACATCAGCAAAAATAGTTCAACTTCGGCTTACACCTCACTTGATTTGATTGTCCAAATTTTCTATTTTTATTTTCTTTTCTTTTGTAGTTGATAAATGAAAAATATTTATTAAGACAATATTTGGGTTTCGCGTAATAAAATTCAAGATTCTTCAAAATCAAAATAAAAATAAAAGTTAATGACAAAATTATATAACAGACTAAATTAATGAAAAAACATAAAGTTGACTCGAAGTTAAAACCATAAATCAATATTTTTTGCATTTTATTAACGTGTGTGTACACATTGGGTTGATGTTGGACTGAATACAACGCACGGGGTCACAATTCGACATCCTCAAAACAATATAAATTTGTGTGAGATAATCCTTCTATAGGGATCATGAAAGTTTGTAAAACCGGCAATGACTATTCCTAAAAGAACTCTTCTGACAATAGCGTCCTACATCGGGAAGATCATGTCGTTTCTCCTAGCCTAGCGATCCCTCCGAGCTCCCGTTTTAGGCCAAACAACATGTCGCCACAAGTGCAACATCAATGCGTGTCACAGTGCGGTATCAACTTCTCGTCCTCTGATTCTAAATCGTTTCTTGGAGCTCACTGGTGTACAACTGTACACATAATATGCTTAATTAAATGTTAGTAATTTATTGTCTTCGTCTCTTTAGGCATCATCCTGAGTGTTTCCGGGTCACATTATGTGCAGATTGGCTGCCCATGGTGATCTTCGCGAGCAAGTGCCACATTTAGGCCTCTTGGGAAAAGAAGTCTATAATGTTGAATTATGCAACAATCGAAACATTGAATTGTAGCATGCATGTTCCCTTGACTCTGTCGGTTTTGATTCACATGTATGATTTCAGATGTATCACAATCCAAAGTTCCTCTCAGCTAGGATGTTGTGATACAAGTGCAAATTAGTGACCACATATAAAATATTGATTATGTAAATGTGTCATACTTGTTGCACTCAGTAATTCTTGCTGATAGTCAAGATGTCCTTTCAAGGGACTATATCGGTAACCCCCTCACATCCTACTAAATGTTATAGTGAAACCTCTAATAAGTGATCAATAGACCTTACTTCGAACCAAGGAGAATGCAGGCACAGTGAGGGGATATGACCTTCATACCGGGAACTTTGTCCGGGTTAACATTAACTCTCTTTCACTTTCTCCAACGTGCCATCCGTTGAGCTTAAGTTTCGTCACAACCCTACCGAAAGTTGGACTCGAACCCACCAAAGTATTTTCTAAACTATTTGAAGAGGGATGAAGGTTGGAATGAATTGAGGTGAGGAGAACTTCAATTATTCTTAACTTTTGTTTTTGGTGGTTACAAATGTGAGGGAAGCTCCTTACCTTGACGTTTACCTTGCCGACACCATTTAATCTACCAACCTATGGAAAAGTTCTAGACATTTGCCTACATAGTCAAAAAATAACACCCCCTCGATATCGACTTATTCTTTTGATCATTTCGAGTTGTGTTCCGAACTCCTCGAGCTTGTTAGCGTTAAGTCCTCTGGTGAAGATGTCAGTTATCTGATCTTCGGTTCCAATGTATTGTAGTTTGATTTCTCCTTGTAACACTTTTTCTCTTGGATAATTGAATGGTTATCGCACGATAGAGAAACTGCATATTCAGCTTATGAGTTGCATCAACCATGTCGTTTCTTGTGTTGCTGCTGTAATAGCTCTGTAATCTGCTTTTTGTCGTTCAGAGGGAAACGTTGGTTATTTTCTAATGCTCCATGAGACTGCTCCCCTTGCAATACTAAAGACATATCATATTGTTGATCTTCTAGTGTCGCGATCGTCGCCATAGTCTGCATCACAATATTCGGCGAGTCTATTGTCTCATTCTCTTTTATATAGTACCTCATTGTTCAACTTTCCTTTGATGTACCTCAATATCCGTCGGACTGCTTCGAGATGAGCCTTCTTTGGAGCTTGCATAAACTAACTCACCAGTTTGACGACGTTTGATATGTCCAGCCTTGTATATGTAAGGTAGATTAGATTGCTTACCAGATGACGGTACATCGTTGGATCTTCAAGATCCTTTCATTCGTGTGCACTTATTTTGACATTGAACTCGATGGGCATTGTTAACGGCTTACACTCGAGCATTCCGTACTTCTTAATCAACTCCTTTGTGTATTTCTCTTGGCATAAGAATAAGCTTTCTGGAACTCGATCAACTTCTAGTCCAAGAAAGTGTTTTAATTTTCCGAGCTCCTTCATGTGTTGATGAGATTCTCCTTAAGTTGTTTAGTGCGAGTTAAAACACCAAATTCTCTTCAGTGCGAGTTAAAACATCAACTTCTCTTCAGTGCAAGTTAAACACCAAGAGATTCTCCATTATTTGTTTGATCTCAATGATGTCATCTCCTGTGATGATGAGATCATTTGCATACATGAGCACCATTATGATATTTTCTCCTTAGTTTTGACGAAAAGACTTGAGTTATCTATGGCAAGTGTGTATCCACTCTGGGGTAGAATTTTTTCAATCTTGCCATACCAGGCTCTTGAAGCCTACTTAAGCTCGTACAATGCTTTTTTCAACATGCAGACGTAGTTAGGATGTTTCTAATATGCAAAACCCTGTGGTTGATCCATGTAGACGTAGTTGGGATGTTCCATACTTAATATAAACTACTTTCGTATAGTCTTAAACTGTTTCGTACTTAATACGAACTGCTTTCGTACAGTCCGAAACTGTTTCGTACTTAATACTCGTACTGTACGAAACTGTTTCGTATTTTTTAATCATTTCGTATTTTTTAATCATTTCGTATTAAATAACGAAAAGGTTGGTGGGCTTCGTACTAAAATATGAAGCGCATACGAAGCCCATAAAACTTTTCGTACTTTAATATGAAACGACTAAAAAATACGAAAAAATTTCGCACTGTACGAAATTCGTATTATAGTACAAAATAGTTTAGTACAGTACGAAAGTGGTTCGCACATAGAACGAAATAGTTTCGTATAATACGAAAGTAGTTTGTACATAATGCGAAATAATTTTGTTCGAGAAGTTCAATACATAGAAGAAACGCTTTCGTGTTCAACGAAAGTATTTCGTACTTCAATACAAACTTCTTTCGTACAGTGCAAAACGCTTACATACTAAAATATGAAATTCTTAGTGTACAAAAAAATTTATACTACGAAAAAGTTTCGCACTAGTACAAAAGAAGTTCGTACTATAATATGAAAAGGAAGGACCTTTTCGTAATAAAGTACGAAAGGTCGAAAAACTTTCATACTCCACAGAAGTTTCCGTACGAGTAACTTTAGCCTCGCCCATCTTATACCCTTTGAGAGTACAAGAAAATGAAGGAGAGTCTAGCTATGAAGGTAAAGAGGATGCAAGTTTAACATACGAAGGATTGGCTCTAACACCAGCCCTTATGACTAGGGGTGAGCATAGGTTCGAGGTAAAACCGGGAACCGATGTCATAGGGTTGGTGTCAGTACAGGTTCTCGAATAGATCGGGTAGGTTCTAGATTCTAAAATTTTGGAAAATCGGCGGTACCAAGTACGGTTCCAGATTCTCCCCTCGGAACCAACCTGGAAAACCAGGAACCTAACCTAAATTTTACCCAACACTTACCCGTTTCGAGGAACCGGGTCATTTGGGAGGTGAGCATCGCCTGATTTGGGAGTAGGACCCGAGGAACCGGGTCCCGAGGAACCTAAATTCCACCCCATATCCTTATCGCTTGATTTGGGAAGAGGGAGGGCGTGTCGCCTGAGGATAACAATATAAAAAAATAAAATATCACCCCACCATCCACACCACCCTCTCCCCCTACCCAACACAACCCCCCTTCTACCTGCCTCTTCGCCCTGCAAAACCCAGGAAAGGAAATGGGGTCTAGTCCTCTCTTCCTCTTCCTACTCCAATCTCAACAAGCCCACTGAGTCCACCACTCTCTTCTTTCTTCCACACCCACCCCTCCCCCGCTTCGACCACTAGAGGAAGCAGAGAGAGATGGAACTCCATCCCCACCAACACCGGCCTTTCTTCCTCTGCGAAGAGACTTGGGAATGGGACGACGAAACCGATCACGTCGAAGACCTAGTAAAGACCTAGTAAAGGACCCGCCGCAGGCGATGCTCTACCAGGACCTGCACTGGGATCCCCAGGAGCTCCCTTCCCTGATCTCCAAGCAGGGCCAGGAGTGAGGCGAGGGCGTCCCCCTTTGCAGAGGTCTGGACAGTAGCCCTTGGCTGTTACAAGTAAAGAACGATGCCGTCGAGTGGATCATGAAGGTTCATGCTTTCCACTCCTTCTCGGCGAACACCGCTATGCTTGCGGTCGACTACCTCGACCGGTTCCTCCTTTCGTGCTTCGGGACCCTTGAGTGGGAGAAGCCGTGGATGACCCATACGTCGCGTGCCTGTCTCTCGCTGACAAGGTGGAGGACACTCGGGTCCCCCTTCTTCTCGACTTCAAGTAAGCCGAAGCTCGATTTGGCTTGGTTTATGCCATGCCGTCATTGGTTGTGGATCGAGACTGACCGGAGGGTGGTGGCGTCCTTTTGGTCCACAGGTTGAGGAGAGCAGTCCCGTGTTTGAGGCAAAGACAATATAGAGGATGGAGGTGGTGGTGATGTCCTCCCTTTGGTGGAGGATGAATCCCGTTACTCCTCTATCGTTCATCGACTTTGCAATGCGGAGGTTTGGGTTCAAGGATTGGGATCAGTGCTGGGGGTTCCGAAGCAGGTGTGAGCAGCTGCTGTTCTCTGTTTTACCAGGTAGGCC
This sequence comes from Melastoma dodecandrum, assembly GCA_029817715.1. NCBI lineage: Eukaryota > Viridiplantae > Streptophyta > Magnoliopsida > Myrtales > Melastomataceae > Melastoma > Melastoma dodecandrum. The sequence continues at coordinate 84,405 of JARUPY010000339.1, forward strand.
ATTCCTTAGTCATTTGTCATACTTCCCATCAGCCACTGACCTTTTTTGTTTGGTTGCCTAATTCTGGTAGTTAATCTACCGCAATGGCACTTCTCAATGTCTGATGCGTTTCTTTTTGTGCTTTTGTCAATGCAGATTGTAGGACCGTGCATTTCTGTTCGTGCTTTTGTCTTTGCTGCTCGGAGCTGCCAAGTCCTTGCAGGACAGGAAGGATCAGATCAAGGTGATCTTTGACAGGTGCTTTTGATTTTCTTAGAAAGTCTATTTCATTTCCCTCATGTGGGAATTAACTCATGTTTGTTTGCATGATTCCGTTTCTTTTCTAGTAATGATATAATACAAAGCACATGTATCCAAATAAGTAATGAGATGGATTTGATGTGGAAGTGTGGACATGGTACCGGAACCGGTACCCGAATCGGCAGGTTGGTTCTTGAGTGGTTCTTTAAGCCACATGATAGGTTCTAGGTTCTAAAAATAAGGAACCGGCCATTATAGAGTAGGTTTCAGGTTCCACGTCTCGAACCTATCCACCCGGAACCTGCTCACCCCTACTTATGACCAAAGAGACGTTCTCACCTTATGGGATATAAGTTCAAACGTATGGAGCGACTATAGTCCTTGAATAGTAGTCCAAGGGAAAATGTTAGTACTTCCTTTAATTAAAACATGTTTGTTGTTTGTTACTCTAAAAATTGAATCATGTATTCGTTGGTGATCACAATCTCGAATAATAAATTGAACTCCAAATTCGTATTACCAAAAATATTCAATATATTTACTATCAACGGTCACCAAATCTTTCTTACTTTAATTTTTGATCAAATTCCTGTTGACAACTAATAGGAAAAGCTAAAAGCAGCCGGTTCTCGAAACGCAAGCCCAATTAAAACAGATGCAAGAACTAACGAAGGCTTGAGCACGCCATATTTATGCATGATCTGATGAAATAACGAAGAAAAAACAATTGCAACGAAGGATAAAAGGAAACATATAAGGTATAGCCAAATGGCTGCGTAAAATGATTGGAGAAAAAATAAATAATATTTTCATTTTAATTTAAAAAAAATCGAAGTATAAACATACGCTCTCAGCCCATTAACATAAAAGACATGTTTAACTAAACCCGAACTCGTTTTAAACCGTGTTCGTACCTCAAATTGCCAGCTATTTGGATAAGTATAAGATCATTAAGTTTGGTCTTCGTACAAACTATGGCTAAGTTCATGTACCAGGGAGAAGTCCCACAAGTTTCCAGGTTTGATGATCTATCTACACAGAAGAACAATCTTTTACAGTTGCGATATATTTCTGGTCTAATTATATTTTGAGTCACATGATAACGGTAGATGGTGGAATGATCTGGGTCTGGGGAAGGAATTGAAATTCTTTAGGGACCAGCCATTGAAGTGGTACATGTGGACGATGGCGACCATCAGCAACACAAGCATGTCCTTAGAGAGAGTGGAGCTTACCAGGCCGACCTCTCTCATCTATGTCATCTATGACATATTCGATGTGCACAACACTCCCGACGAGCTTGTCATGTTTGCAGACTCCATTGTTAGGTATATATGCCAAATAACATGGACAATTTGTCATTATACTATAACCAGTTGAACAACGGACTACTTAATATAGATGGTCGCCGGACGATAATCTGCCGGATTATATGAGAGTATCCTTTCATGCACTCGATGACATCACTAATGAGATCAGCAGCGAAGTCAGCTGACGATATGGATGGAACCCAGTCGATTTCCTGAGAAAATCGGTAGGCCGATCTGCACTTGGGTGCTCATCATACACTTGATGCGTCCGATCTAACATTTTTTAATGCAAACAGTGGGGTCTCCTGGTCAAGGCATTTTCTCCTTGAGGTTAGATGGTTTGCTAACGGGATATGTCCGACAAAGGAGAACTGCCTTCACAATGCAGTCATCAGTTCAGGCGTGCATGTCGCCCTCATCCATGCATTCTTTTATCTAGGAAATGGAATCACCAAGGGAAGAGTCGACATTCTTGAAGATTTCCCCGGGATTGTGTCTTCTTCGGCGACCATTTTACGCCTGTGGGATGACTTGGGAAGCGCAAGGGATGAGAACCAAGACGGGCATGACGGGTCGTATGTGGAATACTGTAAGAAAGAGCACCCTGGATGCTCTGATGCGAGCGTGAGAGCGCGTGTAGAGGACCTGATCGGCAAGGAATGGAAGAAACTGAACAGGGAGTGCCTCCTTCCCCGTGAATTCCCCAAGTCCTTCTGCAAAGTTTGCCTTGGTCCCGATGTGTATGACTAGGACAACCACCATTCCCTCCCACGTTGTTAAGAAGATCACCCAATGTTGTGCTGCTCGGTAGCAAATTTTATTGTTACACACCGTCCGAGGAAAACTCTGCTCAATTTCTCTGACACAGTAACTCACCAGAGAATCCTAAGTATCGCCCGTCATCTTACCCTGGTATGACATCAACAATTCAATTGTAACCATCTTTTTCTACAAAAATGAATACCCAAATCAATGTGATGAAGTACGAGATTCACGTGAGATGCTAGTCTTAAAAGCAAAATATCAGCACCTAACTCTAATATTCCATTCCTAAAATAGGGCAGGTGAGATTTGTGATTAGGAGCAGGGCAAAATCAGATACGCTGAATCCATTATTATGCACGGCATGGATCCCTCGTTCCGTAAGTAAATCAAAGCCCAGACAAGAAATATAAGAGAAAGAGAGTTGGAGAGATTAAAGAGTCGTGTTGACATGATGAATTATCTTGGGCTTATTTTTCGGACGGGTTAAAGCCCGCGAGAGGAACATAAGGGATGAGAAGAGGCGTGGGTTCGTACCAAGTCTACAGTCCATGTCTGCACAAGTCACACGTCTTAGGAGAATGGTTTGTTAACTCCAAAATCCACGGAAGGTAGTTTAGATTAGGAGAATCTTCGGAGAACGTGACAAATATCTTGGACTCATAAGATCGAATATAAAAGGAAGGAGATCTTCCCAAAGAGGATCACGATCAATTCAGCCAACATAAGCTTTATTTGCTCGTCACCCCGTAATTGTTAGGATTCCCCGACCTGGGCGAAACTCGTGAGGTTTCATTGGTCTTCACTTCCACCACCAGAGTGAGCAGCCGTAGCTCTGGTAGCTAATTTCCGCCAGCATTCCACTGCCGAGACGAGCCACTGTAGTCCCGGCAAACAATTCCTCATTCGTTCCGCCACCAAGGTGAGCAACCGTAGCCTTGGTATCCACAACAGCCATTACCTTCGACCACAGTCCGTCCACCAAGCCCCAGCGATCGGTTCCACCGTCCAAGTTCGCAAGTCTACAGCGCCACGTCATCAAGTCTACGATGTCACCATCCAAAATCACAAGTCCACAACGCCCAGCGTCAAGTCTACGACGTCACCATCGTCCAAATTCGCAAGTTTATAGCGCCCAGCAGCAAGTCTACGACGCCGCCACCGTCCAAATTTACCAGTCTGCAGCGTCCAGCTGCAAGTCTACGACGTCGCACCATCGTCCTTACTTTATTTTTCATAGCTGTAAGCTTTTCATTCTTATTGTAAGGCTTCATTTGATAAACTCAATCTACTTCTTTTACTTACTGGCGACCACATCTAAAACCCTGTGAGTACTATTGCCAAATATTTCCAACGTGATCCGTTTCGACGCTAACATGTTTTTGGCAACCACAGTGGGAGGACGAGAAAGTTTAAAGTCCACAGATGGCGAAGAGTACCAGGAGTGGGGTTAATCGCGACCCTCCACCTCCATTAGATGGAGACGGACAGTTTATAGCAGGAGATGTAAATGTGGAGACCGCGGCTCTAGGAAGCCAAGAAACAGCAACTCAACCTGATTCCAGGGCACACACACTCCTTCTGAGTTCATATCTAGGTTTGAGTTCCATAAAGAATTCAATGATATGAGGAACCTGGTGGACAGACGTATCACTGGGTTACCAGATAATATAACTCAGATACTGGAACAACTCAGCGCTTTAAATAAGCCAAACACCACCGCAAAGCCAAACTTCCCAGTAGACCGGGAGAATTCTTTTATGGGAGATGCCCGACGCACAGAGAGGCGCAACGTGTCGCTCCAAGAGGATGAGCCCTGCGACGGCGCTAATCAGTGCGCTACAGAGGCTTGCAATAGGGACATGATGTCCCTCTCAAAGCCTACTTCCTCTCGATCTCTCACATCTTGGAGGTCAAACGTTGTGTATGCAATGAACCTGGTAGATGATGATTGCGAAGCTCAGGGTGAAACAAACGGGTATGCAAGTAGCATACCCACTCGCCGACCTGGTAAAGCACCCGTGGAGGAGATACCGCCAGGGGAGGCTCGGTTTATGGGAGGCCTACCTCCGGCAGAAAGCTTCTACACGAATGTCTCAGTAAACCCGCAGCCATCTCGAGTCACCGGAAGAATGCCTTATCCCCCAGAGAGATGGAACCAAGACCACGCGCGAGAACAGTTTGGTCATTTACTCCCGCAAAATTTGAGGGAGGCAATCGCTCAAGTCTTGTAACAGATGGTGCCTGGAACTATTAGGTAGGACGATTCTTGTTTGTACAGGAGTCCATACCCTGCCTACATCGACAGAGACTTTCCCCTGCCTAAGGGATACCGAGTACCCGACTTCACCCGTTTTTCATGGGAAGATGAGATGACGCCTATAAAACATATAGCCCGGTTCACCCATCAAGCCGGAGATGCTGCGGCCAATGACTTTTGGAAGCTGAAGTTATTCCCGACTCGCTCACAGGGGATGCCTTCACATGGTATGCAAGTTTGCCTACCGGGTCGGTAACATCATGGGCGGAAATGCAGTCTTTCTTCATGAAAGCGTTTGCTCGACTAGACACGCCCATGTCAATCTTCGAGGTGATGCGGCTAAAACAGACCGCCGGGGAACACCCAGGATAGTTCCTTATGCGTTTGCGAAAAGCATTGCTTCGTTGTAGACCTGCAATTCCTGAAAGGGACCGGTTGATGATCGCGTTAAACGCATTGTCAATGCTACAAGGGGAAAGGTTCAACAATCTTTACGACTTGGCCAGGAGGGCGACTGAGCATCATCAGTTGTTAATGGAAGAGGCCCAATCTAAGCACGCTTATTAGTTGGAAACCTTCGAAGTAGGCATGGCCGAGTTCGTGAAAGGCAAAGCAACGATTTGTGAGCCATTAGCAAGGAAAAATTCGAAAGCAAGAGCATCTCAGAAATCTGGTGAAGAAAGAAAGTATTCTTTCGATGTAGACAAGACAGATGCAATTTTCGACTGGCTTTTCCAACGAAAACGGATTAAGTTAAAACCGGGTCATAGAACTCCTCAGACGGAAAGAGAGAAAACTAGGAATTATTGCAAGTGGCATGGTTCGTTCACATACACGACCAGGGACTGTTTATCATTTAGGAACATAATTCAAGACCTCATATAGTCAAAAGAGTTATGCTTCCCCGAAGTAGACGAAGTCACTATGGTCGACGCATGCTTTTTGATGATGAAATCGCCATTCATATGTTTGATGTTTCTGATGTCGACGTCAATATCATTGAAACTAATACTGACTTTTCCTACAGGATATAAAGATCCCTGGGGAAACCATGATAGCAAATGCCCTTTTCCGCCGTTTAGCCGGTAAAGGTGTAGTCACTTGCCCAGTCAGGGAAGTGGCGTGCAATCTCTGCTGTTGGCATATGGACGACACGCATACCACTGATAGGTGCAACACTTTCAGAAAGTATCTGCAAAACAATCAGGGGGACGTCTGGTATGATTTGACTTCGCTTGAGGAGGTAGCAATGGGAATAGTTTCCCCTAGTTCGCAAAGTGCCTCTAATAACTTGCAGAGAGGGTTCAGGAGCCCTCCAAGCGTGGGTCGCAGGCCAGCTATCCGAGGAGGAAGGGGTGGCCCCCATGGTCGGGGCAGAGTACCCGAACAATAGCTCCGCACTTTGGAACGCCCCAAACGACATCTAGAATTTAATGACCCGTCCATCTAGCAAGGGGTAAAGTTGGGACAGGAGAAAACCGATTATACTAGCGAGACACGCTCCGGAGCTGTAAAAGGGAACGTTTTTGACAGAATTCAGCAGGTCGAAAGATCACAGGAGAAGGGGGTCAAGCCAAGATATGGGACCCTTAAAGTAGACATCCAGGCACCTCGGACTGGACTACCAATAGCTCAGGTCCTAGATGAGAGGATGTTGTATTAGAAATGCAAGCTAATAGCTTAGAACAAGATCTTGATTACTCAACTCTACATCCCGTGCTGTGTCAACTCTTTCCTCAAGCTGGTAGACCTGTCGTCAAATGGGGAGATCGGATCAAACTCACTCGCTCTGCAACTATAGGTACTTGTGAAACTAACAATTATCCAGAAACGCGACAGGTACCAACGCGGACAGTAGCCGTTCGCTGGAGACTTTGTAGAGGTATGTCAATTTTTTCCTGGTTCTAAGAAATTAAAGGTAATCAAAGTAGTTAACCCCACGAAACATTGGCAGAGAGCTACTGGTAAAAAGTTTTTGCCACCAAGGGCTCGTAAGAGAAGTGACACACGTCTAAGTCTCGTTGCAAAGAGGCCCAAATCTACCCTCTCAGGGGCCACTTTACCTGTCAAAGTGCATATGAAGGAACCGAACATTGAGGCAAAGCATGTCGAGTCCACGGACCATTCGCAAGAGCCTGGCTCGAGTTTTAATTACACCCCTCTTCGGAGTGAAATCCCAAGTGATGTTGATGTCGAAAGGAGGCCAATTGTGAGCTGTAACGCTCTCACCTTGCCGATAGACTTCGCCAATAATCGAAAAATGGAGACTATAAGAGGTAAGGTACCTCTTCCTTATTCATCAGTTTATCCGACAGATTATCCACTTCATTTGTTGAAGAAACCATCTGATATCATGAAGCAACATATGTATTCTTTGTACATTACCGCTACCTTTGATGGTACCGTGGTGAGTCGGGTCCTAGTAGACAATGGAGCAACGATAAATGTGCTTCCGCGGTCCAGGTTTAGAATGCTTGTATATAAACCTCACGATTTGGTTAAAACCGATGTTGCCGTGAGTGGTTTTAACGGTAGGAAATATGAATGTGTAGGGGTCTTTTCTGTGCATCCAGAGGTGGGTCGCCAGGGGAAGGAAACCAATTTCTTCGTAATAGACGTAATTCCTACTTTTAATGCTTTGTTAGGCCGCGATTGGCTCAATAAACCTGCAGCCATCCCGTCTACGTTGCATAGAGAGTTGATGTTATGGCTTGATTCTAAAATTGAGATTATTAAGGCTGATGAATATTCTTGTTGTGACAAAGGTATCTTGCATACAGAAATGAGCAAGACTGTCAAAGATCTTACGCTGAAGCAACGATATAAGCTGGGCGACCCTACTGTAAGTCCTCTCGGTCAACCATCTGGAAAATTTGATTATATCGTGGATTATGGGACATCGCACCCCAAGCCGGAGATGGACCAAGTCGCTCCGTCAGGATGGGGAAAAGAGCTTACTGGAAAAGACATAGAGGAAGTCCTGCAAGTGGTTAATTCGGGTGAAAACCCCACAAGGAGAGATGCAAACAGCCAAAATGAAAACGAAGGTGGTAAAGAAGAAGTTTTGAAGAGCCAGCAGAACGCTGTCACGGAGTTGGAGCCCGATACACTCCTAAAGAAAGGGACCAGAGTGAAAAAAGGAACGAAGCGGTCGCTGATGTCCTCCGACGACACCAAGTCTACAAGGGGAATCATTGCCGTGAACAACCTATATCTTGGCTCTCAATAAATTCGGAAGCGCTTAGAGCACCCGATGCTTGTAGTAAGCCCGTGTCTATCGATTTAGGTGGCACCGAGGGCCGCGAATCTTTGATGATGCCGTGTGATCCATTAGTTAGTATCAATTTGGGAAGCGAGACTTGTCCTAGGGTTCTTTTCATCAGTTCTTCAGTTACTAAGGAACTTTTTTATGCGATTAGAGGGTATTTGAGGAATTTAAAGACTACTTTACCTGGGATTATACCGAGATGCTAGGACTAGATCGTAGACTAGTAGAACACACTCTTCCCATCAAGAAAGATTTTAAGCCGATGCAACAAGCACTAAGGCGTATGACTAGGGAAGTAAAACAGTTAGTTTTTGAAGAAGTTAAAAAGCTTTTTCGAGCAGGGTATATAAGGACGTCACGTTATACGGAGTGGATTTCTAGTATCGTACCCGTATTGAAAAAGAACGGTAAAATTAGAGTCTGTATAGACTTTAGAGATTTGAACCGTGCTACTAAAAAAATGAGTATCCCATGCCTATTGCGGATGATCTTATAGACAAGACAACAGGACATCAGGTTATATCATTTATGGACGGTTTCTCCGGTTATAACCAGATTTTTATCGCAGAAAAGGATATACATAAAACAACATTCAGATGTCCTTTAGGGATTTTCAAATGGGTAGTAATGCCGTTTGGACTAAAGAATGCCGGTGCTACATATCAACGAGCAATGAACGCTATATTTGACGCTTCTCTTGGCAAGACAGTGGAAGTCTACATCGACGATATAGTCGTTAAGTTGACAAAGGAAGAACTACATGTCGACCATCTCAGAAATGCTTTTATAAAAATGAGAAAACATCAACTTAAATTAAACCCACTCAAATGCGCCTTTGGAGTTAAAGCGGGGAAATTTTTGGGTTTCTTAATACATCAACGTGGTATTGAAGTCGATCAAAACAACGTAAAAACTATTTAGAATTTAGCAGCACCAAGAAGTAAAAGGGAGTTACAGGCTTTCCTTGGGAGAATGAATTACCTACGTAGATTTATCGGGAATGTTGCAGGAAAGACGGAAGCGTTTACCAACCTATTAAAGGGAAAAAATGATTACAAGTGGACAGAAAAACACGAGGAAGCGTTCGATGCCTTGAAAAAATATTTAACACACCCAGTAGTCCTGATACCCCCGCAGTACGGGAGACTTTTCATTCTCTATGTGGCTGCCACCAAAACTACTATAGGGGCTATGTTGGCACAATTGGATGAGAGTGAACGTGAAAGGGCCGTTTATTACCTGTAGAGGCAATTGACACCAATTGAAGGCAGGTTTGCTCCAAAAGAAAAGTTGTATCTATCGGTATTTTATGCTGTCATGAAACTTAGACATTACATCGGGAACATCGAAGTCTACGTCGTATCCAAGTCGCCCATTATCAAATATTTCTTTGAGAGTCCATTATTAGGTGGACGGATTAGCAAATGGAGCTTGATTTTGTCTCCATACGATCTGAGATATAAGTCCCAACAGTAGGTCAAAGGACAAGCGCTGGCTTATTTTCTAGCCAATCATGACCCGGCCTTGTCTATAGAACAAGAAGAAGCAACCGAAGAAGTCTAGCAGGCGTGGTTGAATGGCTCATCCACCAAGAATGGAGCTGGGATAGGAGTTCACATAATATCCCCAATGGGTAAAGACATCATATTTAGCTTTTCGTCTACAAGTAATACCTACCAACAATGTTACTGAGTATGAAGCATTGATAACAGTACTAAAGGAACTCATAGCACTAAAGGCAAGGCAAGCCCGTGCCAGGGGAGATTCTCAGCTAGTTATCAACCAGGTTAACAAAGAGTGCATGTGTCAAGGCAAGCTGCTGCCCTATTTCGAGGCAGTACAGCGGCTAGTCGCACGATTCGAAGATATAACTTTTTAATTTGTGGGACGTGATGAAAATGTAGTAACTAATAGCCTAGCGCAGTTTGCCTCGAGATACAAAAACAGGGCCAAACTGGATAACATACCCGAAATAGGATCGCATCTATAGTCAGATGACAACGTCATGGCCGTAGACGTAATGAGCCAAGATGAAGACTGGAGGAAACCTATGATAGATTTCTTATCACACCCCGGTCGGGAGGCCAAGCAACGAATCAAAGTTCAGGCGTTATCAAACACACTCTTGGACAGTGTTCTCTATAAAAAGGATACGAGTGGAGTTTTTTTAAGATGCGTAGACTTAGATGAAGTACTCCAATAATGTTGGAGACCCACGAGGGACTCTGTGGGTCGCACTAGGCAGGGATAAAAACGTGTTGGATTATTCGCAGACATGGTTTTTACTGGCCGTCAATGATGAAAAATTGCATTGAGATGGCCAAGGGATGTCAAGAGTGCCAACGACATGGCCCTATAACTTGTGCTCCAGCAATTAACCTTACCCCAGTGATTAAACTTTGGCCTTTCAGAACCTGGGCTCTAGACGTGATAAGGGAAATTCATCCTCATTCTAGCCGAGGGGATGCGTTTATCTTGGTAGCAACATATTACTTCACCAAGTGGGTAGTGGCATAAGTCTACAAGAAAATTGACCATAATTAAGTTATTAGTTTTTTGCAGACCTGTATCACTTATCGATTTGGCATTCCCCAGAACATTGTCGCAGACAATGGGACGGCTTTTAACAACACAAGAGTGAGGGAGTTTGCCGAAGAATTTGACATCTCAATCCTGAATTCCACTCCGTATTATCCTCAAGCAAATAGACAAGCTGAAGCTTCCAATAAATTAATTAAAAATAACATTCAAAAAATGGTCGGGCTTAATCCAAAGAAATGGCATGAAATACTGAATGATACTTTGTGGGCTCTAAGAGTTACCAAGCGCGAAAGCGCCGGAGAAACTCCATTCACGCTAGTCTACGGTCACAATGCAGTAGTACCGATCGAAATGAGGTATAAATCACTTCGTGTCAGCCAACCATGTCTACAGGACGAAGCTATGTATATAGCCTTAGAAGAGTTGGAAAGAAAGAAATTGGAGGTTGTAGACAAGATAGAAGTGCACAAGCAGAGGATAGCCCGACATTACAACAAGATGATCTTACTGGCGACCTGGTTTGGAAGATGATCTTACCCTTAAAGTCTAAAGACCAGATTTTAGGAAAGTGGTCTCCAAATTGGGAAGGACCATATCAGGTAAGTGAATCCTTCTCGGCAAACAGCTATAGGTTGTCAACCCTTGAAGGAGTCAGACAACCTCTAAAAATTAACGGTAAATACTTGAAACTCTATAAAAAAACCATCTGGGAATCTCACAAAAAAATTCTAAGAAAGCGTTTTCCAGTTATATGGAAAGAGATTACTAGGAATTAAATTCATAAGAACACTACACAGCTATAAACTGATGAGTTTGTTTAGAGGATGTCATCCCTTGAAGCCTTATGTCTACAACTGGTAGATGTAAAGAGAATTGAGTTTGTTTTAAGGGTGTCGTCCATTGAGACCTAAAACGAACAAATGAAATGGCATCACCTCCTGGGGACCTGGGAGCTTGAACTCGCGACGTCATGTCTAGGCACCATACGTGCCGCTTCCACAAACAGGAAAGTCAGAACCTTGGCTCGGGTTTGCTTCATGGTAATCTCGTTCTTCTAACAAAACCAAGACTTTAAATCGTCTTAGCTCTGCTGGTCAGAAGCATGAGCAGATCATTCGGCGAGTAGGGAGTCGACCACGGAAACCCGTTCCTTGAGGTCCTTCTCAAGAGCCAAGAGCTCTGCAATCCTAGCTTGGGCTTGTGTAAGCTGACGAGACAAGTCATCCCTCTGTCTCCTGAGGAGCCTCACATCAGCCTCTCCTTCCGCTTGATTTTTTAGAAAATCGGCAATCTTGAACTCGGCGCTGCAAGATGTCTGGAGGTCTTTTAAGTAAACCGGCCATTCAGTCCAGAATTGCCCCTTGAAGTCTTCACAAGCTGCTAACATTTGGATCGTAGCGGCAGGGGAACTCTCAATCTCCTTGATGCAACTCTGAAGGGCCTTAAATTGATCCTCAGAGAAAGTTTCAAGACGGAGGAGATCCCCAACGCAGGTCATAGTCACTGAAGCAGCTTGAAGCGCCTTCCCCAAGTTTTTTGCTTGATGGCTGGCAGGGAGGTTGAATAGTCGGCATTGCAGTTTGTTGATCTACGACACTAGAAAGATTAGCGCCCGTCGCGCCTATTGCCTCTTGAGTAGCAGCCTCTATTACGGCGGCAATAGCCTCAGGCTCCTCAGTTGCTGAGACTTCAAGACTTGGGGAAAGGATATTCTACAAATTGAGTAAAGCGTAATCGTCAGTATTGAAATTGGACAAGTAAAGTCTATATAGACCTGGAATACATACCTCGGTAGGAGGCAGGTCAGCTTCATCGGTCCCCGAAGCTTCTTTAGGGTTAGGAACCTCGGAGAGATTTGGATCCTGAGGAGAAAGTAAAATGTTTTTGCTTGAGCTTTGAGAAAACAAAACAACATAGGTACAGGAATGTATACCATTTCTCGAGAGGACTCTGCCGTTTGAGAATTCAAAGGGGGCGGACTCAGTGCCATAATCGTCCTCTTGAAAACAAGGTCCCAAGGTTTATTGGGAGGAGATCTATAGTATTTAGAGGTGAAAAGCGCCTCATACCTTGGAGAAGGGGTCCCTGAAGATTCAGGGCTTTAATAGAAATAGGGACAGGACGACGATGCTTGAAAGAAATGGAAATAGGTATATCCTCAGAGTCAGAAGAGTGAGGGGAAGGAGCCTTTCGCTTGCTAGTCACTCCCCTCTTGACCTGTTTGCCCTTAGAAGCAAGGGTCTGCCGGCGGAGACGGGTCAAACGACCAGCCGGGGGAGGAGGACTCCTTTCTGGTGAAGAATCCCCTGAGTCCACAATTGAAACTGCAACATATGTCAGATAGGAGTTTTTCAGTTCAAAGGACAAGAAAAATAAGTTTAGTCTATACCATAAGGCCTCTGTCCGGTCTTTAACATCATCTCAGAGAAAAGGTAAAGATCTGGCTCTTTGGAAGTCTGGAGGAAAGTCATTTTCTTCATAAAGGCATCAAAGGTAATCGCCCATTGAACAGAAAAGAACTCCGTAGCATAAAATGGAGTAGACTCGAAAGGGAACTCCATGTGACGGAATCTTCTTGGACAGAAGATTCATCGAGGCCTGAAAATAATCCTTTGAAAGAATGCTGGTGACCCGGGTATGAATTGAGATGTTGAAGGAGTCAGAAAAAAGGGACTGATGAGCTCTGGATAAAACCAACTTGTCTTGCAACAGAGCTGGGGGTTGTAGACTTCGAAACCAAATCCTCCCTCTGACACACATACCAGGTCCCTACTGGTCAAGACAGTATCCCAATACAGGCCTGGGGTTAGCCTCTGTCGGCGCTTCAAAATAAGCTGGCCGGCAGGGAATGGGACCCAATTACGGCGCTCGCCTCGCCCAGTATCTACAATGTGCCTTATATGCCCTATCACAGAGGCATACAACCATTTTTCCTTGGCTTGGCAGCAGGACTCCAGCATGTGCGTTCCGTAGCAGCTGATCTGGGATGCGCCAGAAGGCATCTGGTACCCCGTAAGTCCTGGCATCCATATGCAGGACCACAGATGAACGATCCAATGGGGGCCGCCAGCCGGATACCTCGGAAAGGGACTTGTGCAAACCCTGATAGACTAAACCCAACAGGAAAGGGGCCCAAGCTATCTTGCTGGAAGCCGAGCTTAGAAAGTTGGCAATCCCATAGACAAGCTTTGGCACTCGATTGCCAGTGAAGCAAAAAACGTACTTGCTAAGCCAGACGCTGAAGAACTCAACATCCTCGGCCTTTTCCCAGACAGCAGTGGAATGACCTTTGATCATTTGAAGGTGTCTCCTTGCTGTACTCAAGATTTGGAGCATCTCTTTGAGGTTGTGGTCATCGTCTACAAGGTAAAGACGAACAGGGGTACCAGCCACGTAACTCCCTTTCAAGAAGTTTATATCCTCTAGGGTGATGGTCATGGGGCCCTCAGGGAAGTAGAAGCAGTTCACTGTGTTGTTCCAGAAGGGAAGTAAACTGGCACATACCCGGGGGTCGCAGCGCTTTGTGTCCAAGGAAAGCTTGAAGAAAGACCAGAGGCCACAGACTTTCAGCCTGGATTCCAGCTTCCCAAGCCAACTGGAAAACCATTGTTGCACCACTGGCTTGTCTACAGAGGGGAAGTACTAGAATCCACTTCTCTTTTCCCAGTTCAGGGGGCCCACAAAGTCTTCCCGGTAGATAGGGATTTGGGACTCCGTGATCAAGGATTCATGAGAAACCAGACGGCAAAAAAGAGTAGGGTCAAGGACGGGACCTAGGGTTAATTCATCGTCGCCAGTCTAGACCACACCAGAGGGGCCAGCACATTGAAAGTGCCACTGGAAGGTCGCGAGGGAAGACATGATCAAGAAGGAGAAATAGGGTTTTCAGAGAAGACTAAGGGAGTTCAGGAAGAGAAAGCGCTCGAAGGATGAGTGAAAGGAGGGAAACAAAAGGTTTTCTTTAAACTCCAAGAAACTGACAAATGTGCTCAGGCGACAGAAGTCCCCTCAGCAAAAAGAGGGGGGCTTATGGTGACATGATGAATTATCTTGGGCCTACTTTCCGGACGGGTTAAAGCCCACGAGAGGAATGTAAGGGATGAGAATAGGCGTGGGCTCATACCAAGTCTACAGCCCATGTCTGCACAGGTCACATGTCTTAAGAGATCGGTTTGTTGACTCCGAGATCTACGGAAAGTAGTTTAGATTGTGAGGATCTTTGGAGAACGTGACAAACATCCTGGACTCATAAGATCGAATATAAAAGGAAGGAGATCTTCCCAAAGAGGACCACGATCAATTCAGCCAACAGAAGCTTTATTTTCTCGTCACCCCGTAGTTCTTCACTTCCACCACCAGAGTGAGCAGCCGTAGCTCTGGTAGCTAATTTCCGCCAGCATTCCACCGCCGGGACGAGCCACCGTAGTCCCAGCAAACAATTCCGCCTTCGTTCCGCCACAGGGTAAGCAACCGTAGCCTTGGTATCTACAACCGCCACTACCTTCGACCACACTCCGTTCACCAAGCCCCAGCGATTGGTTCCCACCGTCCAAGTTCGCAAGTCTACAGCGCCACGTCATCAAGTCTACGACGTCACCGTCCAAAATCACAAGTTCACAGCGCCCAGCGTCAAGTCTACGATGTCACCATCATCCAAATTCGCAAGTGTGTAGCGTCCAGCAGCAAGTATACGACGTCGCCATTGTCCAAATTCACCAGTCTGCAGCGTTTAGCAGCAAGTCTATGACGTCGCACCATCGTCCTTACTTTATTTTTCATGGCTATAAGCTTTTCATTCTTATTATAAGACTTTATTTAATTAGCTCAATCTATTTCTTTTACTTACTGGCGACCACATCTATAACCCTGTGAGTACTATTGCCAAATATTTCCAACGTGATCCGTTTCGACGCGAACAAGTCGTCCCGCTTCGAGAATCTTGTTTAACATTTCTTCTTCCCTCCCACCAACTGGAATTCGATGGACGATGGTTTCAAGCAACAGATCCGTCGGAATATGATTCAGGAACTGCAACCTCAATATGTCATCTAGTATTTCCAAAGAATCCATCCCCATTTCCTCCAATGCCCGGAGAAGGACGATATCACTTGTCTTCCGGACTCTCTTAAACCTGGTGATCATCTTGAGGGGTCAATTCTACTGTCCCATTAATCGATATAATAATAATAATAATTATTATTAAATAATAATAATTTATTAAAAATCCAAAAATTAAAATTGATATATGATTAATGAATAAAAATTAACCTTATAAAATAATATATAATATATAATATTTCATTTGCGATACTTTTCCATTTAAAGTTTTAAACTTATATTAAATTTCTTAAAATCATATTGTCCTGACATTAATTATCCAGGTTAAATAATACCTTCAATGCAAATTCTTACATAGTAAAATTTTGAGGAATGGATGTTCATGTATTTATATCATAATTGACCTTCTAAAAAAGTTTGTACAATAAATATGTATTATTTATTTTCAAAATTTAATAAAAATTATTGTTACTTTCTCAATTTCTCAAATATTTTTAGTTATTTTTTAATTTGAATTATAATTGATTATTACTTTTTTTTTCTCTTAAAATTCCTCGTGTAAAATTTTTTTAGGTTAAGAAACTTCCTTATATGATATAAGTTTTAGGCTTTGTTGGATCGTTTATGTACACTAAGAGGGGGGTGAATTAGTGTTTATCATTTTTTCGCCCTTTCTTGGTGTAAGCGGAAGCGTACTGTATCACAGCAGAGCGTTTCTCAGAGTGACAAATACCTTACTGTAACTGTTACGATTTTGTCGAGTAGGTTTTCGTACGAGTGTTGCGCGATCGTAATGGACACAGTGATTTATAGTGGTTCGGCCTTAATTGACCTACGTCCACTTTCCACCAACAAGGTGATTCCACTATATAAAATAATGGGTGCAAAAAGCCCTTGCACTAGGCGTATGTTCCTCTCACAAAGTGAGATTTAGAATCCCGTACAATAGACGATCACTCCTGGCAACGGTCAGCTCCTCACACAGTGGACGTCTTCTCGTTTCCAGCAGAATGATGCTTATCCGCAGCAGTTGGTAGCTCAATGGATTCCACACAGATCGTTGTCGCTTAATATAAACCTGACTTATCAAAGAACACAGACAACGTTATGTTAGAGTATAAATCCTCGCAGATAACTCCTTACGGTGAAGAATGTATTCTCAGAGAGCAGCTCGTTTCTGCTTCACAGCGAAGGATTGCTTCAGCACTTTATCGTTCAGCAGAGGATTTCCACACAGATCTTGTCTCTCCTTAAGATAAGCCTGCACTTGCTTAAGAGACAACCACAAAGTTGAACCACAAAAATCACGAAGATAGGAACCACAAAGATCACAAAGAAAACCACAAAGCCACGTAGAAGGTATCCGTCCTACACTCAGTTCGGACGTGCACGGTTACCACAGCCGTGACTCACTGCACTGCACACCCAGTGCTTAGGGTGGAATTTTCCGATTCGTTGGCTTCCACGCAACCTGCTTTACTAACCCTCTGTATCAGGCGTTCAAGACTTCTGCACAGCACCCCTGTGCTCGGGAGGAACTCTTTCCACTCCGGCGGCGTTCCCAACTCCTGCTCTACCCTGCAGGCACAAGACTTCGGGCGCGCACCCGCAAGTGCGTGTCTAACTGCTCAAACTCCGTAGGCTCGAGACTTCCCTGCGAAAAGACACGACAAGAACGGCTTCTTGCCGATGGGTCAGCAACCGGTTACTGAATTCAGAGCAGGTATTCACTTAGCTTCCCTCAGACGATTCGCCGGTTGCTCGTTGAACGCACCGAGGACACTCAGTCCCTCTCAGACGATTCAAGGGATCTGACCTCAGCCCCTTGACACTCTCACACGCAGCTTGCAAGAGAAAGAACCAGGAGACACTTAGCACCTTCCGCTCTCCGTCGACGCACAAAGCTCACACAGACCACAATGACCACACAGACCACAAAGACCACACAGACCACACAGACGCACAAAGGCAGAGAGAAAAATGTCGTCCTTGATCTGATTATAACGGAGAAAGAAGCATAAGGGATGTCCAGGAAATCTTCGAGATTTGTTGCCAAAACTGGCAGCGAGGACACAGCAACGGTCTGCTCAACGTTCGCTGTCCCATAGAAGGAAAGATCCAACGGTAACTTCCTTCAATCGTATCAATTAGATAATTTATTTCCAATCTATATTATCTAATCATATCTTATTTAATCGATTGTGATGATCAAATATATTTAATTTGATATTTTCTCCCATTACAGCGAGACGTTGCTGCAGGGAATCAGAAGGATATTTTGTTTCCAAAAATAACAATTGGAAAGATAATCCCAATATATATATTGTTGCCTAAGTGCTTAATATAAGATCATTAGGCTACGTTAAATGAACCTAGACACTCAGAATAATTATCTGAGATAGATTAAAATAAATCTTGGAATAAATCATGATTATTAAAAATATGTTTCCATATTTTCAACTTCTATGCGTAATATCACAGTAACAGTGTACTGGAACGCAGTAATATATAGCGGTTACTAGCTGTGGTTCAGCAACGAATTGCTCAAGCTCATCACTAAGAATGAACACATAACTTGTGAAACATTACTACTGACCACCAGTAAGATGTCGCTTACCATCAGTACCATGTCGCTTAAGTTCATCATCAAAACCAGGTCAACATTCTCCCCCTTTTTGATGATGATAAAATATGGACTTAGGGATCGAGCTTGTGTCAACTCCCCCTTAAATCCTTAACTCCCCCTGAACTTATTCTTCTCCCCCTTTTTGTCAAATCAAAAAGAAAAAGAAAAGAGGATAACAAAGGATAGTTTTATTACTAGTGTAGCAAGAATATGCTAGCACCCAAAAGACAAAGTCAGCAGCCAACAGTTGCTGCGATGCATCAAAACGAAACAGTTATTAAATAAGTTCAGAAATAGAAGAGCATAGCTCATTCTAGAACAACAGAGCAGACATCTAAAGATAAAGGAGAGTAGCTCAATCCTAAACGGAGAGCATGGCTCAATCCTCAGCATTATCAAGCAAGGTCTGGACCATATTTTCCAGGCGGGTCAGCCTCTCAGCAAATCCATCCAGCCTCTCAAGAATGGAGCGTCTGGTGTAGCTTAATTCCTCACAGAGGACTTTCTGAAGCTTGGAAGAAGAAGGGGACTCATCCTTGGATGAAGAAGCCGCCTTCTCACGTTCAGCATAGCGTTGCTTGCCAAGTGCAGCTGTGGACTTGCCACGGACAGAAGCAGCGATCTGTCGCTTGGTTGGTTTCTTGACAAAAACACCATCCACATACTGGTAGCCCATACTTGCTACAGAGTTAGCTCCAATAACCTGAGTACTCCAGGTGTCCATTTGATTCACAGGAACAATTTGCTCCCCATAGAACTGCAGCAATGCAGTGATAACATGTGCAAATGGAAGTGCCCTGTTCTCGTCCTGAACACAAGATGCCATATGGCCAAATATCACACTTCCCAAGTTCACAGGAATACCTCTTTTAAGATGAACCATCAGATTCCAATCTCTTGGCATGACAGTGTCGATGCTGCCAATCCGAGGGGCCAAGCAAGACATTACTGCCTTGTGAAACATCCGGTTGCTGAAACTCAGCCCGGTGTTCTGCAGA
Source organism: Melastoma dodecandrum (assembly GCA_029817715.1). Taxonomy (NCBI): domain Eukaryota; kingdom Viridiplantae; phylum Streptophyta; class Magnoliopsida; order Myrtales; family Melastomataceae; genus Melastoma; species Melastoma dodecandrum. Next base: position 103,468 of record JARUPY010000339.1, read on the forward strand.
TATCCGCTGACAGCAACCACCTCACCATCGTTGATGGTCTGATAAGCTTCCAGCTTTCCTTCACTGATCACCCTCAGGTTGTTAACACGATCAGATTCAAACAGGCGGCAGACATCAAACACAGAGAAAACAAAGGTTTTCTCATCTACCAACACCTTGATGAATGTAATGAGAGAATCTTCCTTATGAAAGGTAATATTGGCATAGAATTCCTTGACCTTTGAGATGGAACTGATGCCATCATATTCACAAAAGGATCGCCAGGTCAACCTTTCAAACATCTCAGCAAAGCAGAGCTCATGTTGAGTAAAACAATCAAAGTCTACACGCTTGCATGCAACAATGTTGTGCTTGGTCATGTTTCTATTTGGCATAGTATCATCAGCAAGAATCCGATTTAATTCATCCAGAGAAACATACTGATCAACCGCAGGAATAAAAACAGAAGAATATGCATTTATCACTTTCTTGTGAATAGGAGAGCCAGAATGCATACCATCCCTTATACCTGCATAAAGTCGCTTCATCCTGGTGCGAGAGGCAACACCAAGAGACGAGTGAATCGGAGGATTCTGAACAGAGCCGATCACCTCCACATTCTCATCCTCGTCAGGAGTCTCTTCAGCCAAAGAGTCCTGTTCATCAGCGCTCTGGAAATCCTCAGGATCCTCAGCGCTTTTCTTGCCTTTTTCGGCTTGAGTCTCCTCATCAGTAGCAGGGGAGTTTGCTGCTTTGGGAGACGCAGAAGTAGACTTGGTAACCGCCTCCGGTGGAGCGGTTTCCTCCTCAACAACGAGGGTTTTCTCCATAGCACCCTCAGGTTCGCCAAAAGTGGTGACATCACCAGTCGAAGCCACATTGTCCTTGGCAGGAACCGGAGCAGGTGTCTCCTTGGTCTCAGTGACCACCGGAGCAGGGGTTTGCATCATCGAGGGTTCCCCCTCAGTAACTGATGGAGGCTCCACAACAGGTAGTTGCTGGGCAGAAGCAGCCACAGCCTGTGACCGTTTCTTGGGAGTTCCCTTGCCCTTTCCAGATTTCGCGGATTTGGGTGCCATTTTCAGAGGAGAAATGGAGAAGAAGGAAGAGGGTTGAGGTTGAAGAAGAAACGGGGGAAGTTAGGGATTTGAAAAGAAACCGTAGGAAGTTTTTTGGTTTTATAGAATATTTAAAAGATAAAGAAGGAAATAAAAGATATAGAGTTTTGGTTGGCACCCCACGAGTATTTCTGCATTATTTTTAGGAATTTTATATTCCTATCGAGAATTTCTCAAGAATGATAATATCATCTTAGAGATTGAGATTACATATCCCTAATTCACTTCGTAAATATTCAAACCTCTCTTTGTCAAGTGGTTTAGTAAGAATATCAGCAAGCTGTTGCTCAGTATTTACATACTGAATATCAACCTTACCGCTTTGTACATTATCACGTAGAAAATGGTGTCTCAACTCAATATGCTTAGATCTTGAGTGATAGACAGGATTTCGTGATAAATTAATTGCACTTGTGTTATCACACATTATTGGAATAGAATCAAAATGAAGATCATAATCTTCGAGTTGTTGTCGCATCCATAATAACTACGCACAGCAACTAGCTGCTGATACGTATTCAGCCTCAGTTGTGGATAAAGCGACAGTTGTCTGCTTCTTAGAGAACAAGGAAATAAGCATATTTCCCAATAGTTGGCAAGTACCAGACGTGCTTTTCCTATCAATACGACATCCAGCATAGTCAGCATCTGAATATCCTCTAGGATTCAGCAACGATTCTCTTGGATACCACAGACCTAAGCTAACAGTTCCTGCGAGGTATCGAAAGATCCTCTTAACTGCAGCAAGGTGTGACTCTTTTGGAGCAGACTGATATCTAGGCATAAGCATACGCTGAACATGATATCTGGTCGTGAAGCAGTAAGATATAGCAATGATCCTATCATACTTCTGTATAGCTTGGAATCAATTTCCTTTCCACTTTCGTCTTTATCAATTTTGGTATTACTACCAATTGGAGTTGACAAAGATTTAGCATTCTCAAGATCAAATTTCTTGAGCAACTGTTTGCTGTACTTTTCTTGATGGATGAAAATTCCATCTTCCGTTTGTTTAATTTGAAGTCCGAGGAAGAAAGTAAGTTCTCCCATGAGACTCATCTCAAATTCTCCTTTCATTAGATCAGAGAATTCATTACATAATTTTTCATTAGTTGAACCAAATATAATGTCATCGACATATATTTGAGCAACTAAAAGATCAGCATCCTGTTTCTTAAGAAACAATGTTGTATCAATTTTTCCACGCCTATATCCCTTTGCTATAAGAAAGGAACTAAGCTTTTCGTACCATGCTCGCGGAGCTTGCTTAAGCCCATACAAAGCTTTAGAGAGCTTATAAACATGATTTCGATACTTTGGATCGGTGAATCCAGGAGGTTGTTCAACATAGACTTCCTCTTTTATATCACCATTTAGGAAAGCACTTTTCACATCCATTTGAAATAACTTAAAGTTATTATAGCAAGCATACGCTAGGAGTAAGCGTATTGCTTCTAGACGCGCCACTGGAGCGAACGTTTCATCATAATCGATGCCTTCTTCTTGTGAGTAACCTTTTGCTACAAGTCTAGCTTTGTTTCTTACAACATTTCCAGACTCATCAAGTTTATTTTGATAAACCCATTTTGTTCCAATAATGGAACGATCATTGGGTCTAGGTACTAAATTCCAAACTTTGTTTCTCTCAAATTGGTTCAGTTCCTCTTGCATAGCAAGAATCCAATTAGGAACATCAAGCGCATCATCAATGCCTTGAGGTTCATCTTGAGAGATAAAAGCAGAGTGTTCACAGTACAAACTCGCTGTATTGCGGGTTCGCACTCCTGTGTGCAAAGAACCTATTACTTGATCAATAGGATGTCTTTTCTTGTATAACGAGGGAACACGATTCTCAATTTGAATATCCTGGAAATCACTAGAAGCATTTTCAGTGTGTGCAGCAGGCACTTGCTGTACATCTGCTACAGTGTTTCCGTTCGGATTATTGTCAGCAATCATTTGCTGGGAGGTTTCATTTGATGTTGTTGTTGAGGATTGTGCTACTGCTTCCACAGCAACTTCCTCCTGTGTCAGAGAGTCATCAATTTTAACATTGATAGACTCTTCAACAGTTAGAATTCTTTTATTAAAAACTCTATATGCTTTGCTCGTTAGGGAGTATCCTAAGAATATGCCCTCATCAGATCGAGCATCAAACTTTCCGACACCATCTTTAATGGGTCTCAAGATATAACACTTACTTCCAAATGGATGAAAGTATGAGATATTAGGCTTTCTGCCTTTATATAACTCATAAGGCGTTTTACCTAAAGAGTGCCTCAAATGAATACGATTTGAGATGTAGCATGCTGTGCTTACAGCTTCAGCCCAAAGATTTTTAGCAACCTCACTTTCCAGCAACATAGTTCTCGCCATGTCTTGTAAGGTTCGATTCTTTCGCTCTACAACTCCATTTTGCTGTGGAGTATATGGAGCAGAGAAATTATAGTTTATACCATATTCTTCACAAAAAGAAGTAAAGTCATGGTTTTCAAATTCGGTACCATGATCCGTTCTTATGCTTCTTAGAGAAACACCTTTCTCATTTTGAAGTTGTTTGACTAAAGTTTCAAAGGTTGCAAACGCATCACTTTTGTGAGCTAAGAATTTAACCCAAGTGAATCTGGAAAAGTCATCTACCACAACTAATCCATAACGTTTACCTCCAAGACTTTGAGTCCTTGTTGGACCAAATAAGTCCATATGAAGTAAATCAAGCGGAGCTTTGCTTGAAATCATATTTTTACTTTTAAAGGATACCTTTGTTTGTTTGCCAATAGAACAAGCTTTGCAAACCTGATCATTGTCAAACTTGATTTTAGGCAATCCCTTAATGATGTCCTTTTTGACAAGTTTGGACAGCAAGTCGTAGTTAGCATGTCCCAACTTTCTATGCCATAGAGTAGCTTCGTCCTTAACGGACAAGAGACAATTTTCTCCAGCGGAGATGTTCTTAAAGGACAGGATATAGATGTTTTTCTTGCGTTCACCAACGAAGCAAGTGACACCATCCCGTGAAACGTTACATGTTCTCTCATTGAAAGAAACATTGTAACCTTTATCGCACAATTGGCTGATACTAATCAAATTATGTTGGAGGCCTTTAACATAAAGAACTCCTTCAATGGTTAGGGAGTTAGAACAGCAAATGGTTCCTGTTCCTTTAACCATCCCTTTTCCATTATCACCAAAAGTGACAGCACCACCACCCTGGAAAACCAGTGTGGAGAATAAGGAGACATCTCCTGACATATGCCTCGAACAGCCACTATCTAAGTACCATACATGGTCCTTAGTGATGGACTTGAAGCATCCCTGAAATAGAGAAAGAATTTAAGTAAGTCGTTGCTTCCATTTAACAACAGAACCATCAACTTTAGAAGTAATGCCAAGCATGTCATTTCGCCGCACATGGCAATTTTTAATGAAATGATCCGGCTTTCTACAATAGTAACAAAGCCTAGGTAACCTTTGAATAATAAAATGAGATTCGCCATTCCTAACATGTGGGGGAACATATTTCCCATGTCGTGAATGTTTCTCATTTCCAGAATCATGCTTCTCGTGCATACATAATTCTGTTTTGTTGTTTACAGCATCAAGTTGCTGTTGCAACTCCTCAATCATTAATTTGGATTGAGAAAGCTTCTTTGTCGCTTTCCTAGCCTTTGCTGATAACTCTTCCTTTAGAGAATCGTTCTCAGCACTTAAGAATTTATTCTCCTTCTTAAGAGCCTTATTGTTTGCGGACAAAGACTCAATTTTATCATAAAGTTCGGAGAAAAGATTCTCAATATCTTCAGCAGACAGATCAGAAGGTGAGAAAGCATTTACCTTCTCAGTGTCAGCATCAGTTTGCGCCATATAGCAGATGTTTGCTGTTTCGTCATCCTGATCTGATTCTTCATCACTATCACTCCAAGATGCCATCATGGCATTTTTCTTGTATTTTGAAGATTTGCCCTTCTCATTCAAAAGTGGGCAATCTGGTCGCATATGACCAGGTTTGTTGCACTCATAGCATACACCACTTTTACTTTGGTGTGGTTTAGTATTCTTCTTTTTAATATCTCGCTTTCCCTTAAAGCGATTTTTGCGAAGATATCTTTTGAATTTCTTTGCCATCAAGGAAACTTCATCCTCATAATCAGATGAAGACTCATCCTCGGATTCATCGGACATTTCGGTACTTCCCTTGAATGCAATAGCATTGATCTTCTTATCGTCAGCAACCTTGTTCTCATTTTCGTAAGCAACGAGAGAACCAAGCAACTGTTGAAGACTTAAGTTTGTCAAATCTTTAGCTTCTTCAATTGCCGTCTTCTTGGCTTCCCAAGTTTTAGGCAATGAGCGAAGTATCTTTCTGACCAACTCAGAATTAGAAATTGTTTTGCCAAGTGATTCCATGGCATTAGTAATTTCGGTGAGTCTATCAAACATTTGATTTATTGACTCATCCTTTTTCATCTTGAATGCTTCGTATTGAGTTACTAAAGCATTTATTTTGGATTCCTTGACTTGTTCTGTTCCTTCATAGATCAAAGCAAGTCTATCCCACATTTCTTTCGCTGTCTTACAAGTAGAGATGCGCTTGAACTCATTTCCAGCAAGAGCACACACTAAGTAGTGCTTTGCTTTAGTGTTCGGCGAGATAATTCTCTTTCTTTCAAATTCATGTCGAGAGTCGCTGGGATTAGATGGAGGAATTACAAGATCTCCTTCCATTATAATCTGCCAGCAATCGGCTTCTTTTGCTCCAATGAACAACTCCATTCTCATTTTCCAATATGAGAAATGTTGTCCAGCAAAGAGCGGTGGACGTTCGGTCGAAGGACCACCAGTCAAGAGCATTGACATACTGTTCAGTACTCAGCAGCACCTTACTGTGCTTAATGTAAGACTGTCAGCAACACGCTGTTTTGGTTCAGCAACAGAGTTCTGTACTAGCAATCACACAGAAAGCTTTCCAGCAAACCCGCTCTGATACCAATTGTTGGATCGTTTATGTACACTAAGAGGGGGGTGAATTAGTGTTTATCACTTTTTCGCCCTTTCTCGGTGTAAGCGGAAGCGTACTGTATCACAGCAGAGCATTTCTCAGAGTGAGAAATACCTTACTGTAACTGTTACGATTTTGTCGAGTAGGTTTTCGTACGAGTGTTGCGCGATCGTAATGGACACAGTGATTTATAGTGGTTCGGCCTTAATTGACCTACGTCCACTTTCCACCAACAAGGTGATTCCACTATATAAAATAATGGGTGCAAAAAGCCCTTGCACTAGGCGTATGTTCCTCTCACAAAGTGAGATTTAGAATCCCGTACAATAGACGATCACTCCTGGCAACGGTCAGCTCCTCACACAGTGGACGTCTTCTCGTTTCCAGCAGAATGATGCTTATCCTCAGCAGTTGGTAGCTCAATGGATTCCACACAGATCGTTGTCGCTTAATATAAACCTGACTTATCAAAGAACACAGACAACATTATGTTAGAGTATAAATCCTCGCAGATAACTCCTTACGGTGAAGAATGTATTCTCAGAGAGCAGCTCGTTTCTGCTTCACAGCGAAGGATTGCTTCAGCACTTTATCGTTCAGCAGAGGATTTCCACACAGATCTTGTCTCTCCTTAAGATAAGCCTGCACTTGCTTAAGAGACAACCACAAAGTTGAACCACAAAAATCACGAAGATAGGAACCACAAAGATCACAAAGAAAACCACAAAGCCACTTAGAAGGTATCCGTCCTACACTCAGTTCGGACGTGCACGGTTACCACAGCCGTGACTCACTGCACTGCACACCCAGTGCCTAGGGTGGAATTTTCCGATCCGTTGGCTTCCACGCAACCTGCTTTACTAACCCTCTGTATCAGGCGTTCAAGACTTCTGCACAGCACCCCTGTGCTCGGGAGGAACTCTTTCCACTCCGGCGGCGTTCCCAACTCCTGCTCTACCCTGCAGGCACAAGACTTCGGGCGCGCACCCGCAAGTGCGTGTCTAACTGCTCAAACTCCGTAGGCTCGAGACTTCCCTGCGAAAAGACACGACAAGAACGGCTTCTTGCCGATGGGTCAGCAACCGGTTACTGAATTCAGAGCAGGTATTCACTTAGCTTCCCTCAGACGATTCGCCGGCTGCTCGTTGAACGCACCGAGGACACCCAGTCCTTCTCAGACGATTCAAGGGATCTGACCTCAGCCCCTTGACACTCTCACACGCAGCTTGCAAGAGAAAGAACCAGGAGACACTTAGCACCTTCCGCTCTCCGTCGACGCACAAAGCTCACACCGACCACAATGACCACACAGACCACAACGACCACACAGACCACACAGACGCACAAAGGCAGAGAGAAAAATGTCGTCCTTGGTCTGATTATAACGGAGAAAGAAGCATAAGGGATGTCCAGGCAATCTTCGAGATTTGTTGCCAAAACTGGCAGCGAGGACACATCAACGGTCTGCTCAACGTTCGCTGTCCCATAGAAGGAAAGATCCAACGGTAACTTCCTTCAATCGTATCAATTAGATAATTTATTTCCAATCTATATTATCTAATCATATCTTATTTAATCGATTGTGATGATCAAATATATTTAATTTGATATTTTCTTCCATTACAGCGAGACGTTGAGGATATTTTGTTTCCAAAAATAACAATTGGAAAGATAATCCCAATATATATTGTTGCCTAAGTGCTTAATATAAGATCATTAGGCTACGTTAAATGAACCTAGACACTCAGAATAATTATCTGAGATAGATTAAAATAAATCTTGGAATAAATCATGATTATTAAAAATATGTTTCCATATTTTCAACTTCTATGCGTAATATCACAGTAACAGTGTACTGGAACGCAGTAATATATAGTGGTTACTAGCTGTGGTTCAGCAACGAATTGCTCAAGCTCATCACTAAGAATGAACACATAACTTGTGAAACATTACTACTGACCACCAGTAAGATGTCGCTTACCATCAGTACCATGTCGCTTAAGTTCATCATCAAAACCAGGTCAACAGGCTTCTTCATATTATTTTTAAAATGAAATTGTAAAACATCTAATTAATTATTAAAAATTATTTGTTATTAAACTTATCATATGAATAGTATTTTTCATTTAAAATTTTTATTATTTTGCAATTTGTAGAAGGATTAATATATATATATATATACATATATATAACTAAAAAATTAAGTTCGGTACTCGTTTTGTAATTAAATTTTTCAAATTTATGATATTTTTATAATTTTTCATTTTAGAAAAGAATTATTTTTTTTCTTTTAAAACCATTTTACTGAAGTAACAGAGAAGCTAATTTGTAATTTTTCGTTATATTTATAACTTTACCTTACTAATAATTCATTGTCGAAAGGCTTGCAAATTCAATCTCATATCGAAAAGAGATGAGAGTCCAGTCTAGTATATAAAGACCGGTAGACTATTCCCTCTACAGACAATTGTTTTTAGAGCGGAACCCGTCGGACTTATATGCTGAGCTTGGTATATAGGTAAGTTCAATATTACTTATATTTGTTACTTTCTTATAAAATATAAGTATTTTTGTAATAATTATTTATTAAAAAATACACAGCCAAAGAGCAAAAAAGATCGGTATTACATGGTATTCACCAATCGATTCAATTGCAACCATTGCTAAAACGATGATTCTATGACTGTATTACCCAATGATTTTTGCCTGAGGATTAGTCAAATTCATTTATGAATTCATATAATCGATCGACTTAAGCAATTGCTTCACAATGGTGTGTCTCAACATAATACACGGCTAGGCACAAAACGTGAATCACGTCCGTGGTCCCGTACATCAGCTAACCGCTACTAAAGATAAGTTTGACTCTAAAATATCAAAGACTAATTAATCACGGAACAAAAACGGGAATCACGTCCGTGGAAAAGTAAAATCATGGGGAAAGGAAGACGAACTATACAAAAAGAGGAAAGAAAAACACAAACGCGTCATTGGTTGTTTTGCACGCACGAGTTTGCCTTTTTTAAGGTGGTCAGTTCCATTGCAACTCCTAACACGACATTTCATGTGATCCCCACAATTCGCCCTTTTATTTAGGATTTCGATAGAAATGACAAAATAGAAGCTAAGTCCGAAATCCGGAACAAGGAAAAGATAAAGTAAAATTCCATTTTTCAAATTATATTAATTATGCCGATAGGCCTCGTCCACCCATTTATAATATTTTTTAGCTAGCAAATGCGCATTAAAGAACTACACAAGGGGAACAAATACGACAAAAAAGGGGAATCGCATGTAGTCCGAGGGACAGCACAAAACACAAACTCATGATTAGAGGTGTTACTGAGCCAGGCCGGGTTCGGACACCCGAGCTCGGGTAAAAATGTATCGGCCCGAGTCCGAGCTCGAGTTTGATCGGGATCGGATAATCTAGCCCGGGCTCAAGTCCGGTCAAAACATTTCTAGCCTGAGCCCAAGTTCGAGTTCGGCCCGAGCTTTTACACTGCAAAAAAACTTTCACGAGGAAAGTCATCCTATCGAATTCACCTTTTCTCCCAACCATGAGCACTTCAACTATTAGAGTTCTCAAATGGAGACCATTTTCCTTTCGCAAGATCTATAGAAACTTGTGAAGGAATGCTACGAAGAAGTTCCAGAAGGAATCTCTCTCCTAGAAGGTGACAACACTAACGGAGAAGGTGTCATCAACCCCACAGAAGATGAGCAGAAGGAGTACAAGGAGAACGTCACGAAGAATGTTGTTCTGCTAAAAATGTGTTATGCGCAAGTATACACATGAATCGATTATAGCACTTAAGATATCGTTCCCACGAGGACTAATTGTTCCTGAATACCAATTAAACCACTAAATATTATCTAGACTAATAGAATAAATGATGGATTAAACGAAAATTACTAAAATAAAATAAGCAAGGATTATGAGAAAATATCAATAAGAAAGCCTAGGGCAACTAAATTTACTTAACTTGTCGTGGATCAATCGAACGTTTAGATAAAATTGTCCGAGGATTTAAATCATGCTCTCCTATATATTAGACGTATCCCTACGATCTATATTCAATTAACTCATAGCATTCGATTTAATTAATATTAACCGTGATATCCCTATCTACGGTCATTATTAATCTACTCATAATAGTCAATCCAATTAATATCAACTGTGATATCCCTATCTCCAGTTTCTATTAACCGGTTCTTCGATTTTCCTCTCGAATTAATCTTACACCTCCCGATGCTAAGGTAATCCGAGTTATTTCAGAAACCGACGCCAATCGTATTTCTGAAAAATAAACACGCAATCACATCAAAGAACATTAGACTTTCAAATAAAATAAATCACGTTCAAAATCACCTTGACAAGTCTCGCAAATTTAGCAACTTAGATAAGAAAATTAGTTCATACTAAAATAAGAAAACATCCAAAGTTCAGAAGAAAATAGCATCGCCATAAAGAAATCAAGAAAAATGGATAAGGACCTCCCTCCCGATCTCCCGATCTGGTCGGTAGTCGCCTCGTCCGGATCTTCTCTCGAACCCTAGTCGACACCTCTCCTTTCTCCTCAGAGCAAAAGTCTAAAAAAAACTAAAACTCAAAATGAAAAACTCTCCCCCCTCCTTAGGCTATCTTAGAGAATATATTGTTCCCTTAAAAGATTTCCTAATATTCTCAAAGATCCAAAGTAGCCTAAGAAAATAAATAAATACCAAAATATCCTAAGAATAATAAAATGGTAACTAATTGATGCCTTCTCTCTCTTCAAATCATAATAATGAAGGAATCAAGTGACTCGGCGAGATTTTGTGCAGATTGACGAAGGTCGCGTCCTTGAGATTGCGGGACGCGTCCTTCTGCTCTCTGTAGGTTTACTGATTCATCATGGACGCGTCCTTGAGATTGAAGGAAGCATCCTTCTACTCTCTGTAACTTTTCAGCACTTTATCAAATTTCGTCCAATTTTCACTTGCCAACCTTATGATTCTCTTCATTTACCTACATCAAATCAAAACAAATCTAAGATGCATCAACTAGGTTCCAATTATTTAATAAAATAACAAAAGTAACTTAAAACTAAACTGAAGTAAAAAAACACAGTAAAAACTTGTAAAACTCTAACATAAACTCGTCTAACTAGCCATGTACAGCCCCGTTAAGTGTCCCAAATAACTCTACATACATAGAGTTATCAACACCCCCAAACCTAACATTTGCTAGTCCTCGAGCAAATGCATAGAAACAAAACACAAAAATAAAGCAAACGACGCTCCTCAGCAACACCCGAATCAATCTCTTCGAAGCACTCCCATTATATTCTCAGCAATGCATCTACTCACTTCCCATAGTCAAGTCATTTATCAAAAAAACTTTATTCAATTTCCCAAAAAATTTCAACTCGGTATGTCATGAAGTGAAATCAACAATTAAAGACTTCCAATAAAACACACTAGATTAGCACTTTGCGGAAAACTAGTCAAACACCAACTGTCCACTCATCCAGAGGTTGTTTTTTTTTTCATCACTTTCTTTGCCAAAATTTTGTTTTGCTTACACGACTCTAAATGTATCATCTCAATCTAGTGCACCCATGTAACGAGCATTCAATCAATGACTCTCAGTCCAGTTGGACCAAGGCACTAGGTGATGAAGCACCCCTCGGATCCCGTGCTCGAGTACACCAAAAAGGACTCACACCACAAGTACATAATTAGGTGCAAATCAAACAACTTTTTTTTTACGCACCTAAGCATTGGTACTCAGAGCCTTGGTAACCGTTATTTGTTTTTTTTTTTCTTTTTTTTTCTCTTTTTTTTTAACCAAGACTCGCTTTTAGTCAATGTGTGACTAGCACCCCTCAACGCCAACTACCATGCGTTATTAGATTTCTAAAATTGTTTTCATTCACTAACACTTCATACCGAGAAATTATTCCATTTTGAAAACACTTTAAGTCCAATCAAAAATTAAGATTCGTTTTTAACTATTCCATAGGTTGTGAGCAAATGCATTAATAGTCATCCTTGAATCAATGTCAGCTCATCAAAGATTTCATCAAGTTTCACTGAGGAGATTGACAAACTTGACTCAACATAAAAAATCAAAACAAAAGATCACAATAACCACAAAATCAAAGCAGAGCAGACAAGAAAAGAGTCGACACCCTCAAACCTAGATTATGCATCGTCCCGATGTTATATAAAGCATAAAAGAATAAATGGAACGTAATACTCCCCTGGGGTAGCTGGTCGGCTTGACTCTTGTCTCCCTTTTCATGTATAAGTTGGCTCGGCAAGTGCGGCCATGCTGGGTTGCCGCTCAATTATTCCTCCAAAATATGGCTTGAGACGTTGTCCGTTCACCATGAAATGTCCTTCGTTTCCCTGCAATTCCACAGCTCCAAAAGGTAACACACGATTAACCACAAATGGTCCGGACCACCGTGACTTAAATTTTCCAGGAAAAAGTTTAATACGAGAGTTATAAAGAAGAACTTGCTGTCCTTTTTGGAATTCTTTATTCAAGATCTTCTTGTCATGCCACAATTTCGTTTTCTCTTTGTATATCCGTGAACTCTCGTATGCTTGTAGGCGGAACTCTTCTAGCTCATGTACCTGCAAAAAATGTTTCTGAAAAGCCAATTGTGGATCTAAATTCAACTTTCTTACCGCCCAATATGCCTTGTGTTCGAGTTCCAGCGGTAAGTGACAACTCTTTCCGAAAACCAGCTGGTATAGTGACATCCCAATGGGTGTTTTGAATGCTGTTCGATAAGCCCAAAGTGCATCGTCTAGCTTCATTGCCCAGTCCTTGCGAGATGGATTAACGGTTTTCTCCAAGATCCGCTTGATCTCCTAATATGTCACTTCTACTTGTCCGTTGGCTTGCGGGTGGTATGCCGTTATGACCTTATGCTTCACTCCATATTTCAAAAGCAACTTCTCAAATAATTTGTTACAAAAATGCGTACCTTCATCACTTATGATAGCTCTTGGAGTACCAAAACGAGTGAATATGTTCCTCTTCAAGAATCGTGTCACCACCTGTGCGTCATTCTTGGGGCATGCACATGCTTCCACCCACTTTGAGACATAATCCACTGCAACCAGAATGTAAGAATTCCCAAACGACGAGGGAAACAGACCCATAAAGTCTATTCCCCAAACATCGAACAATTCAACCTCAAGAATGTTAGTCAATGGCATCTCATGCTTTCGAGAAATATTTCCAACCCTTTGACATTCATCACATTTCATGACAAACTCATGAGCATCTTTAAATAGAGTCGGCCAATAAAATCCGCTTTGAAGTACCTTTGAGGCTGTTTTTATGCCTCCAAAATGACCTCCATACAAGCTTGCATGACAACCTGTAAGTATCAAGAGTTGTTCCTCTTCTGGGACACATCGTCGAAACAAATTATCTTTTCCCAACTTAAACAAGTAAGGTTCATCCCAAAAATAAGATCGCACATCATGGACAAATTTTTTTCGCTGATGGAAATTTAAGTTTGGAGGAAGTTCATTACTTACAATAAAGTTGACGAAATCTGCATACCATGGAGTGCTTGAAGTCATCGCTGCAATTATGGAAAATAAATGTTCGTCTGGAAAATTGTCATCCACCTGCTTTTCATCCTTTCTTTTGCTCAATTCGGTTTCGGCCTTTCTAGATTCCAATCTTGAAAGATGATCTGCAACTGGATTCTCAACCCCCTTCCTATCGCGGATCTCAATGTCGAACTCTTGGAGTAGTAGAATCCACCTTATCAATCTTGGTTTTGCGTCTTTCTTTGCCATCAAGTATTTGATTGCCGAATGATCTGTATAAACCACAACATGTGTACCGAGAAGATAAGAACGAAATTTATCAAAAGCATAACAACAGTAAGAAACTCTTTCTTCGTTGTTGCATAATTGAGCTGGGCATCCGATAACGTCTTGCTGGCATAGTATATGGTACGAAACACCTCATCCTTTCTTTGGCCAAGAACGACTCCAACAGCAAAATCACTCGCATCTGTCATAATCTCGAATGGTAAACTCCAATTTGGAGCTATCACTATAGGTGCGTTGACTAGACGCCCTTTTAACTCCTGAAATGCCTGTAAACATTCATCAGTAAATTCAAAACGAACATCATTCTCGAGTAATTTACTAAAAGGCTTAGTAATCTTTGAGAAATCTTTAATAAAACGTCTGAGTGTCCTAGAAAACTTCGAACAGCCTTAACATTTGTCGGAGGTTGCATCTGCTCAATGGCTTCGATTTTCGCCATGTATACTTCAAGTCCTTTCTCAGATACCTTGTGGCCTAACACAATACCTTCGTTTACCATGAAGTGGCACTTTTCCCAATTCAGCACGAGGTTGGTCGCTTTGCAACGTGTGAGCACTTTCTGTACATTCTGGAGACATAGATCAAAAGTGTCACCAAAAAAAGAAAAATCATCCATAAATACCTCGATATCTTTCTCCATCATATCGGAGCATATCGCCATCATACACCGTTGAAAGGTGCTTGGGGCATTGCAGAGTCCAAATGGCATTCTCCTGAAGGCAAATGTTCCATATGAACACGTAAAAGTAGTTTTCTCTTGGTCCTCCAACGCTATGGTAATTTGATTATAGCCTGCATACCCATCAAGGAAACAATAAAATGAATGTCCAGCTAATCTATCAAGCATTTGATCGATGAAGGGTAACAGAAAGTGATCCTTCTTGGTCAGATTATTCAGCTTGCGAAAATCCATGCATACGCGCCAACCTGTTATTGTCCGAGTAGGAATCAATTCATTCTTATCATTGGAAACTACAGTCATACCTCCTTTCTTTGGAACACATTGAACGGGACTCACCCAATTACTGTCAGAGATAGGATAGATTATAACTGCATCGAGCCATTTCAGAACTTCTTTCTTTACTACCTCTTTCATGATTGGGTTAAGTCATCGTTGTGCTTCGACCACTCGCTTTTCTTCGTCCACCAGTCGGATCTTATGCATATAAATTGATAGACTAATCCCCTTGTGGTCCGCTAAACTCCAACCGATTGCCTCTTTATGTGCTCGTAGTAAGTCCAATAATTGATTCAACTGCATGTCATCTAAATGATTAGAAACAATTACTGGTAAAGTATTCGATTCACCCAAAAACGCATATTTCAAATGTGAAGGCAGGGGTTTGAGTTCCAGCACGGGAGGCTCTATGATGGATGGCTTCATTGAAGATTTTGAGAGGTCGACTCCGAGAGGTTCAATTTGTTGAATGTGCTTCACTTCCATGGAATCATCTTTTATCATCGGCGAGAAGTCATCATGCTCTTTCTCTTGAATCAGGAAACTCTGCTCTTGGTCAATAGTAAAACATTCATCAGTAGTAGCAATGCATTTCAAAGTATTAAAAATATTGAAAGTCACTTCCTGATCATGAACTCGCATTTTTAGAATTCCATCTGCTACATCAATGGATGTTCGACCAATTGCAAGGAACGGTCGACCAAGTATAATCGGCACCTCTTTATCAGCCTCCATCTCCATAATTAAAAAGACTGCTGGCAAAATCAAATCAGCCACGTTAACTAACACATCCTCCACTACTCCCCATGGGTAGCGTGACTGTTGTTGGCTTTGCTCCTTCAAGTCCTAGTTCCTGAAAAATCGAATGAGGCATTAAATTAATTGAAGAACCAAGATCACATAAAGCTTTACTAAAACTTTTAGAACCAATGCGACAAGGGATAGTAAAACTCCCTGGATCAGCAAGCTTCGACGGAAGTGATTGATGCAATGCCATGTTGCACTCCTTTGACAACGGAATCACTTCAAATTTCTGCCAACTTCGCTTCTTTGATAAAATATCCTTGAGAAATTTTGCGTACGTGGGCATCTTGTCGATTGCTTCCGTTAATGGGATGTTGATGTGTAGCTATTTGAAAAGCTCCAAGAATCTCATGAATTGCTTCTCGTCCTCCATTCTTTTCAATCGCTGTGGAAATGGTGGTGGCGGGTAAGTCACTTGTTGCGGCTGGGTTGGTTTCTTACGCCATTCACGGTTCCATGCTTTCAGCTCCTTAGTGAGTTCAGGACTTCTCTTTTCTTCTTGTCCTTCATTGAGATCAGCTATTACCTTGTTGGGTTGATTTTCTGAAGGAGAAACCTCAGGAAGAGTTTGCTCAGATGCACTTCTTTCATCTACAGATTGCTTGATGTCCCCTTGTCCGAGTTTCTCCTCAAAACGAAGTCTTGTTTTCATGGCTTGAAGAACCAATATATTCGTTGGTTACCTTTCCGGTTATGAGGTTCATTGCCTTACATTATTCCTTTGACCTTGGATTGATCTCGGTGTCACTCGGTAAGTTTCCCGGTGGCCTCGAGGCGATCGCAGATGCAAGTTGACCCATCTGGTTCTCCATGGTCCTCATCGATGCTTCAAGATTTTTTATAGAAGTGTTTTGTAAAGAAATCAATTGTAACATGCCATCAATGCTTACCTTTTCCTTTGCAAGTTGTTGTGGCTATTGTTGAAACCCCGGAGGCTTAAAATTTTTCTTCATGTGCATGTTTGAAGCATGATGACAGAAGCTCGGTAAATTTCTCTAAGGAAGATGAACCTTCTAAAGTTTTCTACTCTTCCTCTAACACCGTTGCAAGATATGAATGAGATATGGTTCCTCGAAAGTGGTTGTCGTAAACCATGTCACAGGGATCAAGAAGAACTTTGTGGAGCTTGATAAGAAATATAACTCTCTCTTTGGAACTTGGAGATAACAAGAAGTTAAAGATAGAAGGTAAATGTGTTATTTCAGTTTTAAGTGCAGAAGGTCAACAGAAGAAGATGCACGACGTCTTCTATACTTTAGAAATTGCAAGAACCTACTTAGTGTGGGACAGATGATTGAAAAATGGATACAAGTTAGTTTTTGCAGAAGGTCGATGTGAGATAATGGACAGAAGGTCGCGGTCGTGAAGATGACCTTCAATAATTTGTTCCCGTTAAAGATGACTCCTTGCAGCAATGTAGTTATTAAAACTGAGCTTGTAGATGATTATCATCTTTGGCATCTCAGGTATGGACATTTGAATAGGAAAGGTTTAGTTCTATTGAAGCAAAAGGATATGGTGATAGGACAACCTTCTATACAAGCTGCAGAAGGTGACGTCTATGAAGGATGTGTCTTCGGAAAAGCAACATCGTCTTCCCTTCCCAAACACATCATGGAGAGGTTAAACCCCTCTCGAGCTGGTTCATGCAGATATTTGTGGACCGACTCAAAACTCCGTCTCTTGGTAACAAAATATACATTTTGTTGTTCTTAGATGATTATACTAGAATGATTTGGCTTTATGTTCTTGAGAGGAAGTCAGATGCTTTCGCCACCTTTATGAAGTTTAAAGGACTTGCAGAGAATCAAAGTTGATACATGATTAAGACATTGAGGATAGATCGCCGAGGAGAGTTTCTGTCGAGACTATTCTTGGACTATTGCCAACAGAAGGGGATACAGAGGCAGTTGACCGTGTAGTATTCTCCACAGTAGAATGGAGTCGCATAAAGAAAGAACAGAACCATAGTGGAGATGGTCAGGAGCATGCTAAAGGGCAAAAGTCTACCCAACAAGTTCTGGGCAGAAACTGTTAACACATCTACCTACTTTCTGAATAGATCTCCTACAAAAGCAGTTAGGGACAAGACACTATATGAAGCGTGGCACAAAAGGAAGCCCGTGGTGAATCATTTGAAAGTATTTGGGTGTATTAGATATGCAGTCACACCTTCTCAAGAAAGAGAAATTTGATGAGAAAGGTGAGAAGTTGATTTTCATCGGATATAGTGATGAATCGAAGGGATATCGTCTGTATAATTCGAAAGTTAGTTTCTATTGAGAGATGTTATCTTTGATGAACTTGTAGATTGGAAGTGGCATGAAGATTATTCTTCTATGACTCAGATGTTCTAGTATATAGAAGCAGTAGTAGAAGCATCTATACAGAACACTATCAGAACAACAGAAACAACAACAGAAGTTATCGTACAGAATCTCATTAGAACAACATAAGCTAGTTCCTCTAGAACCATTCCAAAAGCAAAAATGTCATATTGGAGATACACCACCGAGGAGGTATCGACCATTCACTGAAATTTTATGAGCAAGTTAACTTTGCTCTTGCTGCATTTGAGCCATAGAACTTTGAGGAGGCAGCCAGAGAAGAAAAATGGAGAAATGTCATGAAGGAGGAGATGACTTCTATAGAAAATGACACGTGGTCATTGGTCGATCTCCCAGAAGGAAAAGAAGCTATCGGCTTGAAATGGGTCTACAAGACTAAGTATAATGAAGATAGAAGCGTGTAGAAGCATAAAGCTCTCATCGTAGCAAAAGGCTATTTATAGAAGCCTGCAGCAAAAAGGGTTCTACGCTATCTAAAAGGCACACAAAAGGTTAGACTGAAGTATACAAAAGAGCAGAAGGATGATCTAATAGGTTATGTAGATAGTGATTGGGCAGGAAGCCTGGATGATCGCAGAAGAACATCATGATACTTGTTCTACATTGGAACAAAGCCCACTTCATGGAGCTCAAAGAAGCAAAACACCGTTGCCCTCTCATTTGCAGAAGCTGAGTACTTCGCATCAAATGAAGCAACAAGAGAAGTTGTTTGGCTTAGAAGGTTACTTCTAGAGTTACAATGGAAGGTGGACGAGCCAACAACAAACTTTTGTAATAACTAATCTGCAATTGCTATGACCAAGAATCCAGTTTTCCATGTAAGATCGAAGCATATAGAACTTCGTCATCATTTCATCAGAGAGATAGTTTCGTAGAAGGAGATTCTTCTAGAGTTCATCAGCGTCCATGATGAACCAGCAGATGTTCTTACCAAGGCGGTGTCATCGGAGAAGTTCAAAACTTTCAAATACTACCTGAAGATCATAAATTAAGAAATGGTGTTGAAGGTAATTTATGATCTAATTAATGAACTATTAATAACGGGAATCTCATTTAAGTGAATCATTAAGTGAGACATTTAAGTAGATTATTAAATATGTCGGTTTCTATTGTCATTTGAGTTTCCTACTCCTCCCTATATAGAAAGGGATGTGTATACATTTTCATGTAAGAGAAAGTTTAAAGAAAGAGAAATCATTTCCGTAGCCAAAACGCTCCAATATAAATTCCTCGTAGGTGCAGTAGCTCTACAGAAGGTTTTCCTATCCTATAGAAGGTCGTCGGCAATTTCCTATCCAATCCTTTCACACATAACCCCCAACACCTTTTTCGAATAATTATTTCTTTCTTTTCAACTATGGCTTTCCATGTTGGGTCAAGCCTAAAAACTTTACTTTCCCACGGGCTTCCCTAAAGATTTTAAAATCTAGTACCCCCTTTGCTTTTACGTCTTTTTTTTTTTGTAATAAAATTTATAATTCGTTCGCTAAACTTCGTATCATTTTTAAATAAAGTTTGTGCCATCGGGTTTTGCCTCCTCAAAATTTTATAGCTCAAATGCAGGGATAAAAACAGTAAGCTTGCTCATTAATTTTAATTAAGGATGGATTTTTGGTAGTGTTACTCCTTGAAAGATTACGGAGGAATTAACTTTTGTTGTTTTCAACAAGGTTATGTATTAAAGCTTCTGCCACAACTTCTTTAAATCGGAATGTCTTAGACAATAGAAGCATCTTCCTCCTACTTCCAAGATGAACGAACACCTTTTGCCAAGTAAACCTCTTTGCGAATTGTAGTGTTTGAGTGTTGTTTAAGCTATGTGTGGGTAAAGTGCTAGTTACTTTCGTACCACGGGCCAAACTCCTTCGATATTATTGCTCGAAACGGCTTCTACCTAGACTATCCTCGGTCGTTTGCTAGGAGTCCGGGTGTTTGTTCGCATTATGTGGATGTTCTCATGTACGCCTATATAATTGACAACAGACAGAATGAGTTGACTCATGTACTTCGAGTCTCACTTTAGATGAAACAATGTAAAGTCAGGTATACGCTGGGGATGGGTGATCATGGGGATTTTCCATCTCGATTGTTGCTAGGAAAAAATATGTTTGTGTATTCAACTTGTTACACTAAGAGGGGAGCTCGTGAATTAATTGTTAAAGTCCAATTAAGGAATTTTTTAACTCCATTTTGACAAACCCCGCAAACGGAAGAAAAGCTTTTGTTAAACAAAAATCGTGGAGAAAGGTTTCTGTAAGACAGAACGTACGAATGTTGATTGCGATTTGGTTTGATAGACGCAAAACCTTTTATAGTGAGTTCGACATACTTGCCTACATCCACTCATCATCCAAAAGATTTGGATGGTTATCACTCAGGACGTAACGTAGTAGAGGTTTACAAAAGGTGATAGTCGATCAACCTTTGTATAGCACAAAAACCAGAACGTTTTGCACCACATGATGCTGAGTTGCATACACACAGACCCAGGTTGTGCACAACTCTCTACAGCATATACCAGAGGGTTTCTGTACCATAGGTGAATGAACATTCCACAGCACAAAACCAAAAAAGTTCTGTGACTAAATTTAACCAGAAGTTCTGATAGCTTCTAGGCGCGCTACATGGTGCGTAAGTTCTCATCATAGTCAAATATCCCTTTTGACCTAAGAGTAACCCTTAGGCCACCGAGTCTGGCTTTTGTTCCTAACCAACATAGGCTTGATTCATCTAGCTTATTGCAAATGGACCCACTTGGTTCCAAAAACAAAAAAAAACAGAAACGATCCTTCGGTCTCTGAACAACGTGTCCAGACCTTGTTTTCGTTCGACATTGATTAAGCTCTTCTTGCATGGAGAAAAAATACAGTTAGGGATCTGCAAGAGCTTCATCAATGTTTGTTATGGTTCTTATGTGAAGAGGAACGCAGAATGTTCCAGAAAGAGATTCACAGATCGTCTTGTCTGTATCCCTTTCTGTACATTCCCCAATGGACTTGCTCCAAGGGTGTCTTTTATTGTAAAGAGGGGCCACTCTGTCCAAGATGATTCTTCTCAGAATCATTATTCTCTGAGCTGCCCCTCAGAGTTTGCTTCATATCCAATGATGGATTGGGTTTGCACAGAATCAGTCTCAAGAAGGACAACGCTTTCTTTCTGAGTATCAGCAGCAATCAGCTGTGAGCTTGGGTTTTCTGATAAGACAGATTCCTCTGTGGTGTTGAGAAGTAATTTTTGATGAATATTAATAGATTCCTCAACAACAAGAGTTCTTTTGTTGAAAACTCGATAAGATTTGCTGGAGTCAGAATAACCAAGTAATATTCCTTCATCTGATATAGCATCCGAATTTTCCAACATTATCATCAGGAAGTCTTTGTATGTAACAGGGACTTTCAAAAAAGGTTGGAAATATGAGATGTTAGGCACTTTTGCCCTTGTTACAACTTCATAAGGGGTTTTGTTAAGTGTATTTCGTGAATGTATACGGTTAGACACATAACATGTTGTGTTTACCGCCTCAGCTCACAGATTATGTGGAACTTTGCTTTCACACATCATCGTTCTGGAGTTCGATTCATTCTCTCAGCTACTCCATTTCTGTGGAGGAGTATAAGGAGCAGAAAATGTGTGTTTTATGCCATATTTAGTGAACATAGTTAAAGGACTGGTACTCATGGTTTACAAAATTATGTACCATGTGTCAGTTCTTAAGCTTTTAAGATGAGGCTCCCTGTCTTCATTTTGCAACTTTGTGACAAGGCTTTTGAACGCACTGAAGGCGTCATTCTTATGAGCCAAGAACCTTACCCATGAATATCTTGAGTAATCATCTACAACCACCATAGCATAGCGTCTGAGGCCCAGACTCTGTGTTCTGGTGGGACCCAAACAGGTCCATGTGTAGAAGTTCAAAGTGGTTTTGTGGTGGAAATATAAACCCTTTGATCTTTAAAAGAAGCTTTGGTTTGTTTCCCCAAAAGAACATGCTTCACAGAAGCTGTTATCTTCAAAAGTGAGCTTCAGTAAACCTCATACCAGCTCCTTTTTTGGCAATCTGAGACAATAATTGGAAAATTGATGTGTCCCAATTCTCGTATGCCAGAGAATTTGTTTCATCACGTGTTGGAAATAAGGCATTTCTCAGAAGACAAAAGATTGTCTTCAGGAAACGATGTAGATGTTCTTTCTTCGTTCAGCAACGAAAACAGACTTTGCCGTCTGTAGATCCAGTACATCCTTCTGTGTTAAAGGTTATTTGATAACCCTTATCACAGAGTTAGCTCACACTTAATAGACTATGTTTTAATCCTGCAACAAGCAGAACATCGTCTATTTTGCATTGTTTGTGAACTACCGATAGTTCCAATGCCTTTGATGTAGCCTTTGCTTGTCATCGCCAAATGTCACAGAACCACCGTTCTGTAACTTCAAACTTGAAAAACTAGAAGGATCCCTCTATCATGTGGCGTGAGCACCAACTGTCCAGGTACCATTCCATCCTTCCTGGCTTTAGTTTTCAAATGTACCTGCGTATTGAGAACAAGTTAAGTTACAGCAGGAATCCACCTTAAGCCGGTTCCATAAGATTGTGACTTGTTCTGAGGGAGAATCGCATTGGTTATGCTTAATAGACGTTTTGATTTGACATTGTCCGATAATATGTCCAAGCATGCCACAATAGTGACTGGATTTAACCTTTTCTGTCAATCCGACATGGTTTTTAATCCTAGATTTGTTACGCTTTTGCTCAGAAGTGTAACCGTTTCACAGAACTAAGATATCTGTGGCACCACAGATTTTCTGTTTTTGTATAATTTTGGGACTTATCATTCAGAACATGCTTCCTGTGTTACAAAGCATATCATCATGTGAACATTCAGATTTGTTTCTGTGACATTTATGAGGACTGAACTTTAAGGTATAATACTCATTTGTTAGACTCATTTAATGGAGAAAACACTTTGTCACGAATAAGTAGCTCGTCCCGATACCTCAGGATGAGGTTCTCTGATCAAAGGAGATGCTTCTGTGCAGAAGGATCGTCAGGCTTCCTTTTTCAAGACAATCTTTTCTCTATTCAGAGAAGTGAGTGGTGACTGCAGAAACCTTGTTCCTGCTTTTTTACCGAGCGATATTTTGAGGATAGCTCTTCTACTCTCGCAAGGATTTCTGTCAGAAAAAATTTTAAGATTATTAGAAGATAAAATTAGACATAGATGTAGAGATAACCACTTCATCTGAATCGGATTATGATTTGGAACGAGCCATGTAGCGAAAGGTTTGCTTTCCGCTCTTCCTCAGACTCAGATTTGCTGGTCCTCCTCATCGCTCCAAGCCAATAAGGCTCTTCTTTTTGTTTCGAGAAGGCTTAGGCTTCTGAGCCAGCAAGGGACATTCATTCCTCATGTGTCCCGGTTCTGTTACATTCGTTAACATAATGAGCCCCCTTTTGTCCTCTTGGTAAGAAGACTTGGGGTTTAAACACTTCGTTTGAAGCGTTTCTTGTAAAGAAGTTTGTTCAAACCCTTTAATAACAAAGAACGCTCATCTTTTCTGTTACTGCTTCTATATCATCTGATACATCATCAGGTAGAAGCTGATGCCTTAAAGACAATAGACTTGGTCGTCTGAGGCACAGACCATTTCTCTTCCTCATAGGAAAATGAGAGAACCCATAAGCTGATCCAGCCTAAGAGTTGTTAGACCTTTGGCTTCCTCAATTGCGGAATTTTTAGCTTCCCAAGTCATGGGAAAAGACCTGGGGACCTTTCTCACCATTTCAGCATTAGTATAATTCTTCCCAAGAAGGGCTAAGCTGTTGATCGACTGTATTTAGTCTTATCATACATTTCAGATATAGGACTATTCGGGCTTCATTTTGAAGGCCTCATACTGTTGAACCAGCCAGATTTATCCTTGTTTCTTTGACTTGATCTGTCCTTTCATGGGTTAGAACAAGTCGATCCCAAATCTCCTTTGCTGTGGTACAGGCAGAGATCCGGTTTGTTACTCCATAGGAGATTGAGGCACGGTGAAGAAAGAAAACAGCCATAGCATTCAGCTTGATGATTTCAACTTTCTATCCCCCCCCCCCCCCCCCATGATTAGAAAGTGAAGTCGTGCTGGCATGCTCAACTTTCAAATCTTGGTCCTCTATGAAGCAAAGGGCATTTCGGTAATGATCCCTAAACACCTCGGCTCACGGGATGCAATCCAGAACTCCATCCTGCTGTGCCAGCTGGAGAAGTTTTGTCTCAACAAAATAATGGGTGGGACTATTACTATTGAGGTCCAACAGCGTGCATCTATCCCATTTGCATTGAAACGGATCTCTCAACAAGCGGTTAAGCTTTTATCGTTGAGCCTGCTCTGATTACAATTGCCGGTATACGGATTGCACTAAGAAGGGGGGTTGAATTAGTGCCGTAAGAGTTATGACACTTTTTCGATTCACAGAAGCGTGGTTCTGTCAGGTCACAGAAACTGGATAAGATGAACAGGGTTCCCAGTTTCTGAGGGATGGAAACAAAAAAAAAAAAATATCTGATGTGTACGACACAAACGATTTATAGTGGTTCGGCATAAACAATGCATATGTCCACTCTCCCAGCTCTCACCCTAAGTAGGGCGTATTCACTATGATTGAAATATGGGACTTTACAGATGCACACTTCTGTAAGAAATGTGGACTAACAAGAATTGCACGTAGTCACGCTGTATTAACTCACATGCAACGTGTTTGACTCCGGCTCCTCACTGAGCCCGTGGCTTAACGGTTACCACCCGCCCAACCGTGGCTAACAGGCTACACACCGGCCAAACGTGGCTTCACGGCTTACCACCGGACAAACGTGGCTTCACGGCTTTTACCACCCGCCGAAATGTGGCTTCACGGATACCACTCGTCCGAACGTGGCTTTACAGGCTACCACCTGCCTTTGTACACAACCTGTGTGGACTAAAACAACATGCACAACGCAAGATTAGAAAACTATAGCACTACCTGTCTGCAGTTACAGAAGACGCTCTCTGTCAGCGGTGATCGGCTCGATCAATGCACGACGGACGCCCTCAACTGTTTTGCAAACGTTGAAGGCACAAGGATTCTAGTAAGCTTTCGGTAGAACGGACCATTTGGAATCATTGTTTTACTCTTGCTTATAAGCTGGTCAGTAGAGGCGGAAGTTTTCCAATCAATCCCAACGGCTAGTTGATTCACTTGCCATAGTCTCCGTGATCTGATCCCGTGGGAAAACTACCAAAAGCATAAAGCATTACCCTTAAACACGACAGATAATAATAAAACAAAGTTATCGCTCAAAAAGAGATAGTGTCTTCTGGCTCAGAAGCCGTTTTTCTGCGACAGCAGAACCAACACCTTTCCTTTTACGAATTTGGCATTAGGATTATAAGTTTCCATAATTATGAAAAAACATTCCCTTCGTAGAATCATTATTCACCATATAGGGAGATCACAACCTGATAAGATTGATGCCAAATATATACGATCACGTTAATTAAGGAAAATTAAATCTTTCCAAGTAACTTAAGGTCCATATATGAAAACCTAGACGTGATCCAATAAGGATGTGTGAGATTAAATATCTCACGTGCTCGCATCAGGACATTCTCCCAATAAAGGAAATCGTCACTCACAGAATTGTCATTCTGTAAACCATAGCAAGTACTCCAGCAAGGAGAGTTATTAGCAATCTGTGACACAGATGCTCATCTCTGTAACAGAGATAGTGGACTCGATAGTAGAATCTTATTCTCAGAAACACCTTTTCTGATGGCTAGAATGTTTCCCCTGTTGAAGTACTCAACATAACTCTTTTTAAGTATTGCCCGGGTAACAGAGGAGAGCTGGTCTTCTACACCCGAAGACATATTCTTCTGTACACTTAAATAAACATATTAGCAATACATTAACCTTTGTCATCATCAATACCAGATTATATCAACAGATAGTCATGGTACTTTCATATGATGTGGATAGTCACGGTTCATTCATGGTCAGATTGATCCACATGAGGTTGAAGTCAAAAACCTTACATAATCTTACCATAAATAGTTGATATATTATAATTCCTATTGATGATTATTTGGAAACGTTATCCAGAGAATTTGATCAGATTAATATCATGATCGGTTTCCTTTAATTTTGTAATTAAATAATGATTATGATAGACAATCAACAAAATATATTTTTTACAGAATTTTCTCAACGTAAATAGCTTCTGTAGAGTAGATGTCTAACTTCTATTTCATAGAAAGTCAAGGCTCATCATTAAAACCTATTCAACGCAACTCATATAGGGGAATTTCATGCGCTCACCTAACTGCCCCAGCTTGCATTGCCATGTGAGAAGGATGACCTCAAGCGGGAAATGGACAAAACTCCATGTGATGATTAGGGGTAAGCTAAAAGTTCGCGAATTCCTTTACCGTACCGTTTTTTCAGACAATTCGGTATTTGGTGTTTGTGTATTTAGTTCGGTTTTATATTCTCGATTAAAATTTCGGTTTCGATTCGGTTTTCGGTAATTGTGGGATATAAAAAAATTCGGATTTCCAAATTACCAAATTATTATTGGGTTTGGGCTTGGGTATTTGTTTGGATTTTGGGTGATCGGGCTTCGGTATTTCAAAAATACCATAATTGCCAGGCCCGGGTATCCACTCCACCCACCTAGGCTCATCTTCTCTTCTCGTCTATTCTTCTTTTTCTTCTTTGCTTGATTTGAAATTCTTCTCCTTTGTGCGGCACGAGTTTTCTCCCTGGCCTGTCTTTTGCGACCTTGAAAATTTTCCTCCTCAACTTTGATCTCGACGGCACCACAATCAATCTCCGCTCCAACGTCGGTCCTTCCTCCGCCCTACTCCCGTTAGTCCTTCCTCCACTACTTCTACCCAAGGTGATTTAGGGTTTTAACAACTGCGGTTTGTGTGCGATTTGTTGTCGTCACGGATCGGTGAGTTTCTGTTTTTCTTTATTTTTTAAGGCTTCGGGTGATTGCTGTAAGGGTACCTGGCCTCCGATAATCAATCATTTGTGAGAGGAGATCAGGCTTTTAACGGTGGTGTTGATTGTGGAGAAGTATGTGCTTCATCGGGTTTCTGTCTTATTTTTTTTTATTTAGCTTCGTGTGCTCAGGGTATCGTCTTGTGGAGGAGATTGCATGTGATTATTGGAGAACTTAGCCTTGGAAACTTGTGGGTACCTGGGTGTCAGGCTTTTGGCGACACAATGTAATTAAAGAGATCATTCTTACCGCCCGATTGCAAATGAAATCGTGGAAAGCAAGCTATTGTGCGAACTATGTGAATTTGCTAGTGAGATCGTAATGTCCTTGAAACTTGGATGAAGCCCATGAGAAATGAAGTGTCCAGAGAAATGTGAAAAAAGTTCTCATATATGGTGTACCTGAAATGTGTTAAATGTTGATTTCCTTGCTCCAAGAATACTGCTTGTTTTTTTCTTTTATGGGCTTGGATTTTTTTTGCTGTTTAGTGTTTGTGGATCGGGGGTCTTTTGGGTGTTCTTAATAATTTCTCACATAAATTTCTTATGTTTTTTTGCTCTATAGTCTCGATGCTTGTAGTTAATCTAACATTTTCTCCTTATGTAGATGAATAGTGATTCTGTGCCGATGGTGGGATCATCCGCTAGTTAGTTGGCTTCGATATCCACATCTGTTACCTCTGATGGAAGAAAGAGGAAGCAAATGGCTTTGTGATCAGCTTTATGGATAGATTATGAGATATTTGAAGGTTCCGATGGTGTAATGTTGGCACGATGCAAGGCATGTGGAGTAGAAGTGAGAGCTGATACTAAGAGAAATGGGAGGTCTTCGCTAAAGAGTCACAATGCGATGTGTAAGGAAAGGATCAAGTCAACCAATTCAACACAAATAATCCTCGGATTTAAACCTGGAGGTGATTCTAACAATCCAAAAGACATGATTGTTCTTAGGTGCGATATGAAACAATTAGGAAATCTTTGGTGCACTTGGTGATATCTGCTGAGCTTCCATTCAAGTTTGTTTTTAGGCCTGAATTCATTCATTTCATGAATGCTGTATGTCCTAAGTTTAAAGTTCCTTCAAGGTGGACAATACAACGTGATATGATTGTCATATTTTCACTTGAAAAAGATAAATTGAAAGAGTATCTTAAGAAAGTCGCGTCAGAGAGTTTATTTTGACTACTGATACTTGGACTTCTATTCGGAGAGTCCATTATATGTGTTTAACTGTTTGCTGCCATTGATGAGAATTGGGGAGTTGCAAAAGCGGATATTGAGTTTTATTCCAGTTGCATCACATAAGGGGAAGGATATTGGG
This sequence comes from Melastoma dodecandrum, assembly GCA_029817715.1. Lineage (NCBI taxonomy): Eukaryota > Viridiplantae > Streptophyta > Magnoliopsida > Myrtales > Melastomataceae > Melastoma > Melastoma dodecandrum. The sequence continues at coordinate 131,874 of JARUPY010000339.1, forward strand.
TTGCTATTGATAGATGCGTACGCGATTGGGGTTTATAAAAGATTATGACCATCACTATGGATAGTGCTAGTTCAAATGATGTTGCAATTTCTTTGTTCTGAAAGAGAAGTATTGCAACAAAGAAGAGAGCGTGATGAGATGTGAGTTCCTTCATATGAGATGTGTTGCACATATTATCAATTTAATTGTGAAGGATGGATTGATGATTGACTCGGTGAAGAAAGTTCGAGAAGTTGTTGCTTACATTAGATCTTCTCCTCAAAGATTGTTAAAGTTTAAGGAGTGTGCAATTACCGAGAAGATTGATAGTAAAGCTTTTTTGGTGTTTGATGTGCCAACGAGATGGAATTCAACATATTTAATGTTAGAAGCAGCAAGAAAGTTTGAGAAGGCCTTTGAGAGATATGATGATGAGAACACAAATTTTAGAAAAGATCTTGAAGATGGCAATGGGATATGCATGATACCGAGCTCATTTGATTGGGGAAATGTGGGAAGACTTGTCATACATCTTAAGCACTTTTATGAGCTTACTTTGAAGGTTTCTGGTACGAAGTTTGTTACTTCTAATGTTTTCTTTCATGAGCTAGCAAATCTTCATGAGGCTTTGCGAGAATGGCAAGAATCACCTAATCAGAACTTGGTTATTTTGGCCACGAACATGTTAGATAAGTATCATAAGTATTGGGGTGATGTGGAAAAAATGAATAAGTTGATTTTTATCACAGTTGTCTTTGATCCTCATCAGAAGTTTGATTATGTGGAGCTGTGTTTGAATGACATATATCTTGACAAGGCCGATGCTATGATTTCTCAAGTGAAAAGCACTCTTTATGATATGTTTGCTGAGTACAAAAAGAAATGGATTGCGGAGAATGGTGGAGATATGTTGACTAATGATGGAAGTGTTGTGGAGAAAGGTCAATCATCAAAGGCATCTATAATAGATAGTGATATGAGATTATTACAAAGGTTGGAGAGAATGAAGAGGAAGAAATGTGGAGATAAATGTGATAAATCAGAGTTGGACAAATATTTGGGAGAAGATAGATATGTTGACTAATGATGGAAGTGTTGTGGATAAAGGTCAATCATCAAAGGCATCTATAATAGATAGTGATATGAGATTATTACAAAGGTTGGAGAGAATGAAGAGGAAGAAAGGTGGAGATAAATGTGATAAATCAGAGTTGGACAGATATTTGGGAGAAGATACGGAAGTTGCTAATACAAAGTTCGATATTTTGACGTATTGGAAAGTCAATGCTATTAGGTTTCCCATACTTTCCCAAATGGCTCGTGATGTTTTAGCCATACCAATCTCCACAGTTGCTTCCGAGTCCGCATTTAGCACAAGTAAGCTTGTCACATCTTCTTAACTCATATAATATATTCATTCTATTATTTATTTTTCAAACTAATATTTATTCAATATGTAATAGGTGGACGAGTAATTGATGCTTTTAGAAGTTCTTCGGGTGCAAAGAGTATTCAGGCAATTATGTGCACACAAGATTGGATTCGCCAAGGAAACTCAAGGGAAGTTGAGTTAGATGAAGATCCTTTTGAGCAAGAAAAATTTAAAAATGGTAATGTTTAACTTCATAGTATTCCTTATTAATATTAAATATTTAATGTTTGTATGATATTAATACACTTATCTCATTAATGCTAGGATTGTCCGCACTTATATTGGAATAAGATTAGTTTCGTCTGTGGTTTTAATCTCTTGCGGTTCAAGAATCAAGATTAAAGGGTCTCGTGAGACTTGTGGAATTGGAGTTTTTGTTGGATTTTAGCTTGTTGACTTGGATTTTTTTGTTTGGATCTAAGAGCTTGGATATTGGATTGTGTTTTCTTTAATTTGTTAAAATTATGTGCTTGAATTTTTATTTTATATGGGCTTTGGAAATTTATGGGCTTGTATTGAATTTTTTTAATTGACTTTGGGCCCATTATCGGCACATTTAAAAATTTGAAAGATTCAAATACCGAATCAAAATATCGAAAAATATTTCGATATTTGGAACTTTGGAATTCGGTTCGGTATTTGAAAAATAAAAAAATAAAAATTTAAAACTTGGAATTTCGATATTTGATTTGGTTCGAATTTGGAACACCGAATGCTCACCCTAGTGATGAGAATTGATACTACACGTAAGTTGTCTCGGACATCGTTCGATGCTCAAGCATAATAAAAAAGTGGAACGATGAAACGTGTTTAGTAGAAACCGAGATTCACGCGACGGAATCCTCGTTCTAATTACGTAGAAAATTTGACCGTATTTCTATCTGCGTACGCAACGACTTCACCCTCGTTTCCCAGCATATCTTGGGACCCATCTTGGAAAATCTCCCGAGAATTTCCTGTCTGATGCTGAAGCAGTGTCTCCTGTCGGATGTGGCTGGATTTATTACTTTGAAAATGCTTAGGCATTAAAGCCCAAAATTGCGGCTACCCCAAATTTCCATTGCCGGTCAGTGAAACGAGCTCCTATATTCGGGGACTCCTCGCTCATGCAGGTGCGCTATCTTTCATGCCAATGGTACGGTCGGTTATTATCATCCGGTACGTGTCACAAGCATTTTTATGATATTTTTTCATTTCCTAGGATTCCAATCAATCTTACGTAAATATACGTCGAACAACATGTATCTAAACTATTTCTCCGCTCCATGAGTCTAGCCGCCCATAAGTTTATTAATCCATTTTGTGGAACAGCTGTTTTTGATAATGAAATAATTCCATCAGAAGTATGAAAAGAAGAAAATATTTCGGGCTGTTTTTGAACGAGTGGACCAAGACCCTAAAATAACTTGTGGACTGCCAACCAGGTGTGAGTGAACCCCACCACATCGATGATGCGGGTCGCATATCCCACCGATGATCGAGTGGCCTTGGATGAGCATTCAGTGGAGAAAGAACAATCCACGTGGTGCCGTGCACGGCCAAAGCAAAAAGTTTGAGTTGGACGTCCTTGTAGGTAACATGTCCCCGTCAACTATCTGTTATTTTTCTGTCGCGGCTAAACCTCGTACACATTAATCCTTTGAAGGATTTTCGTCGGGCTCTGCGAGAACTTGGTGGCATTCCAGAAGATGAGAAAAACTTGGGCACGTCTCATAGGCATATGTGTTTTATTTCAAGTAAGAAAATAAGATGGGCATCATATTACGATGCAAAATCTGAATAAGGGTTTATAGACGAAGTCAAGTAAACCAGATTGTAAGTATTTCATCCCGCTTTTAGATATTCCAAGACATAAAAGTGGTAATTATTGTCGGATAATTGAACATTCCCTTGAATGCTGATCGGGGGACCTATAAATAGCTTCTCCGTTCTCATTCATCAGAACAACATATATTTTGTCTACCACAACAACTGTTTTCGTCTAGGCTTACGAGAAAGAAGAGAGTGTTATTTTCCAATAAATGGCTTCCTCCATCGGGAAGGTCAGTCAGCTTCTGGCTGCGTCACGATCGCAGTCGATTCCCTTTTCAGGAAGCAGGGTGTGTTGTCGAGAACGCGACATCCTAGGATGTAATAATAGTAAACCCAGAAGCAATATTATTCATGTTGCACCATCGGTTCCTTCTCCTACAGATAATTCCTTAAAACTAACTAGTGGCAATGTAAAGAACTCGATTCCTTCTTATTTATTTGCCTATATGCATCGCCTTTTCTATTGTTTTGAGAGCTTAAGAATTGTAGGATGATTTGATGGCCCTGCACGAGATGAGGCTAGGAGAAGTCAAGCAGCATTTGGAAGAGGTGCAAGGAAGGGATACGACAGAAGTACTTGCGATGGTGGATGCTCTCCAGCGGCTGGCCATCAAGTACCATTTTGAGGACGAAGTTGTAGCGATTCTGGAGGCACTATACTCGGTCTTTCCCACCCATGGAGATCTTCACGAGCAAGCGTTATGCTTCCGCCTCTTGCGTCAGGAAGGCTTCAACGTGTCTTTAGGTAATAAATGCACTTCCATATGATAGCACACTCGATTTCGTGTTATAGCCATGCAAGTTTGTGTTCTCTTGTATGAGTTCAGATATGTCCGGCTGGCTCAACATCGTCAACAGCATGGCCAATGCAAAAACCCTGGGGACAGATGATATATTGGCATTGGCGAGCTTGCACGAGGCTTCGCATTTGTGCATGGAAGAGGAAGACATCCTCGAGCAAATTGGAGAAACCACAGCTCGTGTGCTGAAATCATCACTAAACAAGATCTCTGATCATGATCAGGCAGATTTCGTAAGGCACAGTCTCCAAGATCCGGTCCACAAGAGCTTGCCGATATTCACCTCCAAGAATATAAGGGATGGCCATATATTGTCATCGAATTACAGCTGGAGCACTGCTTTATATGACCTGGCTCTATTGGATTCAAGCTTAAATAAGTTCATATATCAAGTAGAAGTCCAGCGAGTTTCCAAGTAAGTCCTGGGATTCTACGGCTAGATGCATATCAAATTCTATCTTATAAACCCTGACAGTCTTTCTACATTGATCGTGTTAGATGGTGGAAAGACCTGGGTTTGGAAAAGGAAATGGAATTCGCAAGGCATCAGCCATTGAAATGGTACATGTGGACTATGGCAACCCTCACAAAGCCGAGCTTGTCCATGGAGAGGATGGAGCTCCTCAAGCCGATATCTCTCATCTATGTTGTTGATGACATATTCGATGTGAAAGGGACACTCGAAGAACTCATCATGTTCACCAACTCCATTGTGAGGTAGATATTCGAAAAGTAATATTGAAATTTGTCCTGCCTACATTACCATTCTAGTTTGAATAATAGATGGGATTTATTGCAGATGGTCGCCGGATGAAAATCTCCCAGAGTACATGAAAGTGTGTTTTTGCGTGCTTGACAATATCACCAACGAGATAAGCAGTGAGGCCTATCGCCGGCATGGATGGAATCCCGTTGCTTCTCTACGGAAATCGGTATGCCCCAACCTCTTTGGTAGGAAAGACAGGAATTAGGCACTGATCGTAACATCTTTAGATGTCTCATTGAATGTTTGCTAATGATCCAACAGTGGGGACACCTGGTCGAGGCATTTCTAGTTGAGGCGAGGTGGTTCACAAATAAAACATATCCTTCATCCGAGAACTACCTTCGAAATGCAGTCGTCACCTCAGGCGTTCATTGCACCCTAGTCCATGCTTTCTTTCTTCTCAGTGAAGGGATCACAAAGCAAAGAGTTGACATACTGGATGGTTTGCCGGGATTTGTGACTTCCACAGCGACCATCCTACGCCTATGGGATGACTTGGGAAGCGCAAAGGATGAAAACCAACATGGGCATGACGGGTCATACCTGGAATACTACAAGAAAGAGCACCCGGGATGCTCTGACGCGAGTGCTAGAGCTCATGTTAAGGACCTGATTGCCAAGGAATGGAAGAAGCTGAACCAGGAGTGTCTCCTTTCCCGTGAATTCCCTAAATCCTTCAGCAAAGTTTGCCTGGACACTGCGAGGATGGTCCCGCTGATGTATGACTATGACGTTGACCAACCGCTCCCGCTCTTGAAGGAACTTATGAATTCAATCCTCTTCGGAGGAGAGGCCTCCGCAACGAAGAACTGACGGAAGTAAAATTCTCCGTCGCATAGTTGCAGCCGATTGCCTTTTCGATACTTAAAATACTAGCTCACAATGTGTTAAATAAACGACCAAAGTCCTTTGGTTCATGAATGAAAATCTTCCAGACTTCTAGCACGCAAACAAAACCACGAACCAGAATCTACAAGGAACATCGATAGCCCGAGTTTTCGATGACAAAGTCATTAAAAAACCATGAGATAACGTAACCCCCATCCTCGGTTCTTTATTTTGTCTTCCATTCAATATTAACTCACGCAACACAGGAGCTATGGCACCTCTCAAGGGTCCTTATAGCATATGCAATACCTGAAAGTAGTATAGCCCCGCTTTGAGAAAAGACCTCAGACTATAAAATTTCTCATCTTTATCAAGAGAAAAATTACACAGCATAATTAACCATTTTTAGAGTGAATGTAGTCTATAAAGCACCACCGATTATGTTTGACAAATGTTAAAATCAATTAACTTATAAACTATCATTAAGCATATCTAAAAATCAATTCAAGCCTAATCACGTGATTAGGACTTAGATGAATGATTATTAAGCAATACTAAATACTGAAAATATCAAAAAACTACTAAAAAATCAACGAATTTGTGTATAAATTTCGAAATTAATAAATTTATCTAGAAATCCATCAACTACCTGTTTCGAGCAAACAACCAATTTGGGGGGATCTACAATCATTATGCACCATCCTCTCATTGGTAGGAAAGACAAGAATTAGGCGCTGATCCCTACATTTTTAGAAGCCTGATTGTACGTTTGCTTACGATCCAACTGAGGGGACGCCAGATCGACCGAAATGCAGTCATCAGTTCAGGTGTGCACTGGACCCTAGTCCATGCTTGCTTTCATATCAGTTAAGGGAACACAAAACAAAGAGTTGAAACGCTGGATGGTTTCCCGGGTATTGTGGCTTCAACTGTGACCATTGAGAACCAACATGGACATGAGGAGTCATACATGGAAATACTACATGAATGACCAAAGTCCTTTGGTCTCTAGATATAAATCATTCACGACGTCTAGCATGCATATATCTGAGGAAGAAAAGTAGTTCTTACAAGCAAAACCCATCCATAATCTACAAGGAACATCAACAGCTGAATTTTCGACGACAAAGTCATTAACAACCGTGAGATGACGATAACCCATCTTCGAGTTCTTAATTTTGTCTTCCATTCAAATATTTAATCACGAAACAGAGGAGCTCTGGCACAAAGATCTCAAGGGTCCTTGTAGCATAAGCAATTGATAGCCATTGGAAAGGAGCATAGCTCCCGCTTCAAAAAAACGACCTAGGCTATAAAATATCTCAACCTATCAAGGAAACTGAAACAGTCGGGGAAATTGTCAGGATCAGGACAATATACACAATAGAGTATGAAACCATACAAAAGAGGAAAAACAAGTCAACACCAATAAAAAGAGAGTACCTCAAGCAGATGATGAATCTGCATCTGAAGCAGTCGACTCTTGCCTAGGTCTTGGTCTTTGACGTGGTGGTCCATCTCTCTTCCTTTCATACCTCTTCTCATATCTAGCATTATTTCTTTGCTTTGGCTGATACGTTGGGTATTGACATGGAATGATCTCGCCATTAATGTACTTATCCCCTGAATTCGTGCACACAAAGTCACAAACTAACAGATTATAATTTCTGAATATTTTGGTACACAGAACAGAGAAAACAATATCAGTAGAGAAGGCTTGAAACCTCCGTAGTCCTTGTTCTTGACATCAATGTAGGAATCAGGAAGCACCCAGAGAACACCAGGCAATCCTACACATATCAGTAAGAGAGTCACTTTGTAAGGATGGATCCAAAGTAAAATAAACATCGAGATTCAAAAAATTCAGATCTGAGGATAATTCCCAACCCTTGAATTTCTCAGACGTCGCTTCATCTACCGTACACTGGAACCCAGTATATGTCGTGGTGCTGAAGGCATACATGTTCTTTTTAGCTTCCTCCATGCTGATGTAGATAATGAAACCGAGGTTAGCCCCAAAGGAAGTATATTTCAGCTTCTCATTCAACCCCAAGCGAGCAGTTGAGCTCGGGACCATGGTCAAGCGCCCGCATTAGCAATTCTTACGAGTTTAATAGTTGGATACAGGACAATATCGAGCAGGACTGATCATTGGCACCTCAACCAGCTAACATTCTCATTATAACCAGGACAATCCAGCATGTAACTACAACCCCAGCTAAAAGGGAAATTCCTACGCACCGCCTAAACATCGGTCGAGCCACAAAGTCCTAAACCGAATAAACGAATGGCGACAAAGGTAAGCAACCAAACCTTCCGAGGACGGTGGCGAGCGTGTTTAGGTAAGTATCGATCATCTGCTCCCTCGTGGGAGCAGGATCCTTGGGGAACTCCATGACGATAAGCCAATGGTTGTAATCGCACCCGGGTAACATGATCGTCTCCCTCTGCTCGCTGCTGCTGCTCCTCTTCGTCGAGTACTCCCCATCGACCGCTGCACGCACCGCAACTGCCGCCGGTGGCCGCGACCGCCACGCCACCGTCCTCGGTGCCGCCGCGAACCGAAACGGCCGAGCAGATTGACGGCACGCGAGGGAGCGGGGGTCGGGGCTAGGGTTTGGAGGGTGGGTGGGAAAACGGTTAGGCTCATGGAGAAGGTTGCCATGGATGGTAGGTTTGTGGAATCCGAGGGTTTCTGAAGATAAACTGCCCTGGAGGTTTTTGGGATAGGGGCGGCAAAAATGGGGATAGAAAATATCGGGGTGTTGGGCCCAAAATGTTGGTTGGGCCTGCCGGGTGTTTGCGTCACCCCAACTTGTCGATGTTAAACATTATAATCATATCGGGTAAATCCAACGTGCGCGGGTTACTTTACGACGTAATGTCACACGATGATTGAGACATGCGTTTTCCATACATTCCTACAGATATATATTTTTATGTGTTTGACCGGAAGTTTGTTATTGGTTCCTTGGGATGTAAAAAGACAAACTATAAGCGACGAATTGTCCTAACCAACTCGTACTAAAATTTGGCTGTCTTCCCACAACTTTTTTATAAAATTTGAAACAACTGTTCTTAATCTTGATGAGGACCCTAATTCACTATAATCATCTCATTGAAACCCCCAACTTCCCCCACTTCGTCAACCAAACACTTTCAGTTTTCAAAAAAAAAAAAATTTGACCCGATTTGGCACGATAATCTATTTTATGTCAAGTGTGAAATGATGAATTTAGTCAACCGGCCATTGACTAGACGCTCACACGCACATTCCGATAATACATAGGTCCAAAAGTCAAATGATCATCCATATCATCAAAAATAATTCTCAATTATGGGGATTCGGAGACTTTCGTTGGGGGGGGGGGGGGGGGGGGTGGACGAATTCATCCAACTATGTAAAATAATAATGTCGATAATAAGTACAGGGAGGGTTTGAAACCTCCATTTCATTCGAATGGTCGTTATTGATAACGCTCAATATCATGCTTCCACGAAGTCACGAACGTCCGCCGTTACCGACGTAATGTGATACAAGGGTCGTCGCTTCGTCCACACCTCAGGCAACGTCGCCTACGGGAGCTCTCAACTTGCTGATCATCAAGTAAGCGAGGCGACGAGGGGCACTGAGCGACGCGTCTCTGAGGCGACGAAGGGTGACCAGGCGACGGGCAAACCCAAAGGACGGTTATGATTTGACGGCTCGGTCTGACAACTTGCATCCCAAGAGTCATACCTACTCCACTATCCTGCTCCACCAGCTCGGCAGATCTTGTCGGGAGGAAATAATGTGTTTCCCTTCCTTATCTTTTGATGCAATCTTTTATTTTATTTTATTTCTCTTATCGTTTATTTCGTTTCCTTTATTGTCTTTCCATGGGCAGTCTATATAAGCCCTTGCATTGTAAGGATTGAAAGAGATTATTTAGACTTTTAAAACCCATATTAGACTTTTGTCTTTCTATCAGAAGGAGTGGGTTCTTTCAACCTCGTTCCTCGTTCTTCATTTGATGGATTCCAAGTACAGATTGAGCATAGTGTATCAACCGGTGGTGGTGTGCTTGTATTCTCCGTATTGTTCCTCGCCCTCGTTCCTGTTCACGGTGGTGTGTCTGTATCCATGTAAAAGGCAAGTCTTATCCAAGTCTTCTTTTACGGTGGTGTATCTGTATCCGTCGAGGTTGATCTCAGCCTATCCTTCTTACCCGACCATTAAGCCATTCCGTTTCTTCCGTTTCTTCTTCTACTATTCCGACCATTCCCACGTCACTCCATTCTGCACCTACAGTGACGTCCCCTGTCGTTTCAGTATTGGAATCATCTATTCCTTCCTATCCCCGTATCATGCCATGGGATGTCGTGGATCTCCGTAGAAGCCTCTAGTTCGCCTTCCCAACGTCGAGCATATCCCCCGTGCGTGCACAACAGGCACGAACGCTACAAAGTTTAGTGGATTTATTGTGTTGTCCGATTCACCCCTTCTTCTTTCGCGATCGAAGCAAAGTGTTCATACTTTGGCGTCGGGCGTTTTGTCGTATTAGGCAAATCATGCGAAGGTGAGGGCAGACTCCGGAACACGTGGTTCAAAGTGCCTCGGAAAAGCTCGGCACTTTCCATTTCCGTCGACATTCACACCCCAATAAATCACGTCACTCCATACTAATCATACATTTCAAAATCGCCAAAGATCAGGAACGGAAGGTGGTGGTGGTGGTGGTGGTGGTGGTGGGTGGATCGGACAGCAGGGTTTCGGGAAATCCTAATAATAATTATCAAATATGAAACCGACCACCCAAGAAAAGACTAATTAAACTTAAAAACGCTAGTGAGAAGCCTTGAGCAGATCCTTTAGTATATAAGAAGATGCGGGAGGAACCATGAGAAGATTGATCTAATCTAAACCCCTTTCGAGATACAAGAGATAGAATAATAAGTGAAAATCATGAGGAGACAAAATCCCATCGGTCGTAGACGTATCGAAATTCTTTTTATCGAAGCCGAAGCCATCGTATCCGTTGTGAGATTCAACGGTCAAAAACCTCGGTCTCTCTTCATATAATTCTGGAACGTGTTGAATTACACGATTATTATCCAATCGTAAATGAAGTCGGTTGGGATATATGGTAATTACACGATTGGCGATTGTAATAAAATGTCCGGTCGGAAGGGAAATATTACTCTTTTTCCTCTCTCTCTCTCTCTCTCTTTTAGTGGGATGTTCAGGCGTGCCCGGCACCTGGGTCCTACATTTCCCACTCTCGAAGCTTCTCTCCATACTCTCTGCCCGTTTTCCGATCCAATTACGACGTCGTAAGATTAATCATATCGTTTTGTAATTAATCGTCGTTGACCTCCCCGTCATAATCCGTTCTGTCTTTATGTAATGTCAGGTTTTTAAGGGTGGAATGCGAGTAATTAGTATGACCGAAATGAAATTGTTGTTTGACCCTTTCCCTTTTTCTTTTATATATATTTTAGACCGCCAAAGTCCAAATCCTCCTCCTTTGGTTCAGATGACGACGAAAGGTAAGGTTTTGTTACGCAAACATTTTTTATTACCCCCCCGCAGCCAAAGTTTAGGCGAATCTCCACGACCCCAAAACCGATGGTGTTGAAAAAGCTTTTCTACTTTCAAAATTTGGGTTATTCCATTTGTTGGTGATACGAAAAGAAAAGATCAATTTTTAGATCCACATGAAAGTGGGGAGTAAAAAGGGTTATTCAACCCGTGATTTGTTTTGAATTCTCTTCTCGAGAGTTAGAGACATCGAGTGTTGCTCGATCACGATTCAAAAATCTTAGGAGTGTAGTTTGCGTTTGGTCAACGAGGGTCATCGGGCTGAGCAATTCTCTAAGGGAGATTCAACGCGTAAATCAACTACTTTCACCTTTAATAATGGGGATGATATGATCTACTCTTGCCAAAAGGGTTTTACTTGGAAATAGTTATTACCACAGCCTTAGTTTGGCTTAGGACTAAGGAACATTCCTTTGCTTAGACAAGCAATAGCTTAAAACTCAAGGAGTTGCCAACCCCACCCCCCTCGAGCACCCAAATTCGAACCCCCCCGATCATCTTCACCCACTAAGGTCAAGGACCATCTCTAGCCACATAAATCATCATAATTCTAGAAAAAGTAGTACTCGAAAATAAAGAAGAAAAATAGTTTACTTCCGATTCAATGAAATATAGATACCCAACATATGAAAATATGGTATCTATTAATGCAACGAAAATTGGGTACCAGTTAAATCGAGATGCTTATATATCATGGAATGATGTATACATTAGTTTTTAATGTATGGGAGATTGAAAACTTAACTTTTCCCTTCTCCTCACCGGGAAACATAGAAAACAACCTACAACATGTCAAATGAATAAAATGAAAAGGGGACGACGACATTCATCAAACCATGACAAGAGAGATCACATATTTTTTCTTGTCTGTCCTAAAGCTAAAGGCGAAAAATTCCATCCACCCCTTCTTCCCCTTTGCCCTCCCCCCCTAAGTCCCACTTGAAATTGAAAATTGTCAACAGAGGGAAGGGATGCCATTCGTTCATCTTCTTCCATATTATAAATACGAACACGAGGGCCCGAAATCAATCAAGCATCTACTCAAGAGCATCGACAGCAATGGCGGAAGAGTTTTACATGGTGTCCCCAGGGATATGTGGTGGTGGAAACTGGTGGAGCTCGCCGAGGAACGCAATGTTCCCCGGCATCGGCATCTCGTCCCCTTTTTTCGTCGACGTCTCGAACTTGTACTTGCCGGTGGACTCCGTAAAGTGCAGGAATATTTGCGAAGATTACGGCGGAATCGGAAAACCTGGGGTTCTGGCCTGGGATCATGATTTCCCAACGGAGAGTGCTGCTAATGGGTTTTCGTCCTAGAAATTGCCGTATTGGAACCAAACCGTACTGTGAGTCCGCAAGTAATGGCTCATCACCAATCGTTTTCAGGACTTTGACTGCTTTCTGTTACATTAAGAGGGGGTGAATTAGTGTTAAAGTCCAATTAAGGATATTTAACTCCTTTTCGATTAATCCCGCAAGCGGAAGAAAGCTTCTGTGCCACAGAACCTTAGAGATAGGTTTCTGTAAAAACAGAATGTTGGATTGTGATTGCGATTTGTTTGAAGTACGCAAGACTTTTGTAGTGGTTCGGCAAATCGCCTACTCCATTCTTCACCCCAGAAACTTGGATGGTTTTCCACTCAATTGTATCTCAAGTGCAGATTACACAATCGATAGCAAATACAGCTGATCATGAAAGTTCTCCACTGGTAGAAGTCTGAGTGGCAGAGCACAAGACCAGAAGGTTCTAGTACCGTAGAACTTGTTACACAGCACAGACCATTAAGGTTCAGTTACCGTAGAACTCTGAGTGAAAGATCACAGACCATAAGGTTCTGTGTTGTAAATGTCAATCAACTAAAGACCAGAAGGTTCTATGTAGGAAGTGACTTGATAAGTACAGACCGTAAGGTTCTGCACTGAAGATGATTCACAGACCCGAAGGTTCTGCACTACAGTCAGGTTGTACAGACCCGAAGGTTCTGCACTATAGTAACTCAATGCACACGTTAGTGTGACTAAACAAAGTAACCAATGCGCAATCCTCTCAAGGACAACGACTTCGTGGCGTACCCCGCGCGAGCACGTAGCGAACACCTACGTAGGCAGACAGCGACCCCTGTCCAAGGATGGATTTTCACTCCGGCGGCTCCACACGATCCTGCACGATCTCCTCGAGATAGCGACTATGTGGCGTACCCCACACAAGCACGTAGCCTACCCTACGAACAAGCACCGCTAGCAGAACCCCTGCGCAAGCACGTGGCAAAACCCCACGCAAGCAGACGGCAAACCTCCGTCCTAGGTACCTGCACACATAGAACGTTACACTACAGAAGCTGGTTAGTCCATCATCCTCTGTGCTCCCGGGGTATCTGCCCTTCTCTCCGGCCCACCGCACGTTGGCACACGACACCCAGCCGTGCTATCCACCAACGTCTCCTGCAGCTTCCAACCGAGTCCCTCGTGGCTCCCGAGTCACTCCTCACCAGAAGACTTCGACCAACGAAGGCATCCTTCTAGCATGTGGTAAGCTGTCCCTCGAGAGCGTGAGCTAACAAAAACTCGAAATCTTAACGCTACACTCAGAATACAAGAAGATTCGTGGCAGTTTCTTTCTAGTGTATTTCCCGTATTCCTTCTACTCTTTTTTTTAAAAGCATGAAACTAATGTCCTATTTGTACACATAACACGCGACAAAAAACCACTAAGTGTAAGAAGATGTAAATCTGAACGAATCCAGCCTTATGCAGAACAAGGGCAAGTAAAAAAAAACATGTATTTAAGAATATAATACAATATTTAGATTTACAAATGCATCACACTAGGCATATATTCTTTAGTAGGTAAGACGTATCAAATCAAATTAATAGTAATATGATTGATTGTTTTCGCGACGAATATTGCATTACAGAAGGTTAGTCTTCCAGGTTTTACATATGTCGACAGCCTATCTAACAAACGGAAAATAATCAAAGATGTAACTTCCTATAATGAATTTAATTCGATTCATTGCATCACAGTGTTACAAGATTATTTAAAGAGTGGAAATGTATCTAGACAGATTGGAACGTGGAAAACACATCCGTAGGTAAACGGGTTTTTGGTGATCGGATTAGGTTCAACAAGAAGGTTGAAACAACCTTGTAAAATGTTACCATAAATAGAAGATTATATTTCACTTGCCAATGGAAATAATAATATATTCTATTTTTATTTCTTTTGGCCAATGATTTCGATCTAGAATAATTAAACCCTGATCGAAAATTGGAATAAATCCCAAGGAATATTCCCACTTAATATCGTAATTAAATATATAAGTTACAAAAATATTTCCATACAGAAGGTTCATGTCATGATTAGCTTGCTGTCGTGTAGAGGGTATGACTTCTGCAATGTAAACAGAAGGTCATTGCTCATCATCAAAACACCTCAACAATCTCCCCCTTATTTTGATGATGACAAAACATTCATCGATGAGGGAAATATATTATTAAGGCAAGTACACTCCCCCCCTGATTCCCCCAAAATAGAGTTGCGAGTACGAGTTCTTGTCATTTCACCACACCATTGTGGGGGTTTCAGTTCGAACGAGTGCATAGAAGCTTCTATTATAGAAAAAGCTATTTATAGAGCACAAAACGCTTCCCTATAATATACAGAGCATGAAGCTTCTGTATTTAGGCCTACGCACAAAAAATGATGAGTTTTCCACTTTTGCACTCCCAGCACAGGTGACTATACAAGATCACTATTCTCCATCGCCAGCAGAAGGATGAATAATGAGCCTTTTTTGATAACTCATAAACCATCCCCTAACAAACCCCATAGATAGAAGTTTTTTTTTTATTTAAAAACAAGGATTTTTTAATATATTTTTCAATAACCTTCAAACATAGCCCGAAAGTACACAAAGTAACTTAGTATATTCTATGTACCTCCCCCTCAAACCATAAATTATTCCCTACCCCCTTTTTGTCACATCAAAAAGAAATAAGGAGAACAGAATGTTATAATGAAGAAGCTTATACTGCAGATGAGTTATTCAAACTGAAATGCGAAAGTGTGTCCATAAATGGCACTTATTACATCAAACCATGAGGCCAAGAGAATCAGTTTTTGGCCAAAAGGTACTGATAAAGCAAAGCAACAAAAGAAGTGCATCATGCTTCATCCATAGAAGGTGCATCAGCAAGGTTATCGCGTAGAAGCTTGTCCTGGCGTTCCACTGTGCGAGTAAGATCTAGCACCATACGCTGGAGCACGCGAATATCTTCCCCATTCTCCATAGCTTG